>JAJFZO010000235.1:0-389298 GCA_021397835.1 Moringa oleifera
TTCTTTCTCTTATTTTCTACCTAGCTCATTGTTGGTCCCTCACAAATGTGCTATACAAGTACTATACATATATCTTAGATAAGAACATGCAGATGCAATAGTGCCTCAACTAATAAGCAAAATGAAAGAAAAAAGAAAAAAAAGCAAGCATGCTTTTATTATACATTAGATGATGCCACCCTCCACTTGACTGTAGTCCACCCGACATAGCCATATTTCAACCAACCAATTCACATCCCTTTTTAGGATGAGAACCATGATTTGATCTGCTAGCTTGGATGCTTAAATCATGCCAAAAAAAAAAAGGTGAAGAAAAAAACCATCGAAACTAATTGAAGGAGTATTTCAGAATCCATCCCCACCTTTATTAAGAAAGAAGAGATATGAAGGTTGGACATCTATTGTTGTCGTGATGACGCAGTTGAGTGTTCCTTCGATCTATCACCTAAGGCCAGGTCGATTAAACCTATTCATTTTTTGGTTTAATCCAACAAGTAATCTATAAGAACCAATAAAAGTAGAAGCATATTTAGAAGCTGATACTAACAATAATAAAAAAGGACCTTGCTAATAGCAAAAAAGAAAAAAAAGGCATACGTGTCGATGATAATGAGAGTAGTACTGATAGTAGCATCCTTTCCAATTCCCTTTACTAGTAAGGAGAGCCATCACCAAGGCCGATGATCCAACCTCATACCAAGATGTCCTTATAGAGCATTATATAATCTGGAGTAAAGACTTGATGTGGTCTATGATTGGTTGGGGTATAGGCCTCGAATTAGGATGAGTAATTGATTAGTCAAGATGTTGGACATAGGGTTAAGCCAACGAAATTTATCATAATGGGTGAAGAATATATTAATTAGCCTTTCTTATGATTTGAAATACAGTTCTATATAATAAAGGTGCTTTGCATAAGGTCTAGTTCCTTACACAAAGTGAAAGAAGAAAAGTAAGCATGCTCTTGTTATACGTTAGACGATGCCACCCTTCACTTGACTGTAATCCACCAGGCATAGCCTCATTTCAGGTAACCAACTAACTTCCCTTTTCGGGATGAGAACCCATGATTTGCTTTGCTAGCTTAGATGCTTGGATCATGCCAAAAAGAAAAGGTGAAGAAAAAACTCATTAAAACTGATTAAAGGAGTATTTCAGAGTCTATCCTTACCTTTATTATGAAAGAACAGATATGAAGGTTAGACATCTATTGTTGCCGTGATGACGTAGTTAAGTGTTCCTTCGATCTACCACCCAAGGTTAAGTCAATGAGACCTATTCGTTTTTTGGTTCGATCCAACAAGTAATCGATAAACATTAGTAAAAGTAGAAGCCAAGCTAAAAGGTAATACTAACAGTAGTAAAGAAAGACCCTTACTAATAATAGAAAAAAAAGAGGAAGGTACAGGTGCCGATGATAATGAGAGTAGTACCAATAATAACATCCTTTCCAATTCCCTTTACTAGAAAAAGGAGAGCCATCACCAAGGCTGATGATCCAAACCCTATACCAAGATGTCCTTATAAAGCATTTCATGATCTAGAGTAAGGGCTTGATGTGGTGTATGATTGTTGGGGTATAAGCCTCTAATTAGGATGAGTAATTGATTAGTCAAGATGTTGGACATAAGGTCAACCCAAGAATTTTATCATAATGGGTGAAGAATATATTAATTAGCCTTCCTTATGATTTAGAATACAACTTTATGTAATGAAGGTGCTTTGCATAAGGTCTAGTTCCTTGAGCACTAGATTAATGATAACATGAGTTGATTGGATTAAGAGAAGATATGTGCAAGCTGTGGTAGATTGGGGATGCCATGAAAGATGCATGAACTAGGATTCTTCCTTAGGTTAGTCATACTTAAAAAATTTACTTTCAATATAAGTATATATATCTATAGGCGATTCATCGAGGGCTTCTTAGGTGATTGGAAGGGCTTAAGTTGCTTTTGCCTTACCTTCTATTATATTATATTATTGTAGCAAAGGCCGAATAGGGGCAAGTGCAATAGTTTTCTTTCTTTCTCTCCCTCGATCATTTTAATGCCTATAATTTAGGCGATAAAAGGAAAGCGTTCTCTCAAGTTTGAGAATGTTTCACAAATAATGACTATCTTCATTGGGATGTCAACAAGTTAAGCAATTGTAAGGTCTTTTATATTCTGTTGAGGTAGGCTAAAACTCTACTCCAACTAAATAAAATTAGGGGTTTAAAAGTGTTCACAATCTAATCTTTAGGGCCCTTGAAGGATGGTAAAGATCGTCCATTAAAAGGAAGAAACTGATGGGTATCAAGGTTTGGTTCATTTGGAAAAGATATTAGTCTTAGGGGTACTAATGGTTTAATTTTTGACTTCACTTCGGTCCCTTTGATTAAACTCAAAGGAGACTTCAATCATTCAACTTTAGATTCTGAAGCAAGAATGTCACTTGAAATTTTGAAAAGTGAATCTTTTCTTTTAGATCACGGCCTTGGTAGAACTTGTCTTTGATTGGGATTTCAATTGAAAAGATGTTAGACTACTTCCTCATATGCCTGAGAAGTCGAGAAATCTCGATTGAAGCCAAATCTACTTTTTTCTACTTAATCTTATAGAAATAACATTTGATCAAAGGGGGGCATAAGCAAGTTTAGGTGTTGAACCCTCTACAATCGATCGACGAGAACCTCAAAGCTATCTAGGGTAGGAACAAACTCTTATTAGGCACAGTTGCAACATTAACTAGTACAAGGAAATGGCACAATAGCAAAGATCAATTCATCTCAATCTATAAAAAACATTGCCTTAGGAATGCAACCCAAAAAGATAAAAGGATTTGTAGCTCAAAGAAAACTCTTTTAGAGCTTGATACAAGCCAAACCCCTTGATTCAGCAATAAGAGTCAGTTATGGAATTGTCTTTTGGTTAGCTTTCTTATTCTTGAGGACTTTCTAATCGGTAGCTTTATAATGGACCTGCCTTGCTGACAAGGAGACTATGAAATAGATAGTTGTGCTTGCTTTCACTTAGAAACTCTACACTCCCTATTCTAGTAAGGCATGCTCTCAAAACTCGATTCACTCGTTCTTATCTCTGGCGATTAAGTTATTCTAAACACGTTTGATGATTAGCCATTCTCGTATTACTTGAAGCCTTCATAAACTCACTATCGAGTTCTATCATGATGAAGGTTGCTGTAAGAAGATCCTTCTGCCAGTGCCGATTGCTTCCAATGATCGAAAAGTAAAAAATAAAAAACCATTACTTTATTTTTAAGACTTCTAATAGATGAAAGGATCTATGTCCATCCTAACTTTCTTCCAATCTTCACGGGCACATTTAGGGTTTCTTCACTAGGAGTCATCAAAGGAGGAATAGGCATACATTGGTTATCCGGGTCATATCCTAAATTTTTATGGATTTTTTTCTTTATTATCCGGATTGACCCCAAAGGCATAACATCTTAAAACAAAGAGGCCATAAAGAATTTTTTTTATTATTTTTTATCTCAAACTTCATAAAGAACTCCACTCTCTCTCTTTTTTGTTACGAGCAAAAAATTGAGTTTGCACCCTAGTTGTACACTCCCTTCATTCTACGAACCCTTGTTAATTTTGAACTTTGTTCATGAAGGAACTAAAAATAATAATAATAATAAGCTTTGTTCCTCTAGATGCTAGGTGCTTTCATGATTTACGAGAAGGAAAAAGGACTTATCCATTATTGCATCTACCACAAGATAATAAAAGGAGAGCTTCATCTATCAATGAATAGAGAATTGATGGAGCTCTTGGCATTGCTTTGTTTTTCTCTCCTTTCCTATCAGCGAGTTCTTCATTTGTACTAAACTACTTGTAGAATTAAATCCTGCTTCACAAAATCCTGTATCAGTCATACATCATTTATGCCGGAGATGTCACCAGTGCTATGGGCTTTGGCTTATATAGATAAAAAAAAAAAATGATGAATGGGATTATGGCACTTCACTTGTCGCCAGTGTGGAAGGTTGTTGTCAAAAAGAAAGTAACACTACTTCGCTTTGCTGGATACGTCAAATCTCATATAACAAGCGAGCTTTTAACCTCAAATCTAAACATGTGGGCACAAAATGTTACCCTGCTTTATTGTTACGTAACAAGCCTTCTCTGAGGTTTAGGCAAGAGTGCTATTTTGACACATGAAGGGAGCAGGCAATGCGTGTCATTGGTAATGAAAAGAGATGGTTTTAGCACGAAGTACTCTTGTGCACCTACATCACTCGGCTCATATGAAACCCTGCCCCATGATGTTATGGAGAAATTAAACTTATTATTGGGCTGGTTATTCATAGTCAAAGCCATGGGCTACTAGATTTTGTCCTACAACTAGAAAAAGATCGCTTCGATGGTCATTGTGGCATGGTTGAATGCAGAGCAGTCCACCCATATAGCCTCTGATCAGTAGATTATTTAAAACTTCAGAAGATGATCAAGGTAGCTTGCTTCCAAGCCACTACATTAAATGCGTATGTAGTCGTAATAGTTCGCTTATCCTTACTTTTATCTATAAGATCTTTGTTTAGAGACAAAACAATGTTAGAAATTGTAAGGCGTATGAAAGCTAGTAGCTTAGGGGAAATACCGATTTATCAATAACATAGAATAAACAAGCTTGCTTGGTAGACTGATAGATAAAGGCAAGCAGCAACATAGAGTGCCTTGACCTATTTGCTAGGGACATAAGGATTGACATGTGCCGAGACAGCAACCCAAGCCAGCTAAGCCTTTGATCTTCGTATAAGTCAAAACAAGACTTTCAGAATGTGCAAACCGACTTCATCTTTCAATTTGTACTACTAATGAATTAGAGGGGCAGCAGATGCTCCAAGTTCGAACTAGACAGCGAAAGTTAGATGGTCAAAAGTAAACCTTTGGTGCACAATGAGTCAAATGTCAGAGTCAAAGATGAGTTTTGATGAAAAAAGACATTGGCATGATCAACAGATGTTTTCAAAGGGAACAGTATCAAAGGTGTATTCAATGGGACACCTTTTATAGATGGACCTACTACTTTCATACTTAGAGAAAGATCACAATAAGGTTCCCGTCTTGATATGATCATTCATCAGTTGTGGGCTCACAAATCATGAAATAAAATCTTATTAGAGCAGGCCATTTTGATCGGCGTAGTTATGAATCTTAGGTCACCTAGTAAATGCTTAAAGGATGAGACCCTAGAATGAGAATTCGACTATATCCAATTGAGTGAGCCTTACATTTGAGGATGAAGGCAATAAAGGCTGATCTAGGGAAGGTACACTAAGCGAGGTGGTTAGCTTTATCTGATTGAGTATTGGCCCTTAATCTTTAGCTTTCACTAGATTCACTACTCTAAATAAAGGAATTCGAGAGGAAGAATTCGATCATTAAAGGCTTGAGGAAAATAAATGCCATCAATTTAGCTGTTGGAGTATGGGCATTAGGAGATTAAGACTTAGGGCATGACATTAGATTAGGGAAATGCTCTTCGGAATGAATCCAAAGAAGAAGCTGCAATTTCCATGTTTCTAATGGCCAAAAAAGAGGATGAGAGCACATTCCTAGTTATATGATTTAAGGTTAAGAGTTTCATTGTCAATAAAATCACTAACTATTGAATCTGTTGTCCTCGATGGGGCTATTACTTCTTCTTTCAAAATGGAAAGAATAATGCAGTCAAAGTAGCCCAAAGTCGATAGCTTTTTCTTCATCTCTTGGAAGAAGGGCTACTGGATTAGAAAAAGGCCTAATTGCTGTTGAAGAAATAGAGGTTGTTTTAGCTCTTAGAATAAAGGAAGAACGGCTAAGTGCCGGTTAAACAAGGGATGAGTGCCGATGGAATGCTTTTCAAGACTGACCCTACTCAATGGAAATTTCTTTCAGCAAGATCCCACGTTCAAGAGTCAGATTCTGATTTTGCTTTCACTTTTCTTAAGGAAGGAGGCCACCAAACCAAAAAGGAGGTATTTGCTTGTTGTATTTGCTTGCTGTTTGTGTTGGAGATGCTAGTCTTTTTGTAATAACTGCTCTGCAGATGTTTTCATAATACAAAAGAAGGTGCTCTTTCATTAGCTCTTTTGACTATTTGCTTGGGGTAAAGAAAGAGTGAATTGACCCAAGCCAAGTAGTCTGGTAAGCTGAAAAGAAAGAGTTAGATCCTTTCTGAAATGAAATGCGACAATGTCTTAATCAAACCAGGTGCAAAGTCAATGATTTAGCTCAAGCCCAAGGCTCAAGGCATAAAGGCTATTATTCCTTCTTCTTGATAGCCTTTGTCTTGCTCTAGCTCTAAAATGGCAACTTGATGGTAGTTATCCTAAACTATTTAAAAGAATTGGAATGGAATTGGTGTGGTTTGCTAGCTCTTTCTTTTATGATGAATTCATTCTGAATAAAGAAAGGTGTCATGATAAGGAAAGGCCTTGCCTTATTACCAAGAAAGAGAAAGAGCAAACATAAAATGGGCCAAATCGTCTGCTGGAGAAGAAGCTCTTAAAGAATTGATCTACACTAGATGAGATGTTGGTGCCATTAAACTAGCTACCAGAACGGGTTTAAGAGATGAGGATCCAAGTAGTGATGTCACCCTGAAGAGAAGAATCATTCCATTCACTCGAAAAACTACTTAGAAGAATAACTTTTCTCTTGCTTGACTATGGCAAAAAAAGAAGAAAAGGCAAAAGAACCTAAGTAGAGGGGTAGAAAGGAATCAATGAAAAGGTAGGCTTTGTCTTATCTCTTGTCGATTGGTAATGAATGATTCTTTTTCCCTTGCATTGAGACAGTGTCAATGGAAGGCTTTTGGATAGAGAAAATGCTTTTGGGTAGGATGGTATGCTTGATAATAGTTAACGTGCTTAGTCGGTATCGATCTTATTCAAATGCTTTCCATAGTAGACCCCTTAAAGAATTTGATCAACTAAAGGAAGAATTCGTGCTTGACAAAGAAGTTGCCAGGACTCAAGAAAGCCAAAATGCTATATTTATATTTGCCAATAAAAGGAATCCGTTTAGTAGTTAAGGTATAGTAGAGAAATGTCAGAAAGACTACGCATTCTCTTAGTTGAAATGCTAGATTAACTTTAAAATTTTTAGGCAACTGAAGGGTAAAAGCATAGTAACTAACTGGCAACTTTCTTTTAGGTAGCCTACTAGAATTTTAGCTTTATGTTTGGAGGAAGAAACTTTTATTTGATCAACATTTCACTCTTTCTTATGACCTAGGAATTTAAAATTTGAGTAACTAGTTTTCAAACCTTCTCAGTTAAAGTTGAGCTTCGTGGGGATCTTTTCCATTTTATTGATTGAATTTTTTAAAAATGCTAATTTGGTTCACTGTCCTATCGATTGACATTAACCAGTTGTTTTCCTTTATTCTTATCTTAATGTTGATGAAGACAAATCTACTAAAAGAGTGCTTAAATTCCACCAATTGGCTCATTCATAACGCTATCAGAAGAAATCAATGAAATCCCAAATACTTATCTATCTCCTTGGGACCCAATCAATCGACTATGAAAGAAGGTTTTCCTATGTTGAAATAAGGCATGCCCTTTTTTCTCTATCGTACATTGGTACTAGAGATTCAAATAAATTTCATTCTACTTTTATGCCAATAAAGTTTGGATCTTCCTATTCCCATTAGGTTTTCCTATTCCCAACCTAAGGAATCAATTATAGCGGCTAACTTTACTTAGATTCCTAAATACTTGACTGTGAGACTTGTTCTTCCATAAATGGCGTTCTTTTTCTTTAAGGTGGATTTAGACTTACGGACAAGATTCAAATGTGCAACTAATAAGTCAGGCAAAGAAAACTTACAAGCTTGGTCTTATTACCTTTATTACCAGGCCAAGGAGGGGTAAGTGTAAAAGAATTATTTTAATCCTGACCTATGGAGAAACTTAAGGGTGTTCTTTATGATATTAAAGTATTGATATCAGGGTTAAGAGTGAAAGAACTCCATAAAGATAGCTTTCAGTCATAGTCTTATTAATTTTTTTAATTCATTTAAGAGTTCAAAGAGAAAGAAACCAGTTAAGATTTACCTGCAAATAAACTAAATCAATTTCTTTATGCTTATTATATGTCAAGGTTAAGAGTGAAAAGAGAATATTCTTACCAAGCCTTAAGTTCTTTAAGAGGCACATCTTAGATCTTTTAACTTATTGGCCAGTCTTTTAAGGCATGTGAAAGTAAAATAGGCTATTTAATCTCTTTATGCGAAGGTGAGTACAGTACATTGGCTAGTAACTCTTACAGCGGGTCAGCAAGGATGCAGTTAACAGCACTACTTTGTTTTATTGAAAGAACTAACTTAAAAGAAGGAAACACTTGCCCCTTGAGGATGATTGTTTAACTGGCTAACAAACATTCTTATAAAGAATATGACCACCTAGAGATGTAACCTAGTCCCATCTAAGGAAGAAAACTGTTTACCTGATTGTTTTCCCCTCTTGCATGAGGCACAAGAACTGCTTGGATTGGGCATGCTTTCTCATCCTACTATTACACATCTTATGACTCTTACCTTCCTTTTAGTAAGCTCAATACTCAATGGAGGATCAGAAAATCCACTCTTTACAATAGGGCTGGTAGTATCTATTTCTATATCGACTTTACCTATCGAATGGGCTTCTTCGTTGAGTAGATATCTCGAGGGAACAAAGTCAAATGAAATCTTTTTTGTTTTTTAGTAAAAACTCTTGCTTCTTTGAGGAGCTTCCCACAACTTTATCTCTATAGGTAGCTTCCACCATCTGTTCCTTAAGTAGATCTATTTCTTGTTTTTCACTTTGTATCATGAGAGTTCAGTCCTTGATGTTTTCAGTCATGTCCATTTCTTTGCTTTCCTATCTTCTCTCTATGCCTTCCATTAGATTCTTTTCAGAGCTCATCTCTTGCCTCTAGATAAGGTATGGTACAAAATTATCTTTTTCTAGTCCTCAACTTCGTGCATTTCTCAGTTAGAAATAAGGATAGGTGCCTTCCACACTCGCTTAAAAAAGGAAAGGCTTTTCGCCATACACAGCATCCTCATGATCCTTTCTTTATCTCTTTTGCCCTAAGGGGCTTCACTTTTCCACATTGGGGTTATAGGAGTCAAACCCCTCTTGGAATAAGTCAAATTTCTCTTTAAATACCATATTAGAAATTCTGCTTCATTGCTTTTCCACTTGGCTGTACAAGATGACTTTCAGTATATTAAGAAAAAGTCTGTTAAAGCATTGGAATAATATTTACTTTTACCACTTTTCAAAAACCATTCTTCAGCCATACTAGACTAATTCTATCTACATTTAATGAGCCAAGGTTATAAAGAGTTTTCTTTATTGCCCTTTATCGTATAGGTTATAGAGACACTTCCTAGTGCTAAGAACTAGGATCAGAAGGAAAGTCTCAACCCTTAAGTACGAAAGTAGGCTATACTTCCCAGAGAGAAAAAAATGGTTTCATATAAAGGCTTTGCCCCTAGTTATCATTATTTAAGTTGGCCTTACTCGGGCTAAGTACAAGGGAAGATCAGTCCTTTAAGCTAAAAGCTTAAATGATCAACTATAAGATGCCACCTTTCCCAATGAAACTTTTTTCCCCTAAGCAGCAATTGAAAGAGAAAAGATCGGGTATGCTTGAAAGCTTGAAATGGATTCGTGAAAAATATAGAAGAAATATAACCCAAATACCATTTGAGCCTAAGCTGAACCATTGAATTACCTGAGAGTGATTTCACTGTAGAAGAGCTTGAGTCACTGGCTGCCTTTAGAGTAGATTAAAAATCAAGTACAAAAGGAAGTGAAGGTGAAGTAGGCTTGCTTTAAGGGCTAGGCTTTCTTTGTTTTTTGGCTTGACATTATGACAGAGATGGGCCCTTGAGCCTGGGCTTTCTTCTTGAAATCCTAGAACTGGGTATGGACCCAATTATTGGTCGGATCTTCTTGGGTATTCCCACTTTGCTTAGATGGAGACCTTCACCTTTGATTAGGACTTTTCTGCATTTCATCTAAAAGAGGATCTAAGCTAACGTAAGCTAAATAGTGCTTTTCTCTTCCTAAACCTAAATAGTAAAAAAAAGCCCAAAAATTTTAAGGCTTAGCTTAGGCACCTTCCTAATGTAATGCCATGCCCAACCAATGCTAAATCCAAGTCCTGGTTCACTCTTAAGAACCAGAGCTAGTCTTCTTCCCATTGACCACTACTAATAAGATAAGACAAACCAGTATCAGTAGTCCTTCTTGTAATAGATGGGGGTTCAATAGCTACTGATTCTGTAAGAGCTTGTTTTGTCACTGCTTCTTCAACTCAACCTCCCCTAGAGAAGTAAGTAAGGTAGTAGGAATAGACCTATTAGGCCTTGAGATAGGTTTGAACTCCTCTCCTCTAATTACTCTCTTTGGCTCTACTTATAAGAGGCTTGTAGAGGGAGAATTTTCACTGTAAACTCTTCTCGGTCTCTCCGATTGCTTAATTTAAATAAGGGGCCTCTTTTTTTTCATCTGTGAGGTAATATCTCTTCACTCATGGATATAACTCTTTTTTTTTTTTTTAAGGCTTAGCCTAGCCCATAGGAAGAGACTTTAGTCAATGATATCCATATTAAAAAGTGAGTATTCCCACAAAATAAAATAAAAGCACTATACCCTGGTCCTTACTTTAATCAACAAGGCTGTTTTCCCTACTAACCCCTTCTCGCTAAGGAAAGAAGTCCAATAGCAAGTGATCTTAGCTTTGAGCACTTATTCCTTTTGCTCCCAGCTACCTCTAAGAGTGGTCAAGAGCTTATTTGAATTAAAACTTTTTCAAGCATTCTTATAGTAAAAAGGTCAATCAAAGCCAATCCATCTCTGTTAAAAAATGCTCATACTCTTAATGGTTCTATATCCAATTCCCTAAAGATAAGGAAGAAGGAAAGAGAAGGAGACAATAGCTACTAAGAGTTGGAAGAGCCATACCATAGAAAGCTAAAGGAGCCAAGGTCTACTCATTTATATATGTTGGCACCAAAGCAAGGGGCACAGCGGGCAAGGTGCCCACATAAAGGCCAAGCTTAGTCGGATGTAGAAAGTGGCTCATCCATCTTTTCGTCATTTAAACAAGTCTAGTAAGAAGTGCGATCCTTACTTCTTCTCTTAGTGAGTTAAGCGCGTAAACAGTAGCTTAAACAGCCTTTTCGTGCTGATCCACTAGGAATGAAAGCAACCTACATACTGCCTCCACTAGTGTGTGCCAACTATCCTACTTCCCTATTTTTTACTTTTTCATCCCCTCTTACGAGTTAATGGAAAAGGGGTCTTTGATGCATCTTTCAAAGTCATGGGAACAAAGTAAGAACTCTTTATTTGAAAAATGGATTGTGTGTCTGATTTTGCTAGTACGAGGCATTCCCCATAATCGCTAGTCAGCTTCGACTCTGCGATTGAAAGCTGAAAGTGACAAAATGTGCTTTTAAGTCAAAGTAAGTTATAAAGCTTCTGTCTTGAAGATAATGAGCGAAGATTGCACTTTTTCCTTCTTTCTAACCTATTCCCATCTTGTCCATTGCAACTATGGTAATTATAAAAAAGTAGCTAGGCTTCCAAGCGAGTGAAAAGATTGAAAAGAGAAGCGCTGAGTAATAGGAAAGGAGCGAAAAATCCATTCCATCTTAGCTTGATCCCAGGCTTCTTCGAAAATACTTTGATGAGCTAGATCTCCATTTTAAATGACGTAGGAAGCATTTGGCCAAGTAGCAGTCAGTAGGCAAAGAAAGAGTCAAAGATGAATATATGTTTACCCCCCTCTTGAGTCAATGCTTTAGCCTTTGTCTCTTTTGCCCTTTTCTATGACCAATTTTGTATGTTAGCATGGGCTATTCCTTAACCTTATTTGAGAAAAGACATTCCAAAGCCATAACCATTCCGTGTAAGCTAAAAAAGGTGGTTATGCGTATCTTAATAGCTTACTTGCCTTCAAGCTAGACCTCATTGGGGAAAAGCCCACTTCGTCCTTAAGACAAACTAAAGGAGGTTGACTTAAGCAGGAAGCCATTACTATATTAGTAAAAGCAACCTACCACACATAGACATATTTTTTGTAAGATGAGCCTATAACCGATGATATGGAAAGAGAAGAATGTAACCATCGATTTTCTTCAACGAGCCCCACCTTGGGTCTTTCTTAGTGAGGTTGGTTCTCCCATGGTAAGCTTTGACTACTAGCTTGCCAAGGCTGGTCTCCTATTAAACATGCTAAACCCAACCCTCACTCACTGAAACCTGGGAATCCTTTAGTTTTTAGGAGTAAGAAGTCCTCTATCTCTAGCCTCAGTCAATTGAATTTGATTGAGCTTGATAGGTTCAAAATTTCCTTTTTTACTTTTTCCTCTAATTATTTTTTTGGTATCTGAAAGACAAAAAAATGGGGTAGGCTTAAGAAAGGTCTCTTCCTTTTCTTTAATGGATGGGAACTTATCAAATGAAAAGGATATCGAATGAGTTGAAAGATGGTAAAAACTCGACTGTCTTGTGAGAAATTCATTCTCAACTTTATTGGCTCCATCACTAGAACTAGCAGTAGCCTCTCTAATCTGATTCCATTCCGTAGGGATGCCAAGACAATGATGATGACCTGTCCTTCTTCTCAGAGACTACTTGAACTGCTTGATTGACCGATGGCTCTTTAATGGTTAATTTGCCTGACCTTATTTGTTTAGAGGAAACTAAACCATCACTTCAAGTAACGGCAGAAGAGTAGACTGGAATGTTGAAGTCAGCCAACCATGGTGAAAAGGCGGCAAGCTTGGGTGAGAGGAACATCACTGAAGAGTTTAATTAATGAGCTCGTTTTATGATTAAAGCTTTTACTCACTGGTTAGATCGGACTGTTTGTACCTTCTATAACTAATTCTGCCTATAAGGAAGTTAGTCAATACCGATTCCTAGGCCAAAGCATTTAGAAATCGACCATCGATTGAGAGGTGGAATCAAAAGCACAATTAGAGGTGGGAGACAAGCTTTGGAGGCAAATGGTACTTAGGAGCTGAGCCACTTTAACTAACTCTGCTTGTAAGAAGAAATGTGAGAAAAGCTTAACCTTTGCGTACCAAGTTTCGAGGTTGAATCCGATCCAAAAGATAAAATGTCAGTGCCAAGTGAGAAATTTTCTAATTCTTACTAAGATCTTTGTCCTACTTCTCATTCGGCCAGCTGCTGAAAGAAAGTAGTTAACTTGATCAAAATCACAAGTTTTCAATGATACGGACAATTTGGAAATGGAGCTATGAAACTAAGCAACATACTTGGCCTTCAATACCTTTGCTTGTATGGAGTACGAATAAGGGAGGCTGCCTAATCTCAAACGAAAGATAAAGCTACGCCTCCAATCCCTCATTTGGAATTCTTGTTACCCAGTGCGCTTGAACCGCACCTCTGCTTCCCGTGTTTCTTTAACATAGAGAACGATAGATTGCTTGAGTTGTTAGCCTTTATGTTTGCCCTATTTTCTTTTTGGGGAATACTTTAAGCTAACATCAAATTTTTTGATCAATTTTTTTGGCATCGACTGGAGTTAAAGATCGTGCCCCAAGCCTTAAGAATGGAGTGAGCCTTATCGCACCTAAAAGAGATGTATGGGTTCCAAGGGGTTAAGGAGAATAGGGTGTTTTGCCTTTTTCTATATATTTCATCATTAGCAATCCCTTCATTATCGATCGTTAAAAACATATGCCTTAATTAGCTTCCATAGTGGTATTACCTTTTAACTGCCCAACGTATACCTTTACTGACACCACAGGTGCTCCTTCAATGCACAGCTATGCAGAGCGGAGGAAGACACTAAGAACGGAGATTGTAGCAAAGACTATCTCAATTCCTTGGCTTACTTAATGCTTCTCCATCAACTGCAGTAGGAAGGACAGGAATAGGGGAAGGAAGAAAGAGACCATCTTGGCTTAAGAAAGGAATGCTCTTAACTGCCATTGCTATCCATCTGTATACAACTATCAATGTTAATGATATAAACAAATATTCATTGTATAAATAGGTGAAAAGCAATCAAAGTTTTCTTTGGGGAGGGGGTTGGGGAGGGGCAGGAGGGATCCGTCCATGCCTACAAGCACAAGATTCAGATCTATCAAACATATGATAAAGATTGGAAAAGCTATCAAAAAATTATGCCACCCTTAACCTTATGCGCCAACTGACACATTTCCTTACTCACAACCAATTTCTCAAAGCAACGAATGCGCTTAAAAATAGGCTATAACATGAGAAAAAGTTGTTGCACAATTGAATACTCCATTATACGATGGTATGTACAGCTTAGAACCAAGGCATCCATAGGTCTCCTTTCCTAGCTCCATCTAGGAAATGATAGCTAAATAGGTTTTTAAACCTAGGTATAAAATAGCAAATAGGAAGGCTCTTCCTCCTCATACTTACTCTCATATATATCTTTTCCAAATCCTAGCCTTACCATTTTAAAAGGTATTGCTGTGGCACACATCTTTTAATTGATTTTTTTCTACAAACCTGGGCAGTTGATGCAACTTTTGAATGTTAACCTTCTTTGCTACAGGGAAGAGTGGTTGATCTACTAGCTCTCACAGAAATTCGTCAAAGTTGTTATAAACCCCTAATTCTACATTGGCATAAGCAACAACAGCCCTAAGGTCCGCCTCGATTTCATCTAAACTTCGTGCACATTAGTAGAATTCATTCCACTCTAAAGAAGCCTTGGACATAAAAGTAAAATGTAGAAGAGGTGGCTTTTTAGGGGTTTAGTCAAGGATCTCCAGCAAGGGAGCACCTATTTACAGTGGTTTCTCGATCGGGGTTTAGTTTTTTTTTTTTTTTTGGAGGAGGGTAAGGTCGTCCCTTACTCCATTCCTTCCTAAAGCTAGAAATGGCAAGACGATTAGGAAGTTACATCTAAGGAACATCCTATTAATAGATTTTTTCTTTCTTTCTACTATAAACAAAACAAGAAATAATGTTCAACTAACAAAATCCTTCTCTATACTTGTTCTTGCTTGTTGACTTAGTCCATCTAGAAAATGGTAAATTCATATTATTTTTTATATGTTCTTATATGCGATGTTTTGACCAATTGAATTACAATTTTAAAAGAATGGCTACCTAGAAACTTAGAGGATAAATTGAATCAAATTATTTTATAAGAAAAAAAATGTCAATTCATTCAATGACTAACTAGTTTATATGACCTCTCATTTTCTATACATCTACTTGACTTTATATCTATTTCATAAGTGACGTATATTATCTAAGAGTATTTTTTCATAAAATAGTTAGATTCACCTAGAGACAAGACACAAGTAAGAAAAGAGAGTATGATAGAAGAAAGAAAAGATAGGAGGGAAAGCAATTATGGGAATTAGATGTCATGCTCCTACCTATAAAAGGAACTCACCTGAACTTGCAAAGAGGAGAGAGCTAGGACTGGACCTCTTTAGATGATAGGACTGAGTTAGTATAGTTCCTTTTTTTTTTTTTCCTTCTCTGATCTATGCCCACCTCAATTTAGTAAGGATTGGAATTGGGCACTAGCATAAGTATTTGAGTGCTACTTTTTATCTTCTTCCCTAAGAGCTTCCGATGTAACGTCCTATTTTGTGAAATAAATTTCTGTATCTTAAGATTGTCCATAATTAGCTCCTATCCTAGCAGTGATATCTCTGATTGGCTTGCCAAAGGCTTCAAGGTATAGAAGTTAAGAAAGTAAGGACGTCATATCTCTAGTCTATAGCTTTCCTTCGTGGTTCTCTCTTCTATTGAAAAAAGATATGAGCTATGAACCTAGCTTCTCTCCCAAAATCAAAAGTGAGAGAAATCCATCATTTGTGCATATTGAGATAGGCTTGTGAGATCCACTTTGCTCACTAATTCACATTTTGGTTGACGTTGATTAGTTATATTCACATCCCACCTCTTACCTAGAGAATCACGCATGCCATGGCATCTTTGTTGGTTCAAGTCGAGGCACTGGTTTGAAATGGCTTTGACCATTCGATATACTTGCTATCACTCTATGGACTAAGGTAGTTAAGTAGGACAAACCAAACCCTTGGGTAGGTTGGCTATAGGTGGCTCGATCTAATTGATTTAGTTGCTTTGTTTGTTACCACCTAGTATAGATAAGATAGAAATATTAAAATTTGATTCACTTATAGTTTTTTTTAGGGGACTTTGTGTTTGTAGTCGTCCGTATAAGGGTATTTTTGTAAATAACTAACATTAGTAATGTATATGTTTTTAGCACTTTTTAGACACTTTAAGACAAAATTACCCTTTGGCAACATGTGCAATTACTTACTTGTCCAAGTATAGAATCCCAAAAGTCAAACATCTCAAACGTCTCTCTTTCCCTCTCTTCTAACTGTGGCGGTAAACTTTATCACTTAGCTTCGTCTTTTTGCATTCGGTGTTTGTTCATTTCTTCACTTTCATTGTAAACTGACCTTTGAAGATTATCCGCAAGCTACTGAAGAACTCCGAAATCAATAGCAGTATGGTTTTAACTTCATCACTTAGCTTAAATTCTTCATTCTTTTCTATTGAATACCCACGAGTAAAAATTCTCCCCTCATGTCGCTGTGCATTTTTTAAATTTTCTTTTGACACATTAAAATAAAAAAACTGGTTTGGGTATATTACCTATTTTCAATCTTTGGTGTCTGTGTGCACCAATTTCTTGCTTTGGGTGCATCTATGTGCATTGGTTCGCTACATTCGTATCATGTTAGGCCAAAACGTAACTAATTTTAAAAATTCGTACTTAGTTTGATAAATCGTACCAAGTTTTAGAAACCATAGCAATTAATCGTACATAATTCTTGAAAATCGTACTAAGTTTTAGAAATCGTACCAAGTAATCATACCAAGTTTTCAAAAATTGTATACTGTTTGCTCGCATTTTAACATGTTTTTTGATCAATTGTAGATGGCAACTAGCTCTACTTCTCATAAGCCCTGTATGATCCCTAAAGAGTCTTGGAAGACTGGGAACATAATGAAACACTGCGACAACGATGTCATCCCCACTTTGAAGGAAATTTTAGATGACTCTCAGAAGGAGAAGTTTGGAAGAACCTATCTGGGGCATTTTTTACATGTGCACACAGATTTCAACTTTTCTAGGATTATAGTCCACAATCTTCTACTTCGGGAGATTCAACAAAACTGCGAGGACGAAATGTAGTTCAAACTTGGGCAGAATAAGGTTCGTTTCAGCAAACTGGAATTCTGCCTAATCACTAGCTTGAAGTTTGGCGAGCTACCGGACACAGACAACATTGCAGCTAATCTGTCTGGTATCCATGCTAAATACTTCAGAGGAAGGGATAAGATCAGTCGTAATTGTATCAAGACCAGGCTGCTGGAAGGGGACTTTGAAGATGAAGAGGACAAAGTGAAGTTAGCTTTGCTCTATCTGTTAAATGGCTTCATCAAAGGCCATGACGAGCGCCAGCATGTCTCCAACTGGCAATTTCATCTTGTGGACAATATAGAAGCCTTTAATAGCTTTCCGTGGGGCACATGGGTCTACTGCAACTCATTGCTGTATTTCAAGAAGGCAATTGCGAATCGAGCAATGGATATCAGTAGGATGAACTACAATGCCTATGTCTTCGTATGGGCACTGCAAGTAAGGATCAAACTTTTTTATTAATTTTCAATTTCTATTTTTGTTTCAATGGATTCAATTTAATTTTATCTTCATGAAGCATAAGTTGATTTCCTTTTTCTATAGATCTTTGCGTTTGAGGTGATTCCTGCTACCAACATGCATGGTAGTCGGTTGTCAAGCTCTAATCTACCATTGCCACGAATTTGTCGATGGAGGTTCCATCGAAAGCCACGAAACGTAGATTACAAGAAGATATTCACAAACACTGTAAGTAATATCGCATCTTCATTCTGTACATATATTATTATCTATATCGCATCTAAATTTTCATTTTGTGTCTTTATTTCTTACCAACATTCTCCATTTCATTTCTCTATTTTCATTTCGTACTGAAGTTCTCAATTTCATATCTTCATTTCGTAATGAAGTTCCCAATTTCATATCTTCATTTCGTACCCACATTTCCAATTTTGTGTCTTAATTCGTACCTAAGTTTCCAATTTCGTGTCTTCATTTTAATTTCGTACCTATATTGTTCATTTCGTACCTTTATTTTGTACCTATATTAATAATTTCGTACATTTATTATTAATTTCATACCTTTATTTCGTAACTATATTGATCATTTCGTACCTTTATTATTAATTTCATACCTTTATTTCGTATCTATATTGTTCATTTCGCATTTACATTTTTCATTTCATATCTCCCTTTCTAAAGGACTATCCTTACCATCATTTCGTATTTTCAGATGGGGGCTAAGCTAAAGTTGGATCCAACAACTGCTGAGCGCCAAGTCCCTTACTTCATTGGAGTTGAGGACACCATTGCCCTATTGTCTGCTACATGATCTAGTGGGGATGACACAGTGGAGGGTCCCAACCAGAAGAACTCCACAAATTTGCCATCTTCTTTGCGAAAGCAATACAAGGTATGTATTCTTCATATATTGTATGAGTTTTGTTATTGCATTCTATAATCAACAACTTTTGTTACTTGTAGCATCGAGTTGGCTTTCTTCCTGTCGAGCGACAGAGGGATGATGAATTTGATGAAGTCGCTAGTGATAGAAGAGAGTTAGCTGGGCAGAGGAGGGTGGAGCCGGAGGTGCGGGAGGATGATGTTGAGAGGGAGGCACCTGGCGTTGAAAGAACTACAAAGGATCCAGATGTTTACCTTCGCCTCGCTGTTGTGGAGGCAAAATTAGATCTCCTTGAGGTGAAGATAAACCAAATGGATTTCAAAAATGAAAGATGCCATCAGGAGCAAATGGCCCTCTTGAAATCCATCGAGCTGTCTTTGCAAGGAGCATGATATGGTGGCCAAGATCTTTCCCGCACAATGTCAAACCCAGTTCCTAATGATGTAAGTAATTTGTATCTATATCCTATCATAATTTCAAATTTGTTGCATTTTGTGACATGAAATAACATCTATAATTGTTTTTCTTTTTCTCAGGGTGTTAATGCAGGCTCCACACCATATAATCCCAACATTGAGGAACCTGGGAAGTTTGAAGACTCAACCATGGAGGTGTTGGCTCCTGCAGGGCAGTTGCATGAACAAGAAGCCACTGCAGGGCCAATTACCGAGGAAGTGGCTGCTATAGTGCCAACGGATGAGGAAATGGCCACTGCAGCAGGTCCATGCAATGAAGAACTGGGGGACTTGGCTATTATCCCAGTTGAGGCAACCGACAATGAGCTACCAGTTGTTAGGACTCGTAAACAGTCAAGACAACTGTGCAGCCCATATGTCGACCTCAACACTGGGTCTAAGAAAGCCAAGTACCCTCACATGGTAAGTGCAAAGTCCAAATTCAGCGATAGAATCCTCATTGCATTCAATGAGTTCATGAATGGCCAATCATAGTAAGTTCTTTATTTTTGAGGGACCATTATACTGAATTATCAATATTTTGTACTTTGTTCTAACACATTGTTTTCATTTTCTACAGCCATGATGCAGGTATTGGTCATTCAGTCAGTGTGGAGTGGTTCAAAGCCTTGAAAGACAATGATAAGTGGGTTGATGACTCGGTAAGTTGGTCATTTTACTCTGTTCTTTACATTTATACCTAGAATTAACATTCATGCCTTCGTTTCGTACAATGATTTAACAGTATAATATTGGTTCTTTTATGTCTCGATCAGGATATTGAAGCATATCTTAATCTCCTTCAAAGAAGGCAGAAGGAACTTCCTAGACAATATGCATAAGATGTCTGCATCTGTGATCCATGGCTCTATGTAAGTTTATTTGGTCATTAAGTGTTTGGATGATTTTCTATTATTATTGATATTTTATTAACTATTTTTGTTCAAATTTACAGATAGCATTTTTTTATATTTACAGTAAATATCAAAGTGATCCAGATGCTGATTGTCCTCCTCCACACACTAATTTTGAAGAACATAAATGAGAAGTAGACATCCTAGATCATGTGAGAGGCAAATTTGTCCCCAGTGTCCACCTTGGCACACTGTGAATAAGGTGATTGATATTTTCATTTCCTTTAACTATAATGTTGCAATATTACGTGAACTCATTATTGACATGTAAACAATATTTTTCAATGCAGCTGATGGTTCCATGCCATATTGGGGGATCTCATTCGCTGCTAGTTATGGTAGATCTACAGAAGTTCTCGTTAAGAATTTTTGACTCCGCCCGGCAAGAAATACCAACTGAGGTGCGTATTCGGCAACAAAACCCACTGAGATTTATGCTACCTAATTATATAGACAGTGGGGGTTATTTCAAGCATAAACCAAATGTCAAGAAGCCGAATATTCCACTCTCATGCACACTAGAGCCAAAGAACAAGGTCCCCCAGCAGAGAAAAAGGTAAGTATTTTTTTAACAAGTTATTGTTATTGTCGTTATCTAACTGTTTATGTTTTATGTCTGTTTTTTTAATTACATTTCTATTTTTTTTAGTGGCAATTGCGGACCTCATATGTTGTACATAATGGAGCACTTACTCCTGAACAAACGATTGAAGTATAGAGATAAAGATATGCCAGAGATACGAAATCACATGGCAATACATATATTTGCCAATTCAACTGTAGATGATAATTCATAATTTGTTATTTTTTATTCTTTTTATACAATGTGTTATTTCTGTATATATATTTGAAAATTGTATATACTATTCTTTTTGTCAATAAAAATAAAATTTATTACATTTTCTGTCTGTCTCACTATCTAATTCATGCAAGTACTTAGAATTCACTGTTGTGAATTAAAGGTACGAAATCAATATAAAGACGCGAATTTAGTACACGATTTGTATTGAAGACACGAACTAATGGTATGAAATAGAATTGAATTCACGGAGTAATGGTGCGAAATACTATTTTATATACAAATTAATGGTATGAATTTATATTGAAGGCACGAAGTAAAGGTACGATTAACTTTTAAATGCACGAATTTAGTGTACAATTCCCTATTGACAGTGCGAAATGAAAGAAAAAATTGATGGTACGAATTTATATTGAAGGCACGAAATAAAGGTATGATTACTTTTAAAGGCACGAATTTAATGTACGATTAACTGTTGACAATGCGAAATAAAGGAAAAAATTAATGGTACGAATGTATATTTGCGGCACCAAGTAAAGGTACGATTTACTTTTAAATACACGAATTTAATGTAAAATTAACTATTGACAATGTAAAATAATTGAAAAAAAATTAATGATACGATTTATTGCTAAAGACGCGAATTAAATGCACGATTCATTATTTAGGGCGTGAAATGCATTGCTAGCATTGCCAACAGCACATGAATTGACATGCAATGATAATTAAGAGCATATAAAAACTTAAAAGTCTCAAATTATATACAAATCAGTCATAAAAAATAAGTTTAAAATCAACAATATAATCCAAATATCATGATTATCATAAATTAATTGTATCATTATTTAGTAAATTTGAAATGGGAGGCACTACACAAGTTTTTGAATTATGCCCAATTCCACCACAATTACGACATTTATGACGCAATTGATCAGGCACATTAGACGATCGAGAGTGGCTAACTCTATCATAATACTGTGAATTAGAGCAAGTCAATCGATTGTGTCCATATTGCATGCATTTGGAACACTTCTTTTTGCACGTCTTCTCCCCACCAGAGGGCATTCTCCGTTTTTTCGGGTGTCCTGCTGACTTACCATTATTTGGTGATAATACCACAACTCTTTTAACTTCTTCAGGTACATCCCAATCAGACTTATCACCAACTGGATATATCGGCTCAGTGTATGCTGTTACTAGTTGATCTTGTTTGTAGCAGTTAGAGCAAAGAGTTATGAAGTCAATATTACGTTCCCTGTAAAAAATACACAATATGTAAAGTTAACCTAAGAAATCACAATTAATAATAAGAATAAGAATATTACCAATAAAACAATACAATTAATGTCACCTGGAAGCTGCTAGTGCATGTGCACATGGCAAAATGTCAGCTTGAAATTCCTTACAAGTGCAAGTACGTTCAATAAGATTCACAATTGCCTCTTTACCCTTGTGCCTAACTAAAAATACATTCCAATCAACATTGGAAGCTATCATTTGTAAAGAAACTTTTTGTCTCTCAGTCATCAATAAGTGAACCCATTCTGTTAGTTGTGGCCTCCAAACCTTAGCTTTCTCCAGTCGATCAAAAAACCAACGTTGCATTATATCTCGAATGAATTCCAATAGAGTCGTCATAAGCAACTTGCGAGCAAATCGAAGACATGAATTCAAGCTCTCGACTATATTAGTAGTCATGAGTTGATATCGTCTTCGGGGACAATACACGCGTGACCATTTTCTTGGATCTTCCTTCATGATATATTCGAAGGCTTTAGGGTGATTAGCCTGTAACTCAGTCATCAATTTATTAAATTCAGATTTCCGAAATGCCCTAGCTGCACTATAAAATATCTTAGATACATCTGCCCTCTTGAATTTATTCTTTATATTTTGGGCCATATACCACGAACATAAACCATAACAAGAATTAGGAAAGACCTTTGCGATGGCATTTGCAATACTGGTATGACGATCTGATATAATAACCAAGTCCTCAACCAAACCTATAGCTTCTTTTAGCTGTCGTAAGAACCACTCCCATGCTTCATAGTTCTCAGGGTCACCATAACCGAATGCTAGTGGATATATCTGTTCATTTCCATCTTTGCACGCTGCTACAAACATTACACCGTGGAACCTTCCTTTTAGGTGAGTAGCATCGATAACAATGACCGGTCTGATTACTGAATGAAATCCCCTTAACGATTGTCCAAGAGCCACAAAGAAATATTTAAATCGATTAGTTCCATCTTCAATGCATATATGAGTCCTAGTTCTCAGATTAATTGTTTGCAACATGTGACAATATGATGGCAATAGTTGATGACTCAGTTGGGTCACCATATATGAGAGATAATGCATACTCTTTAGCCTTCCAAATTTGCTATATAAAATTTGTATACCAAAAAGTTCTTTCATATCACTCATGATGTCTTTCGGCTTGATGATTCTTGCATTAGTA
This sequence comes from Moringa oleifera, assembly GCA_021397835.1. NCBI lineage: Eukaryota > Viridiplantae > Streptophyta > Magnoliopsida > Brassicales > Moringaceae > Moringa > Moringa oleifera. Next base: position 23,175 of record JAJFZO010000235.1, read on the forward strand.
GACAACCTTTGAGCCACAATTTCTCCGATAATGGTAGAACTTGCTTGTCGATGCCGTCGATGAAACTCTTCAACTGTACAAGTGTGTGTCAAATCACACTTTCTAATTTGGAAGAATTGTCCTTGTGCAACTCTCACAGCACGAATCTTCCATGCACAATTTCTTTCTCTACAAGCAATCTCAAATAATGATTTGTTAGACCTAACGGCTCTAAATTCAAAGTTCTCAGTTAAAGCATGCACACCCAAAAATTATTTCAGCTTTTTTTTGTTTGGGAAAAACTGACCTCTAGCAAGGGTATCAATTGGAGTCACTAATTCCATAGTAGAAATTGACGCAAGACCATATAAGTTAGCACCCAACACATTATACTGTCTGACAACACTATCGGTTGAATTTGAATTATTATGTACTTTCGGGCATGTAACTGGGACATAAGGTGGGACAAGATGTAAATTCTTATTCAATTCTTCATTGTTGGGTTTTTCTTCTAGAATAGGCTCACAATGATCTTCACTGGTAGGTTCAGTTGGTTGAGTTTCCTTGATTGGGTCTTCACACCCAATATCATAGTCCATCTGCTCATTCAAGTTGTTCTCATTTGTATAGATCTCATCGGCATGCTGAGTGTCAAGGGGAGTCTCACTATGAAAGAATGGTTCGATGGCATCAACATCTAATTCAACAGTTGGATTGCTCCCAGAACTAGAATTAAAAGGATTGATTCGTCCTTCAGATAAACTTTGTCTATTCTCAACAAAATTTCTCTCTACTATATCAACAATCACACGGGGAACTATACTGTTATCATACAACATAAACTCAACATCATCGTCATTCACTAACTCAATTTTGACAGTAGTTTTTTCAGAACTTACTATAGTATGCAGTCTAACATCAGTATTAGGGAAATTAGCCTCCACACAAGATTTAACCAAATCCAACAACTGCACATATGTCAAACCCTTTTGAACAACAAACCTTTTAGTTTTGATAGCTCTGCCAATATACTTGAAACTACCACTGGACTTAGACCACTCACCATTCCAAGTTATAATTATTCGCATTCTGCAATGCCGAAGAAAACATTTCAAATTACCAGGCACGATTACATGAACTTATTATGATTTTATGAGCACGATTTTATAACTTGTCACAATTTCAAAAAATAAGATATGAATTTCATAATGATGTCACGATAGACGAAATAAGGCACAATTTTAAAAGATAAGGTACGAATTTCATAATGATGTTACGATAGACCAAATAAGGCACGATTTTAGAAGATAAGGTAGGAATTTCATAATGATGTTACGGTAAACCAAATAAGGCAAGATTTTCAAACATATGTATTCACATATGTAACGGAGGGCACCAAATTAAGCTACATTATTGTTCATAGGTATACCTGTCACCTTTTTCACCCATTCGAGCACGTTATGATTTTGAAGACAAATATGTAGTGGAAAACCCGAGTTTAAGAAATATGCTGTGAAAAACACAGGCTTCCTTCTCTGTTCAAGACAATTAGGCAAAAATATCAATGACTACCTTCGATTCCTTCTTTGAATTTTGGATACAAAATCCAGAAGGAAAAAACTAAAACAAAGAGCGAAGAAAGATATAGCTCGAAGAGAGAGAAACCTCAAAAAGAGAGTATTCAGACAAATCTCCTCAAATTTTGAGTTATTTATTTTAATTTTGAGGGTATCGTTGTCTTTTGTGAGGGTATTTTTGTCTCTCTAATACATGTAAGTGGTAAAAAAAACTAACTTACTAAAAGAAGTTTTTTTTGCAAAAAATAAGTGGCGGGATGCCAATTTTGACAATTTCCTCTGTTTTTTATGATGACCCATGGCCTGAGCAAGCTACACTTGAAAAGGCAAATACAAGCATGAAACCTTAAGTAGTAGAGCAGCATAGTACAGTAAGCATAGGCATCATAGGCGGAGGCTTAATATATATATAAAATTTAAATTTGATCTTATTTACAAAAATTATAGTCAAACTAGCTACAATCGACTAAAGTGAAAAAACATGAGATAAAGGATTGGAAACTGAGTAAGCAAGTTACAACTAAGATTGGGAAGTCCAGCATGCCCCGAAGGACATGTTTGAGATGAGAGATTATGATTACGTTATTAGATAAAATGAGCATAAAAAGTAAGGAGAGATGAATTTGAGGTATTAATTAAGAGGAATACCATTGCTCATTATTTCCTACTGTTATTTTATATTTGTTATTAGTTTACACTTTTAGTATCTTTCTGTACCTTTGACTACCAGATCCATTTGGATTGCCAAAGATGAGTGTGTCTAGAGAAATTGAAAGGCAAATTGTCCTACCAGTGAGGAAAAAAAAAGTTGAATGGTATGAGTCATGGATCCTCTCAACAAAACCTCGACTTATCAACTACGAGGTGCTTTTCAGCAAATACATGCACACCAAGCCGAGTGAGAGTCACCTTTGTCCATCTTATCTATCACATCAAACAACGACCAACTTATGGCACACTCGCTGGGCACATGGTTGAAGGATATAGAGACAAGGGGCTGGCTCACACGAGGTACTCTTCAATTGGCTAATGTGCCTTATGTTGTAGCATGTTGGGCATGGCAACTATGCCATGCCTACTTGAGGGAGCTATGTTTTCCTTGCCATGCCCTTGGATTAGGCAACACGTTGGTCATGGCATGCTCCCTAGGCACATGATCAAGGGACGTAGTTACGAGGGATTCGCTCAAGTGGGGCTTTATCGGCTTGGTTGGCGCCCCTTATGCCGTAGCACTCTGGGCCTTGTGCCCATGCCATGCCTGCTAGGGCAGCTATGCCCTTGGAAATTGTGCTTGTGGCACACCAACTAGGCATACCAATTAGGCATAAATTATTACTATTTTCTATGGATGAACACTTTATTCCCCAAGCTTGCTAGATATTTTTCCATGTGTTTTTCCTTGTGATTCTAATTCTCTAAATGTCTAAAGGGCTTTTCTCTTTCATAAAAGTCATTATTTCGAGGGGTAAGTTAAACCAGTGATATCGATGGTCTAAAACAATGATACAATTATTGTTAGGGTGGTGGGGGAATCAAAGCGACAATGAGCTAAATCTCATTGAATTCGGGGAGTGAGGAAACTCTGCCACCTACAATACTGCATCACATATTTAAGTCATCTACAAAGGATTCTATGCACCACTCGGTGGGAATTAGACTTCAAGCAGCCCACAAGGCTTTTCCACTGCACGGGCTTGGCCGATAACACATACTTTTAGCCACCGAGATGCCTTTACTGTAGGTCAACAATCAAGTGACAGATGCATGCATCACTTCTAAACTAGATTCTGACTTAGAGGTGCTTAATCATAACCCAACGCATGATAGTTTCGCACCACTATCGTTTCAATCAAGAGCGATGACTAATTGTTCGAATTAACTGTTCTTCTCGGACTAGGTTGAATTACTATCATGACGCGGGCATTAGTATGGTGAAACTAACATATCTTGCAACAATCTAAACCTAGCTTAGGATCCTTATTGATAGGTGAACAATCCAACAATTAGTGAATTTTCCTTCACAATGATAAAAGGAGCCGACATCGAAGGAACAAAAAACAATATTGCTATGAATGCTTGGCTGTCACAAGCCAGTTATCCTTGTGGTACCTTTTTTGACACTCCAAATTTCAATCAAAACCAAATGAGCTTTAAACCTTTTGCTCCACACGAGATTTTTGTTCCTGTTGAGATCATCTTAGGACATCTCCATTACCTTTTAATAGATGTGCCACCCCAGCCAAACTCCCCATCTGATAGTGTCTTTCATCTCGGCCAACCAAGGTTGGCTTTGAGTCCAAAAAGAAGGGCAACATCTCGCCTTTGATTTACAAAATAAATAAAATAACATTAAAAGTAGTTGTATTTCACTTTCACCTTCTCCGACTCCCACTTATCAAGTCACTCCACAAAGTCAAACTAGAGTCAAGCTCAACAGGGTCCTATTTCCCCGTTGATTTTGCCAAGCTCGTTACCTTAGCTATAGTTTTGCTAAATTATAGAGAAGAATAGTAGGAATATCAGTAATCCATTCATGTGCATCACTAATTAGATTACAAGGCATTTGGCTACCTCAAGAGAGTCATGTTATTCACACCGTCTACCTGTGCTTGGTTAAATTTTTTCACGTTGACATTCGAAGCTCTATGTAGAAATCATATTATGTAAGCATCTTTAAGGATGATCATAATGCTTTGTTTTAATTAAACATTCAGATTCCCCTTCTTCATACCAATTTTGAGCTAGTTGTTCAATGCTCGGGGAAAGGCCCCGAAGGAACTGTTCCTAGTCCATCCCTCGACCGACACATGACAACCCACTTTTATCATAAGAGCAAGTCAAGGCATAGGAGACTTGATGCAGTTGTGAGTACAATTAGGCATAGGAGGCACTCGATCCTCCAGATTTTCAAGGGCCTCTAGGGGCTCATCGGACACCTCATGATGTGCATTGCTTTTCCAGTCATTATATTTTACCTTCAACTGATAACTCTCCCTAAGGCTCTTATAGATGTCTTTAGACTCTCTAACGTTACCATTAGCCACCACTTTTCGTTTTCATAATTTTAATTGGATCCCATTTCAAAGTTCATGCTGAGGCATTATCGGACTAGCTTCCTCTGTCTCTTATGATCGACTAACAATGTGCAAGTGTCGTTCACATGGAACCTTTCCCTTTTTTGGCCTTTAAAGTTTTCATTTGAATATTTACTACTACCACCAAGATCTACACTAATTACTACTTCGCCCATGCTCTCGCCTAGGGTTTTATAGCGAACATTATGCCTTTTTAGTAATTAGGGCTTGGGCCTTGCCCCAATGGTCGGGTATAGGTCATGCACTTTAGTACCATCCATTTTTTAGGCTAGTTGATTCAGTTAGTGAGTTGTTACACACTCTTTAATGAATTTTGACTTCCACAACTACCATCTTATTGTCTTAATCGACCAACACCTTTTATTAATTCTAGGTTAATGTGTAGTTAGGTACTGTAACTAGACTTTTGGTTCATCCCACATCACTAATTTTGCATATCAAAAATTACCTACTTGGAGCTCTTGATTTCATTTGACAGCTTAATGGAGCAGCTGCCCCATCCTAACTATTTAAGGTTTGAGAATAAGTCAATGGCATTGTGCCCTCAATGCCTTTAATCGTTGGCTTTACACAATAAAACTCGCATATGAGCTCCAACTATCCTAAGGGAAACTTCAGAAGGAACTAGCTACTAAATGATTTGATTAGTCTTTCACCCTGTACCTAAGTCAAATGAACAATTTGCATGTTAGTATCGTTACAGGCCTCTACAAGAGTTTCCTTTAGCTTTACCTGCTCAAGCATATTTCACCAGTTTTCAAGTCCCAATAGGGACCTTCACCCTCGAACCTTTCTCAATAGATAAAGGTCGATTTGCAGTACACTAATGAAGGATCCTACCAATCAGTGTTCCTTGCACCTTACTGGTTTACTTGCCCATTTACTCGCATGCATGTTAGACTCCTTGGTTGATGCTTTAAGAAAGGTCGATTGGGGAGCTCACTGGCTAACATTGAGAGCATGTAGGTGCCAAAGCACATCACTTGGAGAGCACTACTGGCCATGATCTTGACGATGATGTGTCTATAAACATATCATAGGCTCAGGCTTAGGTCATTGTTGCAATTCGCATTAATCCGTACGCCAAATCGATTGATAAACCTGCTCATGATCGTTCCATATATGATCGAGGTACATGGTCAACCCCTGTTTATTTCCCTTTTGAAAATTTCAAACACCCTTTGACTCTCTTCTCAAAATCCTTTTCATCTTTCCCTCATAGTACTTGTTTATTATCGGTCTCTTGCTTGTATTTAGCCTTGGATGAAATTTATCGCCTGATTGGGCCTACATTCCTAAATAACTTGGCTTGTAGATAGCACCTCGTGGTATGAAAAGGTCCAGCTAGGATAGGGCTCTCACCTTATCTGGCACCTTTTTCTAAGGGACTTAGGCCTTGATCTGTCGCTAAGGACGCTACTTCAGACTAAAATTCAAGCACCAAGGGTGCTAGATTTTCAAGCTGGGCTTTTCTCGGTTTGTTCATCCTTAGTAGGGGAATCCTTATTAAATTCTTTTCCTCTACTTATTGATTTGATTAAACTTAGTGGGTTGTCTGCCTGACTAAGGGTTTTATTTTAATTGATCGATAGGGGGTCCATGAGCCACGAGCGAGCAACGCAGACATGAGGGAGGATGAGACTTTTTTACCACTACCAAGTTATAATGCAGCATCGCTTGAGATTTTGTTTGCTATGTTATTCATCGATGTAAAAGTTGAGATATCTATTGTCGAGAGTCATTTTAGAAATTTAAGGATGATATAGCCACTTACCACACATTAAGATTGGTGTGATGGGGGCATGTTCATTCATTAGAGTTCCTTGGCACATCCTGCACTTTGAGTTTGTTGTTGCATGTGAAATGGGCCTTGAGGCCGAGTACGTGCACCCTTGCAACTCAAGGGATGAAAGGCTCTAAGCCCTACACACCTTGAGCGTATGTATAATATGTTTTAGAGTCATTTTGCTAAGCAAGTTTTGATAATGGTCATATCGTAGGTTCATTTTTGAAAACCTTATTTTGACTTCTCCTTCATTTAAATGATAAGGTTCAGTGGACTTTTCATGATGTTATGAGCAATACACTGCCCATATCTATTTGGACATCTCATTGAGCCATTTAATCAATAGGAGCAATAGGCAGTGTATACAAAGAGGCACAAACATAGTCAAGCAAGCTAATGACTCATGCTTACTTGGAATTCCTCATCGAAGACTAGTAATTGCAATGATGCATACCCATCTTGATGAAATTTTCAAGATTATTTGGGCCTATCGATCAAGGCTGAAAAACTCATTAAATACATTATTTTAACGTGCATGCGAACTAAAACATCTAAGGGCATCATAAACATGTTATTACCTTAAACTTCCTTGGCGTAAACAACCATAGGAGGGTCACATCCACACACCTAGTTAGCAAACTGAGGTCTCATTTGTTAACAAAATTAACTAGATAAATTGCTTCACTAACTAATAACAACCATGCACCACCAGCCATATTTAAAATCAAGAAAGAGCTCTCAATTTATCAATCCTTGCCATATTTAGACATGGTAACATCATGAGTTAAATTAGGCTGCAAGCTCCATTCCTGGTGGTGCTTTTTGTCAATTCCATTTAGTTTTAGGCTTGTGACTATACTCTCTTAGAAACCTGAAGATTTTGATTTCTTATAAGGTGCCAGCAAAGTCCTAAAAGTAACATCTACTGATCCCTCGTCGGTATCGTTTATGGTTCAAACTAAGATGATATCTCATAATCTTTAAGCCCTTAACTTTTGTTCTTGATTAATGAAAACATCATTAGTAAATGCTTTCATAATTATTGATTTTTCATAAATCCAAGAATTTCATCTTTGATTATGAAACATGAATGCCCTCGACTCATCTTGTAATCATCACTATGATCCTAAAGGCTAGCATAATAAGACCAAAATCCTATGATGTTACCCCTTTGCTAATGTATCCAAAGCATAGGCTTACTTTGAGCACTTTAATTTCTTCAAAGTAATAGCGTCAAAGGCACGACTTGGCAATTTAAGACCAAGAGCACATTGTTGGCAGTAATGAGCTAACTGGTGCATACTGTAGGTGAACTGATCGACCTTTCCCAAGGTCCAACTACAAGCTTTTTAACAGCAATAACTTAAATATACACTATTGGAGAAGAATTATTGTGATTACTAGCACTAGAGTTACCCTCCAATGGATCTTCATTAAAGGATTTAGATTATACTCATTCTAATTACCATACTCAAAGAGCCTGATATTATTAATTGTTTTCACTACCTCTCCATGTTAAGATTGGGTGATTTGCATGACTATTGCCATCATTGGATGTGGTAGCTATTTCTCAAGCTCTTTCTCTGAAATCGAACCTTAATTCTCGATCAACTATCACCACCATAGTAGGCAGTTATTCTACCATCGAAAGTTGATAGGTCAAAAATTTGAATGATGCATTGTTAGCACGATGGCCTTACAATCAATTGAATTATCATGAATCATCAAAGCAAGGGGCAAAGCTCGCGTCGACGTTTTATCTAATAAATCTATCCCTTCTAAAGTCAGGGTTTGTTACATATGTTAGCTCTAAAATTACTATGGTTATTTGAGTAGTAGGTACCATTAAACAAATTATAACTAATTTAATGAGCCCTTCACAGTTTCATAGTCTAAATTTGTTCATACTTACACATGCATGGCTTAATCTTTTAGATAAGCACATGACTATTGGCAAGATCAACAAAGTAGTATCCTTCAAGATGCCACGCCAATAAGGACTAGAGCATATTGCAAGGCTCACTAAGGCCAAAGCTATCATGGTTGTCATTCAAAATTTGATGGGATATAGGATAAATGCTTTTGCTTGGACAAAGAGAGGTTGAGGTCACTCCTATCGCAATACTTTTTGCATCCAAGGGGACGACCAAGCGCCCATGTGCCAAAACAACCATATCTTCAAGTAAGTCGTGCTTAGAACATGAAACTCAAATAAGGTTTCAATATAAGCCCATGAGCGACATGATACAAATATAGGTGACTTGAATCATCAAAGTCAATTTATGAAGGCACAGGGCACAAGGTCCCAATGTCACCCATGAATGCCAACAAAAAGCTCAAGGTCAAGTGGAAGTAATGTGCTAGCCAATAGTTCAATACGGGAGCATCAAGCCTACCGAAGTGCATAATAAGATCACCATTCATACACCACACATACAAATGGGTAGTAACAGCCATAAACAAGTTACAAGCCGACGAGTGTAGGCCCATCAATCTTACAAATCATTGAGTGCCATTGCTCCTAAGCCACTAAGTGTGAAAAGTTTTGATGACAAGAGACGAGTTTTCAATAGTAAGGAACATCGATGAGGCCTTGGCAGCAAGGGTGTCATGCTATACCCAGGCAGAGCATGTGGCTCACTCAATGCTAAAGGTTGATGTCATGTAATTGATTACGCTGCGCAAAGAGTCCACCTTGGCATGCTTGACCATTAGGATCAACCCTCGCATTTGTCACCTTGAAGGCCTAAAGTGAAGCACTCTAGATGCTTGAAATTCCCTAAATAGATAGGCCCTTAGATAGCATGCATCATCGCTAAATTTGCTACCCAAATCATTAAGCTTCGATAATGACGGACAAGTTTTAAATAATAAGGGACATCAATGAGGGCTCGACAGCAAAGGTGTCATGCCATGCCCAAGCTGAGTGTGTGGCTCGCTTAATGCTAACAATTGATGATCATGTCATCAATCATGCTACGCAAAGAGTCTAACTAGGTAAACCTAAGCGTTAGGGTCCACCCCCTTGTCCTTCAATTTGAGGTCCACCCCTTTGTCCTTCAATTTGAGGGCCTTCAGCAAAAAAACTCTGCATGCTTAAAATCCCCTAAGCGATTAAAACCTCAATATAGCATGCATCATCATTAACTTTACTACCCAAATCATGAAGCTTTGATATCGAGGGGTGAGTTTTCAATAGCAAGGGACATCGATGAGGCCTTGGCAACAAGAGTGTCACACCATGCCTAGGCTGAGCATGTGGCACCCTTGATGCTAATGATCAACAATTGTGTCATTTATCATTATGCAAAGAGTCTACCTCAACACACTTGAGCGTTGGGATCAACTTCAACATCCATCACCTCGAGGGCCTACAACAAAGCACTCCGCATTCTCAAAATTCTCTAGGTGGGTAGGCCCTCGTATAACATGCATTGTCGTTAACGGCAAAGCACTCCGTGGGTTACCTCCCATGGCATTGAACGAGGCAACAGATGCTCATGGCATGTTCAATGGGTACACGATCAAGGCATGTAATGACAAGGGGTTGGCTAGCATGAGGCGTTCTTAGCTAGGTTGGTGCACCTTGTGACGCATCATGCTAAGCCTTGTGGTGCATCACATTAGGCCTTGTGCCCCTACCATGCCTACCGGGGTAGCCATGGCTTACCCCTCATGCCCTTGGACTAGGCAATGTGGTACTTGTGGCACACTCACTAGGGACACAATCGAAGGACGTAGCAAGGAGGGGCCAGCTCTCGTGGAGCGCTATTGGCTTGGCTAGCTCACCTTATGTCGCAGCACGCTGGGCCTTGCACCCATGTTATGCCTATTAATGGCAACCATTATTGATGTCTTGTGCCCTTGGACCAAGCAATACGATGTTGTAGAATGCTCGTTGGGCATACCATTAAGGAACATAACAATGAGAGGCTTGCCCATGTGTGGCGCTCTTAGTTTGGCTTATGCGTTTTATGTCGTAGCACGCTGCGCCTTTTGCCTATGCCATGTGTGTTGTGTTTCCCATGCCCAGTGCTTGCCCATGTGGGTGGGCAAAGGGGAGTACAGATGGCCTTTGAACCAAGTAGGTGAGCTCATTCCCCCCCCCCCGCCCCTCCCTCAAAAAAGAGTCTTAAATGAAAGACTACAAAAAAAAAAAAAAAACTGTAGTGATGAATTCATCTGCTAAAGTAAAAAAATTTATCACTAAAGTTTTTAATGACAAGTTAGAGATAGATTTTGTCAGTAGCAAATATGGTTATCGTTGAATATAATCAATCGCTAAAAGATTTTAATTAACGACTAGTTAAAATTAATCGCTAATATTTTATTCAATGACTAATTAGATTTAGTCGCAAAAATTTTTATTGATTTAAAAAACATATAATTAATTTAAAATTACATAAATTATATAAAAAATATATTCAATAATTTTTTTGTTCTTCATAAAATAAATATTACATAATTGAAATCAAATATTTTGTTCATAAAAGAAATGACATCTAAGAATCAGGTGGTGTTGGAGGTGCACTTCTCAAAAGAAGAGCCTTCACCCTATGGATGCCCTCATTTCATATGAAGCTCTCTCTATAAATGAGTGATCATGCTTTCTGACCTTAAGCTCCTTATTTAATTACTCCTCCATAGCTTTACGCTCCAACTCCATGCGCTTTTCCATGGCCTTCATCTAAGAGCGTATATCCTGCATGGTTATGTCATCAATAGAGTGTCCGCTACTAGAATTGTCACCTAAATACCATGATTGATCTTGACTACTAATCCCGTACACCCAACCCTTGTTCTCTCCACCTAGTGCACTCTACCTCAAACGTGCCAGAAGATCCCTCCTTTGACTAAGAAACCAAAGTAACCAATTCCTCAAAGCATTCTTATAATAAAGCAGTTTGTTAACTTACTCGTTAGCTGAACTAAATAGTGAGGTAAAAAAGGTAACATAATTTTAGTTGTTTATTAAATGTTAAAAATAACTAACTTACATTAATTTGTCATGGCATGCTCATTCATGAACTCATTAGGGTTACATTTCTTAATGGGGGTCTATTTAAAAAGTTCTATTGTAGTAGGCTCATGAGCCAACTCTTGTATCTAAAATGAAAAACATATGTAATAAATAACAATATTATTTTCATTTATATTTATGTAAGTTTAATTATCATACATACAACGCTTCGACAATGGTTCTGTACTAAACATGAATCAGCACTATGTCGAAAGGGACCTGACCCGAGCTCACCCATCTCGCTCTGCGAATTGCAAGACATGATCTTGCACCTCTGGCATAAATTGAAGTTTATTTTTTTCCTTGTGGCAACATGCATACATTAAGTGATCAATGTACTAGTCTACAACATTAGCCTTCTATGTGGCCTGTACCACACCATTTGTTTGCTCGTCCCATGTAAAATATTTATTCTGAAAAATAAAAAAATAGTATTTTAAAATGTAAAATATTTTTTTATGGTAAATAATTATAATTACCTTGAATTCTTTAAAATAAAAATCTTTTATTTTTCAAGAAACAGCCCTTCACATGTACCTAGATGAATCGACTCTCTCTTGAAAGATCTGATAAATCTTCTCTGAACATTTATATGAAGGCTCGATCTTACGAAATTATTCAATAAAATAATAAGTAATAATTAATGTTGATAAAAATTATAAAGATAATGATACAAAGGATTGAAAAACATTAATTATAAATACTTACGTGTCATTCCCTACAAAAATCTGTTGTCTACTTGTACTTTATAAACTCGCTGAGTTGGACATCCTAATAGTAGTAAAATCAGAGGAACCTAAAACAAAATTAGTAAACCCATTTATGGGTATAAACATTCCATATAGAGATGTTACAACTGCATCGTCCTTCTCATCTTAAATATGTGTATCTCTCCCTTCGAAGTACTCACCTCCCCTTTTGAGTCACCTCGTCTCCTTCGACCTCTCATCGAAGTATGTCTGCATAAGTTAGTTTGATAGTTAAAGTTCTATAAAAAATTTAGTAAAATCTTTCCCTTGAAAATTGAGCTAAAACCCCTTAAAACACAGTGAAAATATTATACAATGAATAATCAAATTAACCAACACCATTTCATAAAAGAGATTATTTATAACTTGTTTAATGTTTTATGCGTGCCACCCAAACTTTAAAGGTAAGTAGTCCTACATCATTCAGAACTGTACACTTATGGGAAGCATAATATCATAAATCGTTGTTCACTTTATTTTGTACAAATTTCGACAACACATCCCTATGATTCTTCAAGTATATAACTCATATAGATATGAGTGGGTGCTTTTAATTGATATACATACTTATATTTATTAGTACGTACCCGAAGAACAATGGAGATACTGCATAAAATTTTATAGGAAATAAAATGAATAATAATTTATACATGTCATGTGCCACACATAAATGCCACATTTCTAAACTGTCTGATTTGGACAATTCAAGAATTATTACTGAACAATGTACTTTGATGCACATGTAAACACGTGAGTGACAATAAATGTTCACTAATAATTCTCAAACAATGTATCTAAAGGATATGTCTTAATTACATTTAATATATTATCTACTAAATCTAACATATATAAACTAAATTTATGAGCATATAAAATTAACAACTTAAAATTTTAATTAATAGATAACTAATTTAATAGTCATAAAATACTAAATAAATTATTTGTCTCAAATCAATTACAATTTAATTAAAAAATTACCTACTTATTCTACAACAAACTAACTGATCTTGTGTAATAAAATTAATATAATTCTTATAAAAATCTATTGAAATTATTTATCCCCAATTATAATAAATCTTGGCTAGTAATAGTTACCTTATAACTTACCCTCCTGAATGTGCATGAAGGAGAAATACCAGTTTTTAACTATGATCATTCTTAGATCAGTAAATTTGAAAGATAAAATTAGATGTCTACTTACGGCCTTTACTAGTAGAGTTACAAATGTTGTGGGAGGTTGGGGTGCCCACAAGTGATACCTCTTGCAAACAAAATTTCATTATGAAAGTTGCTCTAATGTGGACCAGTAGTGACTTCCCTACTTACTCGATGCTGTCTGGCTGGAGTACATCAGGAAAACTTGCTTGTCCTTATTATATAGAAGATTTTGATGCAGGTACCCTTCCTAAAGGGCATAAGCAGTCTTGGTTTGATAATCATCGTAAGTTCTTATTAGAAGATCACCCATTTTGAATAAATAAAACTATGTTCATTAAGACAAGCATATGACTACTAGTAAGATCATCCAGGTAGCATCTTTTAAGACACCGTAGCAACAAGGACCAGAGCATGCTACAAGGCACAATAAGACTAAAGCTATTGTGGTCATCATTCAAAATCAATAAGATGTGGGACAAATGCGTTCGCTTAAATAGGAGGAAGTTATGGCCACTCCCATCATAATACTTTTCACATTCAAGGGGACAATTAAGCACCCTTGCACCAAAGTAGCCATTTGTCATAGCAAACCGTGCTAAGAACATGACAAAATCACCACTCATACCCTCCATGTGCAAATAGGCAGTAAGAGTACCAAATGAGCTGTAAGTCGATGAGTGAAGAGCCTATCGATAATGCAAGCCATCAAGTGCTACCATACTTAAGCCATTAAACACGAAAAGTGTCGATAGCAAGGGACAAGTTTTTTATAACGAAAGACATCGATGAGGCGTTGGCAGCAAGAGTGTCCTGCCATGCCCAGGCCGAGCATGTGGCTCACTAAATAATAATGATGAAGGATCAAGCCGTCTATTGCATTATACAAAGAATCTACCTTAGGATGCTTGAGCATTAGGATGAACCCCCACATTCGTTGCCTTGAGGACCTACAACAAAGAGTTTGCCTTGTTGCCTATAAGTCTCTAAATACTAAGGTCATTTTGTTTTCCACATTTTCTTTCCACTTCATGGGCTACTAATTAGTCATGCCCACATTCATCAATTGATGTTGTTGCTCACTGGCCACACATTACTGGCTGCATGGGCAAGGTAGAAAGTTGCCAAGCCCATGCAATGTGCACTAGGTTCCCCATGCACAACGCTTGCCCATGTGGATGAGTAAGAGGGAAGCATGCATAAGCTATAAGCACCCAAAAGTAGGAGAGCTCTTCCCCCCAAAAAAGTCTTAAATGAAAATTTACTTCCGACAAGAGGAAAAATAAATATGTTTGAGCTATCATAATAGGTCTAAAATTTTATTTATAAGTGTTTTAAGCTAAAATTTTTCATGGATATAGAGAATAATCAAATCTACCAACATAAAAAATTATAGAATTTTTTGAGAATTCAATTTTTTAACGAATTTCATACAACTAAAAATTGAAAAAATCATGAAAAAATAGTGCATGAGTCAAAATGCGGCCAAATATCAAGGCTAAACCACTAATGATTTGCATGATTTATTAAAGTCATTTTTGAAGGAATTAATCAATCAAAAGATAGTTAATTCATAAAACATTTCAAACTGGGCATTGCCACTTGCACATTGGTGTAGTGTGTCCTCTAGATGGCCCATGGTGCATGACAGCCTATCACCTATGGCTGCCATGAGAGCCTAGCACAGCTTAAGGCCATGGTCTACCCTAGTATGCCCATGTAATCAACATCTACAGCATGTGCGACACCTCACAACGTGCTTACGGTTGGCTCATATGGGGTGCTCTTAGCTTGGTTGGTGTGCTATGTGCTACAGTATGCTTGGCCTTGTGCCCGTGTCGTGCCTACTGAGGATTAGGCAATGTGGCACTTGTGGCATGGTCATTGGGCACATCATCGAGGGACGTAGCAATGATGGGCTAATTTGTATGGGGTGCTCTTGGCTTGGTTAGTGTGCCTTGTGCTGTGTTACACTAGGCCTTGCACCTATGCTATGCCTAGTAGGGGCAGCTGTGGCTTGCAACCTGTGCCCTTAGACCCAAATATGCGATACTTATGACATGTTTGCTTGGCATACGATTGATAGGCGTAGAGACGAGGGGTTGGCTCGCATGGGTTACTCTTGGCTTTCTTGTCGCACCCTATGCCGCTGCACACTAGGCCATGCCATACCTGATAGGTGTCACAACTTGTCTTTGATCGGGGTCAAATTTTTGAAGTGGCTTACAAAAATGTAATATTTTGGGTGATTGTCTTTTGAAAAGACTTTAGAAAATAAAAATAAAAGGAGTCGCTACCAATCCTTTTTATAGTGTGATTCGACACCAAAATTCATTTGTTTTCAAAAAAATAAATAAGGCAACGTTGGTCTTTCGAAATTAAAAATATGCATTTGAAACTTGATTATGCGTGAGGAAGGATCACCACCCCGACGACGCCCAAAAATGGGTACCAATTGATCATGATTATTTTTTGGTTTTGAAATTTATTTGATTTTTAAAATTGATTCCCAAAAATATGTCTGAAAAGAAATGTACATGATATGAAAACAAGTGAACTTTTAATGTCTTGGGGAATATAAAGATGCAAAGCAGACTCTTGTTTTATTTTTAATTCTTGAAATCATTTTTTGAGAGAAGATGTAAAGATTTCGCTCTTGTTTCACCTCTAATTTTAAAACATTTTTTTTTATGATGCAGAATATGGAGGTCTCGCTTTCATTGAACCCCCTAATCCTCAAAATATTTTCGGTTATGATTCGTATGAATTCAATGATATTTTAATGCACATGCATAGCCACATTATGTAGAACATATAAATAATTTTGAAATCTCATGACCCCAACGTAATCAAATAATTAATATTTAATATTTAAATATAGGCCTGAAATTCAAATTTTATAATTTTATTAGTTAAAAATAAAAATGACTTGAGGGCCATATGCACAAAATATACAAAGATTTTTCTCTTAAATTTTTTATAAATATATTTTTAAATATGAAAATCCTCTCTTGAAATTTTTTCACATTTCTTATAAAAATATTAAATAAATTTTATATTAGAGAGTATGAAAATCTCTCTTGAGATTTTTTTATACTTTTTTCAAAAATATCAAATGAATATTTTATAAATTAATTTTATATTAAAAAATGTAAAAATTACTCTCTTGAGATTTTTTATATTCCTCAAAGCTTGAAACACTTATATTTTAGATCAACTTTTTTATTACTAAAAAAATGAAAACCTCTCTTTCGAGATTTTTTTCATGTTTTTCAAAATATTAAGTAGTTTTTTATATTGAAATATAAAAATCTCTCTTTTGAGTTTTTTTATATCCCTCGAAAATTAAAAATATACATTTTTACTTATTTTTGCTTTTAAGAAAAATAATTCTTACATAAGACACATGAAAATCTCTCCTTTGAGATTTTTTTTTTCATATTTCTCAAAAGCTTAAATATATATTATTATTTTTAAAATAATTTTTTAAAAAAACTCTCTTAAATGATTTTATGCTCTCAAAAATTTAAAATATTTTTTATTTTAATTTTATTAAAAAATTAAAATAACATTAAAGTAATTTCATCTTTTTTAAAAATATATAATTAAAATTAAATTAAAAAATAATAATAATAATTAATTTACCTAATAATTTGATATTATGAACAATCTAAATTTATTATTTTAAAATAATTGAATATCTTAAAGCTACGCCCTTAACCACTTTTTCTTTTCTAAATGAGCAAACTAAATGACCTATCTAAGAGATTGTGTATGCCTTCATTAACAGGCTTATCCCATTTTTTTCGGGATAAAATATGTGAAATGCATCATGTATGCATGTTTATACAAATGCGCGCAATAATTGCTTTTCTCTCCTTTTTAGATCATTTTTCTTTTTGTTTTCCTCCTTCCTCCTTTTTTTTTTTCTCTTTCTCTTTTTCCTTTTTTTTTTTGTTTGAAACAAGGGCAATCATCTTTCAATCATTTTATCATAAAGTTTTGACCAAAATGTAAATTTTTTCTTTGTTGAGGTTGATCACATCGACGAATTTGATCCTCACAATGACTTTAGGTTTATTATCCCTTCGATGTTGGTGAATAAGAATGTTCCCTGCAAATCAAATTTTTGCTTGTGTTTTCAACTCCACTGGAGATTAATAAGATTCTTATCCATCTCTAGATTTATCTTGGTCAACTTGAAACATGCAACTCATTGCTTTGAAAATGTCATAACTTCATTTAAATTTGATCATTACTTAGTTTTAAAACTAACAATCATTTATCGAATCATATTTGCAATAATAATTTAGACAATAAATATCTTTTAGGAATTTTTTGTGAGGAAAAAATATCTGATTAAGGATGTAATCAAGTAACTAAATAGAAAATATTTGAAATAACTTTATGATAAATTGGATCAAAAGTCACCATGATCGACAATAGGGCCTAATAGATAGAACAATGAACATTGCAATGCTATTTATCTATCCAAATCTCACCCGAAAAGATCCTTTATTTTTTTGATTTTTATCATCTGAAAAAAATTTGAACATTAACTTCAATCCAGATCTTTTCGCAAATGTACAATCACTGATTTTTTTCTTCTTTTTCTTTTTCACTAAGGAATGATTCTAGCACTATTTGTTCTTCTTTTGAAGACAAACAACCCTTTTTTCAGGTGTAATACTTCTTTACAATATCAGAGTTAATCGATTTAAGGAGATCATCACCGTCCATTTTAGCTAGGATCAAGACTTCTTTAGAAAATGCTCTTTTCACAAAATATCGGCCTTCCCAATTTGGTGCCCACTTGCTTCAGAGATCTAAAACATTCTCAGGAATCTTCTTCAACACTAAATCACATTCTCTGAATACTCTTGGGCGTAGTCTCTTATTGTATGCTTTAGTACAACTGTCCATGACAAATAGTTTTAAGGCGTTTCTCGTCAATCAGGTTTAAACGTTCATACCGAGCTTTGATCCACTCCACTTCTTCTAGTTCAAATTCTATAAGCACTCTTAATGAAGGAATTTTAACTTCTACAAGCAATATAGCTTCCATCCCATACACCAATGAATAAAGAGTTGCCCTAGTAAAGGTTCTTATTGTAGTCCTATAAGCATGTAATACGAAGGGTAGCATTTCGTGCCAATATTTATAGACTATGCACCATCTTCTTGATATTTTTATTTGTCGCTTCTACTGCCCCTTTCATTTTAGGACGGTAGGCTGCTGAATTATGGTGTTGAATCTTAAATTGTTCACAAATCTCTTTCATAACCTTACTATTTAGATTTTGAGCATTATCTGAGATGATTCACTCTGGCAGGCCATATCAATAAATGATTTCTTTTTTATAAAATGATTGACCACAACCTTAGTAACATTAGCAAAAGAACCAACTTTCACCTATTTCGTGAAGTAATCAACAAACTCTAGGATAAATATGTGTTCATTAGAAGCTTTTAGGGTAATAGGCCTGATGACATCAAAACTCCATATTGAAAATGGCAAACATGCATTCATTACATATAGAAAAGATGGCAGCACGTGTATCTTATCAACATAAAGCATCTATGGCGCTTTCTCACATACTTGATGCAATCCTTTTCTATTGTGAGCCAATAATAATTGGCCCTTATAATTTGTTTAACCATTACAAGTCTGCTAGTGTGTATTCCACAAGTACCTTCATGGACTTTTCTTAAAATTACCTAAGCCTTGCTTGCATCAACATACCTTAATAGAGTTTTATCAAAGCCTTTTTTGTAAAGCACTTCCCCATCTAGTATGAAATTCAAGGCTAACCTCTTCAAGATTCTCTTGTCATTTTCTGATGCCCCTTGTGGGTATTGTTGATCCTTAACATAAATGCAAATGTCACGATACCATGGATTGCCATTTTTTTCTTCCTCGATCACTTGAAACATGGAAGCCAATGTTACTAATGCATCTACCATTTGATTTTCGTCTCAAGGGAGATAATTGAAACTGACTTCTTTGAAGCTCTTGAGTAATTCCTTAGCCAACTTATGGTAACGAACTAACTCGAGATGTCTTGTCATCCATTCTCCTTTTAATTAATGTATAACCAAAGCAGAATCCCTAGATACATCCAACTTTGCCACCATTTTCTCTATTGTAGATTTTAATCCCATGATGCAAGCTTCATACTCAGCAACATTGTTAGTGGAATAGAAATCTAATCGAGCTATGAATGGACAGTATGGTTCATTTGGTGACTTTAAGATTACGTTAATCCCATTCCCCAGAATATTCGATGCCCTATCAAAAAATGTTTTTCATGCATCTGACCTTTCCTCTTTGTCTATGGGTACAATTACCATTAAGTTCTCATATGAAAAATCAAACCTTGTCAATTGGTAGTTTTCATTAGCATGATTAGCCAAAAAATCCGCTATGGCACTTCCTTTGATCGCCTTTTGGGAAATGTATACAAGATCGTACTTTAACAATAATACTTGTCATCTAGCCAACTTTCCAAATAATGAAGGTTTTTCAAACAAATACTTGATAGGATCTAACTTAGCAATCACCCATGTCATGCGACTCAATAGATATTGGCGAAGTTTATGTGCAGCCCAAGCTAATGCACAACAAATCTTCTCAATTGATGAATATTTTGAAACATAATCAGTGAACTTTTTGCTGAAGCAATAAATAGCATGCTCTTTCTTGTTAAACTTATCTTTTTCTACTAATATACAAACCAATGATCTTTCGCACATTATTAAATACAAAATTAATGGCTTCCCTAGAATTGGAGACATTAGTACAGGAGGGTTGGATAGATACCTTTTTATTTTGTCAAGGGTTATTTGGCATTCTTTATCCCATTCATGAGGAGATTTCTTTCTCAACATCTTGAAGATGAGATCACATATATTTGCTAATTGGGCTATAATCTTAAAATATAATTTAACCTTCCTAAAAAGCCCTATACTTCCTTCGCTATTTTAGGTGATGGCAAATTCTAAATCATCTCGAATTTGTCAGGATCAACTTCAATACCTTTCTTACTTATGATAAAGTCTAATAGTTGTCCTAAAGCACTTATTCGGATTCAACTATAACTCATATTTTTGAAATCTTTCAAAAAAATCCTCCACATGATCTTCATCTTTCTTGGATTTGGCTATCATATTATCAACATAGCATTCAATTGTTTTATTCATCATATCATCAAATAAGGTTACCATAGTGTGTTGGTAAGTTGCACCGGCATTTTTCAACCCAAATGACATTACACAATAGCAAAATGTTCCCTACAGGGTGACAAATGTGGTTTTTTCCATATCCTTTAATGCCATTTTTATTTGATTATAACCTGAGTATCCATCCATGAAAGAAAATAAAGAACATTTGGCTGTATTATCCACAAAAGTGTTGATACATGGCAATGAAAAATTATCCTTGGGACTTGCTCGATTAAGGTCTTTGTAATCTGTACACATTAGTACCTAGCCATCTTTCTTTGGTTCTGGGACTATATTAGCTACCTATTCTGGGTAACATACCACCATAAACCCTGACATATGTTTATATGACCATGCAAACACATCTGAATATTTCCTTAGTAATTTTATCAACTTTTCTCTTATATTGGAAGACAGAGTAATCCCAATTTTCACTTCCTTTTTTTTTTTGTTCCATTTTTTACATTAGTGGTCTCCATGAACTCTTTATGCGGCATACTTTTCCCTCTTGTTCAATCATTCTTGATAAATATGGGAGTAAACATATGTTTTTCACTATTTTCTTCTGATTCGAAATCATCTTGATAAAGAAATTCTTCGAGATTCGATTCAAAATTAACATTCATAGCATTGGGATATTCATTGTATATGGCCCTGGAGATGAAAATGGGAAGTCTTGAAAGTGAATGAGAACGAAAAGGTGAAGAATAAAACAAATATTGGGTGAAAGTAAAAGAGTACATTCATTATCATTAATAGTGATCAAATTTAAACATAAAGTTAGAAAATCACATTTTTTAAACAATGAAAACTACTAATAGTTCAATTGTCATCCAATTATTCAAAGAAAATCCCGAGGGACATGGAAGGATTCCATAATCTCTTTCCTCCATGCGTGAATCTCCTATCATGTTGATTGAGAGGTGAGCTCTGTAAGCTGACTTCCAATTTTGATGATAACACAAATTGGCTCCATAGGGATAATAAATCAACTTATCTGAATGCTTGATACAATGAAATAATATAGTCAATAGGCTTTGACTCATAAGTTTCCCTTCAAATAGCATCTTCCTCTTTTTTCTTCTTTTCTTCCCTCATTTAGCATTTCTCTGCTCTATTTCTTTTATAGCCTAAACTAGTCCGATCCTTGTTTTCAAGGATATCCAAGGCCAATGCTATCCCTTGAAAATTCTTTCCCAATCCTTTTTTGACTCTGTACCCTTTACCCAAGGTTTGCCCCAATTAGAATTGCATATTTTTAGAGATACAAGGCTTTCATGCCTATGCATGTTCAGTAGTATTCACAAATTCTAGTGCTTTAAATGAATAATCTTTAGTGTTTTTTGGAGCTTAATTAGGAGTGACTTGATAAATTTGAAGCTATGATGTCTTCTTCTCATTTAATGGCGATGAACTGATTATCCACAATCATTTTTACCTGCTTGTATAGGGTCAACGGCACAGGCCCTTTTATATGAATCCAAGGTCTTTCGAGCAAGAAGTTAAAAGAGGTGTTGATGTCCATCACTTGGAATTCAATGTTGTAGGTGTACGGACTTATCCTCATTAGCACTTCCACAACGCTACTCACTTCTCTTTTTAAGCCGTCAATTGCTCGTACGATTATTGTGCTCTGACTCATGTATGACATATCCAAGGGAAGCCTCCTCAATGTTAATAAGGACATTACATTCAATAAGGACCCATTATCTATCAAGACCTTACAGATGGTACAACCTTTACACTCAGTTGATATATGTAGGACCTTGGCAAAACCTCTCCCATCCATTAGAATTTCATCATCATTGAACATAATAAAATTATGAGCTGTCAGGTTTCCTACTAAGTCACCCATCTTTTGTAACGATATCTCATGGGGCACATAGGCATTTTTTAACATCTTCATTAGGGACTCACAATAAGGCTCTAAACTTAGTAAGAATGATAACAATGAGATCTTTGCTGGCATTTTTTGTAATTGGTCAATCACATTGTATTCATTATGCTTGATGAACTTTAAAAACACCATAGCCTCTTTTTCAATGATAGGATGTTTTTCACCAACTTCTTTTTCTTTCTCCTTCTCCTTTTAGGTGGGTTGCAACTTGTTTTTCTTTAGGTTCTGTTGGATCATAATACCTACCATTTCGAGTAATATGGATCGACCCTGCCATATTAGCTATATTAAATTCTCCTTTTTTTTATCTGGACCTAATAATTCCAAGCAACAACATGTGTATTCTTGTATGAAAAAGGCATTGGTACCTTAATAACTACTTTTGGCTGAGTGCTTACCAATAGAGTTCCTATATTTTCTTGAGGATTTATCACCTTAAGTGAGCATGCAATCACTAATGGCTTTAAGTTTTCAATCGAGGCCACCAACGATCCTTCTTTTATAGTTTTTAACATGTTAACTAGGCTATGCACTGGTAATGAATTATTACCCACATTTGGGCTAGGGTTTGTATCAAACTGCAAGGCCCCATAATAAACTAAAGATTAGACCTTGTTTAACTTCTTCGTGGGCTGGTAGCCATGGGCTTAAGCAGAACTAAGGCGATAAGGTGTTAAAGACTTTCCCTTAGCATTTTCCAAAGTGGATAGTTTGGTGGATTTTAAGTATACGGATGGTGTTGTTGCTAAGAAAACTAAAAAATGAGGACAGGCTAAAAAGATTCGAAAAAGCCCAATGGCGAGGGCAAGAAAAAGAAGAATGTCGAGTCTAGCAAGCCTTGCAACTCATCTCTTCAAAAAGTAAGGAAAAGAATATGGACTAAAGGGGTTGTTTCTTATGCAACTAGCCACATAGAGCACGTGATTGTATTCGTAAGGAGAAGTTGATGTTGCTCATAGCAACAGATTCTTCTGAGGAAAGTGAAGAGAATGCTGCAACTCAAGTGAACCTAATCCATGATGCGAGCACACCCAAGAACTTGCTGAAAGGTTTAATCTATGTCCTAGTGATGGTCAACAAGAAAGATGCAATGGCTAAATTGGATATGAGAGCCACCAATAATTTTGTTGCATAAAAAGAAGTGAGAAAGCTCGAGCTTAAGCTTTCCCTCGCCTAGTTCAAGTTTTAAGCGGTGAATGCTAAGGCAAAGGCAATATACAAAGCTGCCATTACGAACCTTAAAGTGGCTGATTGGAAAGGTACGTCTAATTGCATGATAATTCAGATAGATGACTTTGATGTTATCTTAGGTCTAAAATTCTTTAAACAAACCAAGGCATCAATGATGGCCCACTTAGGTAGATTGCTCGTGGTTGATAAGTGACCCCCAAGCTTAGTCAGAACTAAAGCAACAAGAGAGCTTTTTGTAAATAAGAAGTAGATTAGGTTATAATCTATAAAGTAATTTAAGTTGGGACTATAAAAGAGTGAAGTGACAATAGTGGCAACAATATTTGAGGCAAAACCAGATCAAGTCATGGAGGTGTTTAACAAAATTACTAAAGTATTGAAGGAATTCAACAACACGATGGCATTGGATCGGCATTCCTCCTTGGAGGCAATGTATTTGGGAGCTGCGGTAGCATCATGTTACTAACTTCCAAGTGTTACACCCCTTAACCAAGCATTATATCGAATGCCTTTGTCAAAATTAGCGAAACTACGAAATTAACTAGATAAGCTATTGGAAGTAGGTTTCATTCAGCCACCAAAGGCCTCATTATCATGCACCTGTGTTATTCCAATGGAAGCAATATGGCATGTAAGAATATGCGTCAACTACCAAGCATTAAACAAGGTAACGAGACAAATACCCAGTGTTGAACGTCACTCACTTATTTGATAAGCTACCAAGGGCTAAATACTTTACTAAGCTAGACTTACGATTGGGCTAGTAATAAGTCAGAATAACTAAGAGGGATGAAGCAAAAATCACATGCATCATAAGGTATAGCTCTTATAAATTTATGATGATGCCTTTTGGGCTAAGCAGTGCACCTACTACCTTTTGTAACCTTATGAATGAGGTGTTGTTTGAGTTTTTTGATAAGTTTATGGTAGTCTACCTAGATGACATTATGGCATATAGTGAGACTTTAGACGACCATGTAAGCCACTTATGGCAAGCATTGATGCAGCTATGAGAACACAAGCTAGACATCAAGAAGGAAAAATGCAAGTTTTGTATGTAAGAAGTGCCATTCTTAGGCACTAGGTTAAGAACAAACAGATATAGATGGACAAAAGGAAAGTAAAGGCCATCATTGAATGGCCAGTTGTACATAAAGTTGTTGAGTTGTTATCATTTCTTGGGCTCGCAAATTATCACAGATAATTCATCAAAGGATATTTAAGCAAAAGCAACCCTTTAACCGACTTGCTAAAGAGAGATAGCCTATGGGTGTGAGCTAAAGAATGCAACAAGGCTTTTGAGGGATTAAAACAAGTAGTAGCCTCAAAGTAAGTACTATGCTTACTAAACCTTAAAGAGTCATTTGAGGTCGTCGAGTTATCGGGTTGTATTTGTGCAAAATGACTACCCTGTGGCATTCAAGAGTTAGAAATTCAAGGATGCAGAGAAGAGTTATTCGACCCATGAAAGGAGATGATGGTTGTTGTCCATTGCCTAGTGATATAGTGACATTACTTACTGGGGACAAAATTTAAGGTAATTACTAACACTGTTGCTAATACCTACTTTTGCTTGTAGAAAAAGTTATCTTTAAAACAAGCAAGATGGTAAGTGTTTATTGCAGATTTTGATTTCATGTATGAACACAAACCAAACAAACAAAACATTGTTGCTGATGCACTAAGCCACATGGAAGTGCAAATTTATGTGGCTAGTCTGAAGGGTGTCCAAAGCAAGTTACTCGAGCAAATAAAATTAATAACTGGGAAGGATATTGAGTTTGCCCAACTCATGCAAGAGTTAAGTCAGGGCTTGATCTAAACGTACTAGAACAAGGATAGGTTGTTGTATGCTCGAGGAGGTAGACTGTTTATGCCTAAGTTTGGTGGGCTTCGAAAATAGTTACTAAGAGAAACCCATGACCAATTATGGGAACGTCACCCAGTCATCGAAAGGATGCTCACATTACTAATAAGAGCCTATTACTAGCCCAAGTTGATGAAAAACATGGAGGCCTATGTCCACACATGCTTAGAGTGCCAACAAGAAAAAATAGATAGTAGGAAGGAGATAGGCTTACTCCAACCTTTGCCTATTCTATAGCACCCGTGAGAATTAGTGTTGATGGATTTCATTGTGTTCTTTTGCAAGATAATAGAACTATCCACTATAATGGTAATTGTTGATAAGTTCTCAAAGTATGTTATCATCATTCCTATTGTTCGAGCATGCCTAACAAGATGGCCCTAAGATGTTTTTTAAACATGTCATTAAACTGTTTAGGTTGCTAAAAGACATTATGAGTGATAGAGATTCCAAATTCATGGGATGATTCTGGACAGTGTTGCTAAAGATAATGGGAACATAATTTAATCTCTCTTCAACAAATCATCGACAGATAGACAAACAAATGGAGAGGGTAAATAGCTTGATGGAGGAGTATTTGCAATACTATGTGACTGCAAGCCACAGGGATTGGCTTCATTTATTGTTAGATGTATCGTCGTTTTGCTATAACATCCATTGCTTATCATCGATGACCCTAACTCCTGCAGAGCTAGCTTTTTGGTAACAACCAACGATGCCCCATGACATAGCCAAGTGGAAGAGCTGAAGGAGCTACCTAACAGCTTACCACTATGCTCACGACAAGTAGGAGTTGATTTATTAGGCAAGGCATAGCCTTTCAAGGAACAAAGGCATATAAAGAAATATACCGATAAAAAGAGATAGGATGTTGAGCTCTAAGTTAGGTCGAAGGCATAACCCCTGTTATATGAATCCAAGGTCTTTCGAGCAAGCAGTTAAAAGAGGTATTGATGTCCATCACTTGGAATTCAATGTTATAGGTGTACGGACCTATCCTCATTAGCACTTCAATAACCCTAGTCATTTCCTTTTTGTAAGCCATCAAATGCTCGTAAGATTATTGTGCTTTGACTCATGTATGATATATCCAAAGGAAGCCTCGTCAGAGTTCATAAGGACATTACATTCAATGAGGACCCATTATCTATCAAAACCCTAGAGATGGTATAACCCCTACACTTAATTGATATATGTAGGACTTTGGTACATCCATTGGAATTTCATCATCATTAAACATGATAAAATTATGAGTCATCAAGTTTCCTACCAAGTCACCCATCTTTTCTAACGATATGTCATGGGGCCCATAGGCATTCTTTAACACCCTCATTAGGGACTCACGATAAGACTTTGAACTTAGTAAGAGTGATAGCAATGAGATATTTGCTGGTGTTTTTTGTAATTAGTCAATCACATTATATTCACTACGCTTGATGAACTTTAAAAACTCCAAAGCCTCTTCTTCAGTGGTAGGATGTTGTTTACCAACTTCTTTTTTCTTTCTTCTTCTCAATTGAGTAGGTTGCAACTCGTTTTTCTTTAGGTTTTGTTAGGCCATAAAACCTCTCATTTCGAGTAACACCTCTTATTATATTCACTAGGCTTGATGAACTTTAAAAACTCATTGAGAAAGTTGCCCACGATCTTCTACAGCAAGGTCACTTATATGTTTTATTGAACACCAATGAAGTTCAAACTTATATAAGGTAATTTTATTCACATTTAGTGTTATTAATTATCATAATTTCATTTAGTTTCATTAACTTCA
The DNA here is from genome assembly GCA_021397835.1 of Moringa oleifera. NCBI lineage: Eukaryota > Viridiplantae > Streptophyta > Magnoliopsida > Brassicales > Moringaceae > Moringa > Moringa oleifera. The sequence goes on from JAJFZO010000235.1 coordinate 50,483, forward strand.
TTTAAAAATGCAACGAGCATACGAACCAACTAAGAATGGCTAATCTAATTAAGTCAAGCAAGCTTAAGTGGTTACTTGATGAACACAATCGCGCCTTCACTAATTGGCTACGCAATAGGGTATGATAGAATAATTTTTGAACATAACTATTTATCTTTTCTTAATGCCCATCTATGTATTACTTAGCTTTAGAAATTGTACTGCACAAATGGAATATCAACTTTCATTGTCCCATCATAAACTTTCGCCTACTTTATGATGGATTGCTCATGGTTCTCAATTTACTGTAATCAAATATCATAGGTACATCATAAATGGTTGTCAGTTTTATACAAAAGCTCAGGACAATTTAAGAGTTCATCAAAATAGTGGGGTGACTTTGAGTGCAAATACCACGCAAATCTCAATTGCGAAAGACAAAAGTCTAGTCTATGGAGATTTGTCTTTTATGGAGTGATGCAAGAGACATGGGAACTCGATTATACAACATTCAGAGTACCAATTATTAAATGTGATTGGGTCGAGAATAGTAATGGTGTTAAAGTTGATGATTTAGGTTTTGTATTAGTAGACCTTAATCATATTGGACATAAAAATAATCCGTTCATATTGGCACCGCAAGCAAAACAAATATTTTATATTGAAGATCCAATTGATGCTAAATGGTCAATTTTACTAACAACACCTCAAAAGGATTATGAAGAAGATGACTTAGGCGAGGTTGGTGTAGATTAGACACATATTTGTAACAATTTACCACCATTTGAAGTATCTAATTCTATAGATGATGGTGGATTAATATATACATGGGAAGATTATGAAAGATTATGGGTGTAATTTATTCAACAGGTAAAATGTGTTTATTTTTATACTAAGTTATGTACATGTGATATTTTTTTCTCATGTATAATTTTTTATTTTGGTAACCTTAATTTTTATGTCCTACATGCCAATTATATGGGTCCCTCACAAGACTTAAGCTCACATGGAGAATCAAGGAAGATCAAAAAATGAGGTATCACCCATATGCTTAAAGTTATAAAAAATAAACTTACAGGTGAGAAGATACATATAGAAATAAATAAATAAAGGCAACCAGTTAGGAAAAATGGCATACAAATGATTAGCTACATCGGTGTCTTAGTACATCAAGCAATACCTATAAATATTTCAAATTGGCATTAAATACCTCAAAAACTAAAAAATAAGCTATCGAATCAAATTTTGGTATGTAACTTGTAAAACTAGAATGTTTTTCTTATCTAATTATGTAAACTATTAAGTTTGATCTATTTTCATATGTTATGTACTTTTAGGGCACATTTGACATTGGTGAGGACATAAGGAGATATGTATTATATTCTGTTGCACTAAAATGGAGAAATTTCAAGTCAAACTTCAGTAAAAAATTATATTATGCCATTTGTAAAAGATCCAGAAGGGATTCAAGATCCACTAGAAGAACATAAAAGTTGCTTACAGCCTTATGTTTGGAATGAATTTGTTAATTCGCGTTTGTCTGAAGAATTTTTGGTATTATAAGTATATTATAATCTTATGCATATTTATGTTATAGACTATATATTGATATTTATTACAAAAGAAGAGAAAAGTACAAGTGGAACGAAGAAAGAAGAATTTTTATGACCATTGATTATCTCACAAGGGCTTTGCGAGATTAGAGATTGAACTAACTAATTATATTTATGTTAATTGTGCTCATGTACCAGAATTAACTTCTTCATAGATGTATTCACTTCAAATCTAACAATACAAAAAAAATCTTTGAGCACTGATAAAGATGTGGACCGTGACACATTGTGGAAAGCAACACGGGCTAATTCAAAAGAGGAGTACATTAATGAGATAATTAGAGAATGTGCTGACAAAATAGTAAGTATTTTGGTTTTCTAAACCTTTTTAGTTTATTTTCATATTTCAAGTAACCATATGTTAATGCTGTAATAAGATATTTATGCAGGATGATTTGATGGCACAAGAGACACAGGGTACTTTTAAACCCTCATACAGAAGATATACTCACAACCTCGGTACTCCAGAGCATTCTGGTCATGTCAGAGGTGTTGGCTCTGGAGTCTCAATCACTTCTTACTTTGGGAGGAAAGTAAAACTGCCAACAATCCCTTGTGATAATATGATTACTAAAAAAAAATGTAATGAACATTTTGAATTGGATAGATAGTCATAAACATTTATTGGATGATGAGAGCGCACCACATCTCCCTAACCTTAAATGTTCCAGTAAGGCTAGTAATAACATCGCTAGATTAGAATCCCATGAAGAAGATCTTGCACCATCTCCAACCCACATACCATCATTTCAACATACGAATTCGAAGGTATGTCATGTGTTTTTCACTTCACTTATTGTTATTTTTATGTTTCATGCATTAAATATTGCTTTATGCTTTTCATTTTAGTGTATACCACGTTAGTTGACGATTGGTGATGACGTTGCTAATGTTGTGGCCCTTGGGTCTGTTTTCATTGATCCTATTATGAATAAGACGATCCATGGGAATGACATGGTGGAAGATGATGTAAGAGTTCAGATCACAGTAACTATGAAGCTCAATGCTCCCTTGCCTCGATCGATAGATGAGGCAAATATCTTTACTTTATCTCAAGCAGTTGGGACACACATCGCTTGGCCATCACAATGGATTATTTTTCGTGATATCAGGTAATATGTTTTCATAAATTATATTACTTTCATGAAATTTATGAATTAATAGTTATGGATAACATATTTGATCTTTTAAAGGCATTATCTAAATCGGTGCCATGAACTCATGTAGAACGAGATATAAAGTCCATATGCAAACCATTCAGGTTATATTATCATTATGTCTGTTGTGCAATGGACATAAATATAACGATAGCCATTCCGTTGAATGAAATAATTTTTGATGGTCAAGGCGTGATATATATTTGCAAAGATGATATCATGCAATTTTATCATATAAAGGAGTTGAGTGTTACCATCATTCAAGCTTATGTCATGTATGTCTATCATGTTTTATTACCATGTTTTATTTTTTATTAATTTTTAAGATTAAAAAGGCTTTTTTTTTTTTGTATTACAAAAAGCTTTATAAAGATAAGATCATCACATGTGGCTTGAACAGTAAATACTTATTTGTTGATGCTATGATGGTATCGGTGGGGAACATTAATAATATTAAAAAGCAAGCAAGATATCATGCTACAAGGATGAGAAAAGCAGCACGTGACAAGGGAGCCCTGATGCTCCCCTATAACATCAAGTAAGTAAAAGTAACTTTTTAATTGCAAACATATATTTAAACATCAATTGTTTTATTGAAATTATGTTATAAATTTGTAGTGCACATTAGATGTTAGTCATTGTGGAGCTTGATTTATATCAATATACGGTTTTTGATCCATTAGGGCACGGTGATCGAGATAATCTAGAAAATCTTATCAAAACGTGAGTTTATAAATATTTAGTAGTGTTAAATGTTAGATATAAAATTTATAATTATATATGATTAATATTTATTTGTCAGTGCTTTTAGGATGTATGTGGCGATTCATATCTCAAGATTGTCAAGAAAATTTTTTTACAAGTTTCATTGGTCAAGTGTTATTATGTTTTTTTATTTTTTTATTTATTAGATTGATATTTTAATTTTTTTTAATATAGTGTCCATGCTAGCCCTCTAACGTTAAGTATGGTTATCATATTATGGCATACATGAGGGATATCATTGAAAGACATAGTGATACCATCCTTTTTTACAAAATAGTAAGTTGTTTTAATAATTATTTGATTAGTTAATATGTTTGTTATTAATAACATTTGAATATATTTATGTGTTTTTGTAACTACAGTTGAATGATAAAGCTATGTATAATGGAGCAGAAGTAAATAATTGAGGAAACAATTTTGTGACTTCACATGGTGTTATTTGAGTGTTGTAATAGAAGGTGAATTGTGAGAATGCTTTCTTTTGAAGATTAGAACATATTGAATATATTTTTGCACTCATTATGTAAAAGTTAGTCATTCTATGAATTTCATATATGATAACATATTGTACATTCACATAATTAAATTTTATTAGTGCTAATTTGAATAATTGAATGAATATTTTGAATAACAATAATTTGATACATTAATTATTAAGAGAGTATTGAAGTGTTTTTTAATTGGTGTATTATTATTGCATTAAAAAGTTGAGGAGTGAATGTGTTAGTGTATATATTGGAGTGTGATTTGGTATGTCAAAGTTATACTATGGAGAAGTAAAGGTATTGTTGTATATTGAAATGTGATTTGGTGAATTATTGTTGCAATATATAGTATTAAAAGAATGAAGGTGTTGATGTGTATTGGTGTGATATATTATTGGTATGCAAATTGAAGTGTGTTGTGTTGAATTTGGCATTGATGTGTTAGAGTAGTATATTGTTGATATGCAAATTAAAGTGTATTGTGTTGAATATGATGTTATGTAGAAATGAGGTTTGATGATGCATCTTGATATATGTGGAGTATAATTGTTATTATTATGGCAATTGAAATATTGATATACAAATACACACAATCGTCATCTAATGTAATGAAACATTAAAGTGTCATTTACGACGAGAAAAGTCTTTACAAAATAGATGACGGTTGCAAACGCCGTCATCTAATGTAACTTTTAATAACAGTTGTTAAATTATTAGACATCATTTTACAAAGATTGTCATGTAATACAATCCAACATTAGATGATGGTTCCAAGTAAAACTATCATTTAATGTTGGGTTGTATAAGATGAGGGTTATGAATACAATCGTCATCTAATACTCATTACATTAGATGACGATTGTGTTAATAACTGTGATCTAATGTTTCATTACATTAGATGACGATTGTAAATAGAACCCTCATCTAACACCCAGTACATTAAATGATGATTGTTCACAAAATTATCGTCTAATATCCCGTCACATTAGATGACAATTCTTTACAAAACCGTCATTTAATATCCTGTTACATTAAATGACAGTTCTTTAAATCACCGTCATCTAATGTCTCATTACATTAGATGGTGATTGTAAATTCAACCCTCATCAAATACCCATTACTTTAGATGACAGTTTTATTTGCAAGCGTCATCTAATGTTTTTGTCTTTTTTCCAAATTTTTGTTTTTATTGTTATCGATCAATATTTATATTTTTAAAATATTTCAAAAATACATTATAAATTCTAAATTCACAAATTACAATTATTACAATTATAATTACACTATAATTTTTGTTTCACCTATAAAATCATATGAATAATCTCAAATTTTATATATATGATTATACTTTAAAACATCATTAATATATCAAATTTATTACATTTTTATATACCTCGTATATCACATCTCACCTATTTTTTATTACATTTTTTTCTCACTACTTTTCCACACTATCCATTTTTTACTTAACTTTTCATATATAAAAAGATTGTGTGTATTTGTAAATAAATGAATATAAGTATATCAATATACGAGGTATACAAAATTGCAAGTGAGAATAACATGAAGATAAATAAAAGGATATATGTGTGCAAGAGGAATAAAAATATATATAATAATAATAATAATTAAGAAAACAAATGAAAGAAAATATTCATAAAAAAACAAAAATAAAGAAAAAAAGTAATGATGAAATCACAAAAAAGGTTACCTTATTCTTCAAGAGAAAGTAATATTTGAAAATCCTCCAAATCTCTCCTTACTAAAGAAAATCTTTCCAACTCTTTTTATATTACTATGTCCCCTTTTTTTACAAGTTTTTCCATATTTTCTCCAAACTCTCAAAATTTCTTAACATTCTCTCCTCCATACTCCTCTCTGAAAATCCTCCTTAAGCTCTTGGTCAAGGTGGGTATTTATAGACCTTGGCCTAGCGTACTTATAAACCTTGGCCAAGCCTCTATTTAATGCAACAATAGGTAGCATTATAGCATTGCAGAATTGGCAATACTACAGAATTGGTAGCATTGCAGTATTGGTAGCATTATAGAATTAGCAACATTGTCGCATTGACAACATTGCAAAATTGGCAGCATTGCAGCATTGGTAGCATTGCAGTATTGCTGCAAAATTGGTGTCTACAATAGAGATAGCCATAGGTTGCCTCCTATTCCTTTAGACTAAGTAACACGACATTCGTGGCATGATTGTTAGGCATGTGATCGAGGAATGTGGTGACGAGGGGCTAGCTAGTGTAAGGAGTTCTTGGCTTGGTTGGTATGCCTTATGTGACTGCACAAATCGGATAACAATTCGTGGCCAAGATTGGATGACGAGTCTAAGAAATATAAGATAATAAAGATAGAGTATTTGAGTAAGACACTACTCCACTAATATAAAAAAAACGGCTTGGCTTTGATTATAAACACATTGAGAAACAAAAACTCAAGTGTGTTGGTAGCTAGAGGCATTGGATGCTCTTAATGAGACCTTTCTTTTGTAAAGAGTTCTTTTATCTTCAATAAAGGTTGAGAAAGAGTTCTAATAATACTTGTCTTCTTTACTCTATTTTTGCATTATCTTGTTCCTGACATTGCTTTCGTTGTAGGCTTCGAAAGAGCGCTAGCTAGGTGGACGCACTTACTGCCATCACATTAGAGTTGAATGGATCCAACAACTAATGATGTGATAAGTTGGTATCAAAGCGCGGTTTTAATCATGAATGCATCCTTGGCAATCTAAAGGCAACACTTCACCAACATGCTGGCAAGAACGCCTGGTTGTAAACTTTTAATGAATTAATGGTCGTTTGATTGTAGAATTACTCTAGGAATGACTCAAATAAATCATACAATTGATTAAAACTCAACCCCTCAAATTTGGGAGCATTCTGACTCACAGGCTATGTCATGAGTTTTTGAATTTTTAGCTATATAAAATTCATAAAAAAAATTAGATGCTTAGAAAATTCTAAAATATTTTAGGTTAGTAGATTAGATTATTCTCTACATATGTGCAAAATCTTAGCTTAAAACTCTTTGTAAATAATTTTTCAGACCCATTAAGATGACTTAAACATATTGATGTTTCGTCTTATCGAAAGTGAATTTTCATTTAAGACTCTTTAGGGGGGGAGGAGTGCACCTGCTTGGTGGGTGCTCAAAGGCCACACTTGCTCAAAGATTGGCAATGGTGGACATGCAGATCAGTAGCCCACGAAGTGGCTAAATCGTGTAACATGAAACAAACTAAATTTTAGGCAATGAAATGGGCTAAATTGTGGGATAATAAGTGGAGACATGGCTAGATAAGCTTGATAATGTGGGCAGCAATGTTAACGATGATGCATGCCATACGGAGGCTTAGATGTGAAGGATTTGTGAGCATGCAGAGTACTTTGCTACTAGCCCTCAAGGTGGCAGACGTAGGAGTTAATCCCATTTTTAAGCATGCTAAGGTGGACCCTTTGTGCAGCATAATCGATGACACAATCATAGACCATTACACACTCACCTTGGGCATGGCATGACACCCCTACTGCCAAGGCCTCATTGATGTTCCTCGTTCTTAAAAACTTGTCCCTCATAATCAAATCTCGACAATGTGGGTAGCAAGGTTAAGGATGATGCTTGCTAGACGAAGGCCTTCTTGCTTAAGGATATTTAAGCAAGTAGAGCACTTTATTGCAGACCCTCAAGGCAACAGACATGGGGGTTGATCCCAATGCTCAAGTGTGTTTTGGTTGACTCCTTATGTAATGCGAGTGATGACACAATCATCAACGGTTAGCATCATGCAAGCCACATGCTCAGCCTGTGTATGGCGTGATACCCCTACTCTTAAGGCTTCATCGATGTCCCTTACTATTGAAAACTTGTCCCTCGCTACCAAAGCTCAACATTATGGGTTGCAAAGTTAATAATAATGCATGCTTTCTAAGGGCCTACCCATTTAGGGATTTTAGAGCATGTTGAGTGCTTTGCTATAGGTCCACGAGATGATGGATAAGGGGTTAATCCCAATACTTAGGCATGCTAAGGTGGATTCTTTATGCATTGTAATCAATGACATGGTCATCAATCGTTAGAATCAAGTGAGCCACACGCTCAGCCTAGGCATGGCTTGACACCCTTGCTAACAAGGCCTCATCGATGTCATTTACTACGAAAAACTCATTCCTTGCTATTAAAGCTCGATGGTGTGGGCAAAAAATTTAAGGATGATGCATGCTATAAGAAGGCCAACCTTCTTGGGGACTTTTTGTCATGCCAAGTGCTTTGTTGCAGACCCTCGAGGAGACGAACATGAGGGTCGACCTCAATACTTAAGCATACTGAAGCAAACTTTTTGTGCAGCATGATTGATGACATAATTGTTTACTATTGGCATCAAGCGAGTCATGTGCTCAACCTAGGCATGATTTGATGGCTTTTTTGCCAAGGCCTTATTACTTGTCATCGATGAGGCCTTGGCAGCAATGGCATAACGCCATGGCCAAGCTGCACTTGTGGCTGACTTAATGCTAACCACCAAGAATCGTGTTGTTGACCACATTGAATAAAGAGTTCGCCTTGACAAGCATGAGTGTTTGGATCCATATATGCATCTGCCTCCTTGAGGGCCTATAAACAAAGCAATTTGCATCCTTAAAATTTCCCAAGCTGGTAAGCCCCATATAGCATGCATCATCATTAACTTTGCTACCCATATCGTCGAGTTATGATAGCGAAAGATGAGATTTTGATAGCATGGGACATCAATAAGGCCTTGATAGCAAGGGTGTCACGCCATGCCTAAGCTGAACGTGAGCCTCGCTTAATACTAATGGCTGATGATCATGTCCTTAATCGTACTGTGTAAAAAGTTTACCTTGGCAAGCTTAAGCGTTGGGATTAAACCCCACTTCCATTGCCGTGAGTGCGTGCCATAAAGCACTGCACATTCTCAAAATTCCACATGTGGGTAGGCCCTCGTATAGCATGCATCATTATTAACTTTGTTGCCCATACCGTTAACCTTGTTTAACCACATCTTCGCTTATTATCCTATAAATTAGCTCATTTCGTTAGAATAATTTAACTTATTTAATTTCCCACGTTTTCGTTCACTTTATGGGCTACTAATTGGACATCATACATTCGTTGGCCATAATCGCCTGTAGCCTACCTATGTGGGTGGTCGAGGGTAAGCACGCATGGTCCGTGAGAACCAACCAAGCATGTGAGCTCCTTCTCCTTAAAGTGTCTTAAACAAAAATTCACTTCCGACAAAAGGAAATATAAATATGCCTGAGTCATCATAATGGGCATAAAAAAATGTTGGAAACGAGTTTTGGGCTAAAATTTTGTATAGATGTAAAGAATAATAAGAACTACCAATGCCAAAAATTTCAGAACTTTTTATGCATCCAATTTTGTTTTTAATTTTATGAAATCAAAAATTCAAAAAATCATGAAAAATAGCCCATGAGTCAGAAAGCAATTCAATAATCAAAACACCATAGATTCACCAAAAGTTCCCAACAGTGCATTATGGCCAGCACGTTGCTATAGCGTTGCCTCTAGATGGCCTAGGGTGCATGCATACTGCCTTGCTTAGTGCCCTTGTAGCCACCCATCGCATCCCTAAGAGTCTAGCATAGCTTGGGGCTATTGTTTAGCCCAACTAGCTCATGTAATCAACATCCATAGCAGGTGTGATGCCTTATAGTAGTCTTAGAGCTTGCATGCATGGGGCACTCTTAACTCACCTGTTGTAGAGTGTTGGGATCAACCATTGCAATTAGTACCTCGAGTGCCTGCAATAAAGCACTCTACATGCTTAAAAATTCCTAAGCAGCCCTTGTGTAGCTTGCATCGTTGTTAACTTTATTACCTACACTATCAAGCTTTAATAGCAAGGGATAATTTTTCGATTGCAATGGACATCAATGAGGCATTGGCACTAGGGGATGTGTTGCCACGCCTAATTTGAGCTTGTCGATCGCTCAAAGCTAATGGTCAACATTTGTGTCATCAATTACATTATGCAAAAAGTCTGCCTTAGCACACTTAAGCGTTAGGCGACCCCCATGTTTGCTACCTTGAAGGCTTGTAGCAAAGCACTTTGCATTATCAAAAATCCCCAAGCAAGTAGGCCCTTGTATGGCATGCATTTCTGTTAACTTTACCACCCATATCATCGAGCTTCAATAGCAAGGGATGAGTTTTTTATTTCAAGGGACATCGATGAGGTATCAACAGCAGAGGTGTCATGCCATGCCCAGGTTAAGCGCTTAGCTCGCGCGATGCTAACAGTTGATAATCTTGTCATCAATCGTGCTACAGAAAGAGTTTGCCCTAGTATGTCCAGGCGTTAGGATCGACGTCTGCATCTATAGCCTCGAGGGCCTACAATAAACCACTTCGTATGCCAAATAATCCTTAAGTGGGTAAGCCCTTGTGTAACATGCATCATTGTTAACTTTGCTGCCAATACCATTGAGCTTCAATAGCGAAGGACAAATTTTCGATTATGAGGGATATTGTTGAGGCTCTTACAATAGGCAATGTCATGGCATGCCCACGCTAAGTATGTGGCTGGCTCAATGCGAAAGATCGACAATCATGTCATCGTTGTATGGCATAGAAGGTTTTCCTTAGCATGCTTTGCCGTGGGGATTAACATCCGCATTCGTTGCCTCGAGGTCATGCAGCAAAGCAGTCCGCATGCTCAAAATTCCTTAAGTAACTAGGACCTCATATGGCACATCATCGTTAACTTTATCGCCCACATCTTTGAGCTTCGATAACGAGGGATGAACTTTTGATAACAAAGGACATTAATGAGGCCTTGGTGAAAAGGGCGTCACACCATGCCCATGCTGAGTGTGTGGTTCGCTCGATGGTAATGACAGATAATTGTGTCATCAATCACACTGCATAAAAGTTTATCTCGGTATGCTTAAGTGTTAGGATCAACCCCTACGTCTATTGCCTCGAGAGCTTATAGCAAGGAACTCTACACACTCAAAAATTTTCAAACGAGTAGGCCCTATGTAGCATGCATCATCGTTAACTTTACTACCTATATCATCAAGCTTTGATAGCTAGGGATGACTTTTCACTAGCAAGGGACATCGATGAGGCCTTAGTAATAGGGGTATCATATAATGATCAAGTTGCGCTTGTGGCTTACGTGATGGTAATGACTAAGAATCATATTATTGATCACATTGCGCAAAGAGTTCACCTTAACAACCTTTAGTGTTTGGATCCATACATGCATCTCTCTCCTTGAAGGCCTATAGTAAAGCATTATGCATGCTCAAAATTCTCCAAGCTAGCAAGTCCTTGTATAGAATGCATCATTATTAACTTTGTTGCCCATACCATCGAGCTTTGATAATAAGGGATGAGATTTTGGTAGCATGAGATGTCAATGAGGACTTGGTAGCAAGGGTGTGATGCCAAGCCTCAACTAAACATGTGCTTCACTCGATGCTAATGGCCGACGATCGTGTCGTCTATCGTGCTGCATAAAAAGTTTGCCTTGACAAGCTTGAGTGCTGGGATCAAAGCCCACGTTCGTCGCCTCCAAGGCTTATTACAAAGCACTATGCATGCTAAAAATTCCCCAAGTGGGCAAGCCCCCGTATAATATGCATCATTGTTAACTTTGCTACCCACACCGTTGAGCTTGTCTAGCCACATCTCTGCTTATTGTCCCATAATTTGACTCATTTTGGTACCATAATTCAACTCGTTTCATTTCCCACATTTTCCCACTTCGTGGGCTACTAATCAGACATCCCCACATTCGTCAATCATCTTCGTCGATCGCCTGCCATGTAAGTGGGCAAGCAGTAAGCATGCTTGGCCTATGAGCACCCACCAACCATGTGAACTCCTCCCCCCTAAAGACTCTTAAACAAAAATTCACTTTCGGCAAGAGGAAATATAAATATGTTTGAGCCATCCTAATGGGCCTAAAAAAACATTTGTAAGGAGTTTGGGGCTAAAATTTTGTACAGATAGAGAGAATAGTGAGATTTACCAACACAAAAAATTTAAATATTTTTTGAGCATCCAATTTTGTTTATGAATTTTATGTATTCAAAAATTCAAAAAATCATGAAATATAGCCCGTGAGTCAGAAGGCAATTCAATAATCAAAACATCACAAATTCAAAAAGGTTCACAGCTCTGTACTAAGGCGACGATGTTGGTGCAACGTTGCCTCTAGATGGCCGAGGGTGGATGCACATTGCCTTGTCTAGCAGCCCTATAGCCATCCATCGCTTTCCTGAGAGTCTAGAAAAGCTTGAGGTAGTGGTATAGCCTACCTAGCCCATGTAATCAACACCCACAGCAGGTACAATGCCTCATACCGTTCTTGCAACTTGCTTGCATGGGGTAATCTTGGCTTGCTTGTTATTGAGTGTTTGGATCGACCATCATGTTTACTACCTCGAGGGTATGCTCAAAAATTTTGAACCATCTAGGCCCTCATGTACCATGCATCATTGTTAAGTTTGTTGTCCATACCATCAAGCTTTGATAGCGAAGGACAAGTTTTTGACAGCAACAAACATCGATTATGCATTAGGAGTAAGGGGTCTGTTGCCATGCCTAGGCTGAGCATGTGGCTCGCTCGATGCTAACAGTTAATGATCATGTCATTAATGGAATTATGCAAAAGGTCTGCCTTAGCGCACTTGAGTATTAGGATCAACCCTCAAGTTTGTCGCCTCAAAGGCTTCTAGTAAAGCACTTTACATGTTTAAAAATTCCTAGGAAGGTAAGACCTTGTGTAGCATGCATCTTTATTAACTTTACTACTATATCATCGCGCTTTGATAACAAAGGATGAGTTTTTAGTTACAAGGGACATTGATGAGGCATCACTAGCAGAGGTGTCATGCAATGCCCAAGCTGAGCGTCTGACTCGCACAATGCTAACAATTGACAATCTTGTCAAGAATCATGTTGTGCAAAGAGTCTACCTTAGCACACCTGAGGGTCACGATCGACAATTGCATTCACCACTTGAAGGTCTATAATAAACCATTCTACTTACTTATTAATTCCTAAGCAGACAAGCCCTTGCATAACATGTATTATCATTAACTTTGCTGCTTATACTATTGCACCTTAGTGAAGGACAATTTTTTTATTGGTAGGGATATTGATGAAGATTTCACAGTAAGGGGTGTCACACCATGCCTAGGCTGAGCATGTGACTTGCTTGATGAAAACCATTAACGATCTTGTCATTGTCGCACTGCCTGAAGAGATCACCTTCGTAAGCTTAAATGTTGGGATCAACATCCATGTTCATCACCTTGAGGACTGTAAAACTCTCCACATGCTCAAGATTCCCTAAGAGGGTAGGCCCTCATATAGCATGCATTATTGTTAACTTTACTACCTACATCAATGAGCTTTGATAGCGAAGGATGAATTGTTGATAGCGAGAGATGTCATGCCATGCCCATGTTGAGCATATGGCTCACTTTATGCTGATGAAAGACAATCATGTCATCGATCACACTATATAAAGAGTCCGCCTCGGCATGCTTAAGCATTAGGATCAACCCTCGCGTCCGTCGCCTTAAGAGCTTATAGCAAAGAACTCTACATGCTCAAAAATCCCCAAGTGAATAGGCACTCGTGTAACATGCATCGTCATTAACTTTGATACCCACATCATTGAGCTTCGATAGCTAGGGGTGAGTTTTTGCTAGGAAGAAGCATCAGTGAGGCCTTGGTAGTAGGGATATCACGTCATGGCTAAGGTGCATGTGTGGCTTGCTGAATGCTAATGACCAAGAAATTGTGTCGTAGGTCGCACTGTGTAAAATGTTTGCCTTGCCAAGCTTGAGCATTGGCATCCATACATGCATCCACCACCTCGAGGGCCTGCAGCAAAACACTCTGCATGCTCAAAATTCCCTAACTTGGCAAGCCCTCATATAGCATGCATCATCGTTAACTTTACTGCCTACACCGTTGAGCTTTGATAGTGAGGGATGAGTTTTTGATAGCATTGAACATTGATGAGGCCTCGGCAGCAAGGTTGTCACGTCATGCCTAGGCTGAGGATGTGGCTAAATCGATGCTAATGGTCAATGATTGTGTTATCGATCGTGCTATGGAAAAAGTCCACCTTAGTATGCTTGAGTAATGGGATAAAACCTGCGTCTGCTGCCTCAGGGGCCTACTATAAAGCACTTTGCATGCTCAAAATTTTCTACATGGGTAGACCTTTGTATGGCATGCACCATTGTTAACATTATTGCCCATACCGTTGAGCTTGCCTAGCCACATATCTGCTTATTATCTCATAATTTATCATCACCATAATTTAACTCATTTTAATTCCCACATTTTTTCCATTTTGTGGGCTACTGATCAGACATCCCCACATTTGTTGACCGATGTCTCCGGTCGCTTGCCGATGTGAGTTGGCAAGGGGTGAGCATGCATGGCCCATGAACACCCACCAAGCAAATGAGCCGTCCTAATGGGTCTAAAAAAAAAATATTTGTAAAGAGTTTTGAGTTGAATTTTTGCCCATATGTAGAGAACAATCAGATGTACTAACATAAAAAATTTTAGAAATCTCTGAGCATCTAATTTTGTTTATGAATTTTATACATTCAAAAATTCAAAAAATCACGAAAAAAGAGCCCTTGAGTCAAAAAGTAATTCAATTATTAGAAGACCATTAATTCATAAAAAGTTCGTAACTAGGCAATACAACTAGCACGTTGGTGCAACGTTGCCTCTAGATAGCCAAAGGAGCATGCATGCTGCCTTGTCTAATGCCTCTGCAGCCACCCATGGCTTCCCTGAGTGTCCAGCATAACTTGGGGCTATGATCTAGCACACATAGCCCATGTAATCAACACCTACAGTAGGTTTGATGCCAAATAGTGTTCTTGCAAGTTGTTTGCACGTGGCACTCTTGGCTTGCCCGTTGTTAAGTGTTGGGATTGACCATCGCGTTCACTGCCTCGAGCACCTATGGCATAGCACTCCGCATGCTTAAAAATTCCAAGTGAGCTTTGATAGTAAGGGATGATTTTTCGATAACAACTAACATCGATGAGGCACTAATAGTAAGAGGTGCTTTGCCATGCCTAGTTTAACGGTATGGATCACTAAATACTAACAGTTGACGATCGTTTCAATGATCTCATTACGCAAAGAGTCTACCTCAACACACTTGAGTGATAGGATCAACCCCTATGTTTGTCAGCTTGAGGGCTTGCAGCAAAGCACTTCTTATGCTAAAAAATCCCCAAGCAGGTAGGCCCTTGTATAGCATGCATCTTTGTTAAATTTTCTACCCATATCATCGAGCATTAATAGTGAAGGATGAGTTTTTGATTGTAAGGGACATCGATGAGGTTTTGGCAATAGAGGTGTCATGCCAGGCCTAGGCTGAGTATTTGGCTCGCATGATGCTGAGAATTGATGATCTTGTCACCAATCGCGCTAGGCACAGAGTTTGCCCATGGATTAGGATTGACCATCGCATCTATCGCCTCGAGGGCTTATAGCAAACTGCTCTGCATGCTCAATAATTCCTAAGCTGGTAGGCCCTCAGATATCGATGAGGATTTCATAGTAAGGGGTGTCACACCATGCTCAAGCTGAGCGTGTGGCTCATTGATGCAAATAGTCAATGATTGTATCATCGTTACGTTGCGCAAAGAGTTCACATTAGCATGCTTGACCATTGGGATCAATCTCATTCGTCACCTTAAGGGCCTACAACAAAGCACTCTGCACGTTCAAAATTCCCCTAATGGATGGACCTTCGTTTAAATCATCATTAACTTTGTTGCCCATATTGTCTAGCTTTAATAGCGAGGGATGAATTTTTGATAGCAAGGGACATCGATGAGGCCTTAGCAACAAGGGTGTCATGCCATACCCATGCTAAGCATGTGACTCGCTCGATGCTAACAGTAGGCGTTCGTGTCATCTATAGTGTAGTGTAAAGAGTCTGCCTTAGTGTGCTTGAGCATTAGGATCAACCCCCACGCCTACCCCATCGAGGGCTTGAAGCAAAGCACTCTGCATGCTGAAATGGCCGACGATGCACTTTAATCAAATATGGAATGGTCATGAGTTAATCTACCAACCAACTTGGGGTATGGATGGACACAAATCGCAATGATAGCCCATGCTGGAGCCTTCAAACACGCTTGTGGAAACATTGTGGTCAAGATATGGATGGCAGTCCTAGCTAAATGGTGTGCTTCAGCATTTGTGTCCTCATGGTGTTAGCCAAGGGATTCCCCGTTCAACCTATCTTAAAGCATAGACTAAGGAGTTTGACAAGCGTAGGAGTCAAGAGGTAATAAATAAAAATAAATTACTCCAAATAAAATAACAATAATTTGTCTCTCATCGCCATGTCTAAATATCTGCCCAGCAAGTCACAAGCACAATGTCCAAGGGCATGAGAGGCAAGCCAAGAGTGCCCTATGTGAGCTAGCCCATTATCATTACATCCCTTGATTATGTGCCCAATCAGTTTGCAACGAGTGTTACATTGTCTAGTCCAAAGGCACATGAGCACCCCCTGCTAAAGGCACATGCCTTTAGACTAGGGCACGCCAGCTAATCCAAGAGCACCTTGCACAAGCTTACCTTCGTTGTTATGTTCCTCGATCATGTGCCTAGTGTGCATGACACAAGCACTGCATTGCCTAGTACAAGGGCACAACAACTAAGACATGGTTAACATGTACAGCATAGAAGCAAGGCCCAGCATATCATGACATAGGGTCCGCCAACCAAGCCAGTAGCGCCCCATGGGAGCTAGACCTTTGTCGCTACATTGTTGGATCATGTGCCCAATGAGCATGCCATAAGTATCATGTCACCTAGTCTAAGGGCATGAGAGGCAAGCCATGGCTGGCCCTAGTAGGCATGTCATAGGCATAAGTGCAAGCATGCAGCCACACATGGTGTGCCAGCCAAGCCAAGAGCTCCCCATGTGAGCCATCCCTTCGTCGTTATGTCATTCGATCATGTGCCTAATGAGCTTGCCATGAGTTTGACATCATTTGGTCTAAGGGCATAAGAGGTGTGCCACAACTGCGCTTAGTAGGTATGGCATAGGCACAAGGCTTAGCGTGCTGCGACAAAAGGTGTGCCAGCCAAGCCAAGAGCGCCCCAAGCAAGCTTGTCCCCCATCATTTTGTCCCTTAATCATGTGCCCCATGAATATGCCATGATCATCGTGTTGCCTATTCCAAGGGCATGAGAGGCTAGCCTTGTTAGGGATAGCATAGGAAAAAGGTCGAAAGTAATAGAACACAAGGTGCACTAGCTAAGCAAAGAGTGCCCCATGTGAGGCAACGCCTCTTTGTTACATCCCTCGATCACGTTAAAAGCAAGTATGCCATAAGTGCTAAGTCACCTGGTCTAGAGGCATGAGAGGTAAGCGGGGCTACCTTTTGTTGGCATAGTATAGGCAAAAGGCCCAGTGTGTCGTAAAATGGAGTATGTCAGCCAAGCCAAGTGCACCCCGCTTGAGGCAGCCCCTCGTCACTATGTCCCTCGATCGTGTGCCCAACGAGCATGTCATAGGCAATGTATCGCAAGCTTTAAAGGCATAAGAGGTAAGCTACAGCTACCTGCAATAAGTATGACATAGGTACAAGGCCCAACATGTCACGACATCAAGCGCATCATTTGTCACGTCATTAGTTGCTAGATCCATGCAAGTCTAATGTGATGACGCTAAGTGTGTACCCCTAGCCAGCCCTCTTTTGAAACCCACAAAAAAAGCAATATAAGAAGCAATATAATGCAAAAGTAGGGTAAAAGAGACAAGTATTACAAGAACTTTTTCTTAACCTTTATTAAAGATAAAGGAACTCTTTACTAAAAGAAGAGTCTCACTAAGAGCACTTAATGCCTCTAGTTACCAATACACTTGAGTTTCTATTTCTTAATGCATTTACAATCAAACCCAAGCCCTCTTTTTATACTAGTTGAGGAGTGACTTATTTAAACACTCTCTCTTTGTTATCCTACATTTCTCATACTAGCCAGCAAATCTTGGTCACGAATTGTTATCTGATTTGAGGCTTATCTTTAAAGTTTGGATTGCATCCTTCTCCCATAAGAACTTTCCATGAGTTAAGGATCTTATTTCTTCGAAGCCTTTTCCAAGCTCTCTTATTTGCTTTTAACCAGTTTAGATAAGCTTGAGCCGGTGGTTTTTCTTTAGGACTCTTCTTGAGCCTTATCTTCCACTTAGCTTTCGGGATAGATATCTCATCCTTTTCTTTCTATTTCCTTGACCCTCCTTTAATGAAATGCCACATTCTTCTATGTAGAACATCTTTGCTTGCTGGACTTTCTATCCATGCTGAGCTAGGCTCTCGGATTCTACCGTGTGTCCCCATCAGTAGACATCTTTGCACCACTATGTGCTGTTGCTTATTTGATGCATCTCTACCGCTCTCCCCTTGAGTGGGCTTATGGGTTAGCTCATGTGCTTCATTCTTCACTCTATGACATTTCTAACTCATTAGTATATCTCGCCACTATGAGTATGAAACTTAGTTTCTAACCAAGTCTCCTATATTTGTTTTCATAAATAACCTATGCATTTGCCTTGGTAGTATGCTTCTTTCACGCTTGTAGGTTTTAGTCTATGCATGGGGTAAGACACACAATGCTTAAGCCTTGGCACTCATATTCAAGGACCTAACAGCCACCTCCACCAAAAGAGCCCGATACCCTTATCGGCTTAGTGTTACGGTATATCTTAATCTAGTCCTTAAATTTCGCAAAGTGGTATCCTTTTCCTAACTCTTACCCACCTTGCTCGTGCCTTTATATTAGACTAAGTAATATGTCCTCTAATTCATCTTACAAATAGCCTTCCATTTTATGATCAAGAATCTTTTCTATCTCCTTATCAAATTCAACTTGAGTAACCGGCAATGTGTGCTTGGCCTGCTTGCACCCGTGATCAGCATCTTTCTTGAACTCTTTGGGGAAGCTCATGTGAAATGTTGGGTGCATTTTTAGATGTTATGGTAGCTTCAATCTATATGCTGCTACTCTAACTTTCTTTTCAATTTTTAATGGTCTAGCATACCTTGGGATAAGGCCTTAATGAACTCCTTTTTTATGATTTTCTTTCAAATTTGGGTTGTCAACTTTAGTAGCACCTTGTCCCTAACTTGGAACTCAGCATCCTATCTCTTTTATTTGGCATATTTCTTTCATAACCTTTGTGCCTTGAAAAGACCATCCCTCACCTAATCAATTAACTCCTCCTTATTGTGAGCATAGTGATAAGTTGTTGGGCAGCTCCTTTGGCTCTTTTATTTTGCTATCTCGTGAGGTGTCATTGGTTGTTTCCCTAAAGCCAACTCTGTAAGAGTTAGGCCCATCGATGATGAGCCTAACAAAACTGCACTACATCTAACAACTAATGACAATCCCTTTGGCTTATAGTAACATAGTGTCGAAAATACTCAACAAGTTTAGTAATATTATCCAAAATCATCCCGTGAATCTAGCATCTTTCACTCACAATATCGTATGGCAACCTAAATAGTTTAAGTACATGTTTGAAAAACATCTCATCGATCGTATCAGCTGGGCACGTTCCAGTAATAGAAATAAAGATAGCATACTTTAAGAACCTATCAACAATCATCAGTATAGCAGATAATCCTTTTACCTTTGAGAAGCCCATAATGAAATCCATCGCCACTAACTCCCATAAGTGCTCCAAAATAGGCACTGGTTGGAGTAAGCCTGCCTTTTTCCTCTTATCTGATTTATCCTATTGACACACTAAACATGTGCGTATATAGGCCTGCACATCTTCCATCAACTTAGGCCAATAATAGGCCCTAATTAGCAACTCGACCATCTTGTCAATGCCTAAGTGACCTACCCACAGTGGGTCATGGGTTTCTTTCAACAACTGTTTTCATAGTTCGCCAAGCTTAGGAATGAACAATCTGCCTCCTTAAGCATATAGCAACCCATTCTTGATCCAGTACCTTCGGATCAAGCCTCAACTCACCTCCTACATGGGTCAGTCATACTCGATATCATTCTTAGCTATTGATTTTATTTACTCGAGTTACTCACTTTCGATACCCTTTGAGCAGCCACATAAGTTTGCACTTCCATGTGGCTTAGTGCAATAGTGACAATATTTTGTTTGCCTGGTTTATGTTTCCACATGAAATCAAACTCCATAACAAATTCTTAACATCTTGCTTGTTTTGGAAATAGCTTTTTCTGCGAATGAAAGTTGGGATTAGCGACATTGTTAGTAATTACCTTAAATTTTATCCCAAGCAAATGATACCACTATATCCCTAGGCAATGGACAACAACCATTATCTCCTTTTCATGGGTCGAATAATGCTACTTCGTATCCTTGAGTTTCTAACTTTGCAATGCCATAAGGTGGCCATTTTGCACCAATACAACCCTGATTGCTTACCTCAAATGGCTCTTCAAAGTTTGTTAAGATAATACTGGCTCCGAGGCTACTCCTATTTTAATCCATCGAAAGCCTTATTGCATTCTTCAGTCCACAGCCATAAGTTATCTTTCTTTAGTAAGTCCATCAAAGGGTTGCTCTTGCTCGAATATCTTTTGATGGACCACTTGCAATAATTTATAAGCCCAAGAAACGATTGCAAAACTTTACATGGGACTAGCCATTCAATGATGGCCTTTACTGCTTTTGTCCATCCATATTTTCCAGTTGCCGACCGAGTGCCCGAAGAATGGCACTTCTTGCATACAAAAGTTACGTTTTTCCTTCTTGATGTATAATTGTGCCTTACAATTGCATCGATAATTGTCGCAAGTGGCTTACGTGGCCATCTAGGATCTCACTATAGATCTCAATGTAATCCAGGTAGATTATGACAAACTTATCCAAAAACTCAAACAACATGTCATTCATAAGGTTACCAAAGGTAGCAGGTGCATTGGATAGCCCAAATGGCATCACCATAAATTCATAAGAGCCGTACATTATGATGCATGCGATTTTTGCTTTGTCCTGCTTAACAATTCTAACTTGTTAGTAGCTCGATCATATTTCTAGCTTTGTAAAGTACTTGGCTCTTGGTGGTTGATCAATTACGTTAGCGACATTTGACATCGGATATTTGTTCTTTATTGTTACTTTGTTTAATGCTCGATAATGAGTGCATATTCTCAATGAGCCACCTTACTGGTGCTGGAATAACATAAGTGTACCATAAAGGGCCTTTAATAACTAAATGAAATCTGCTTCCAATGGCTCGTTTACTTGCTTCTGTAGTATTGCTTTCTAACGCGGGCATTTAATATGGTGCTTAGGTAGGGGGTCTAGCACTTGGAAGGAACTCAATCTTATGATCGACATTTCTAATCAGAGGCAATGTCTTAGGAAGCTCTGATATCATCATATTCCTGAATTCTTTCTATATTTTAGTAATTTTTTCAAGTACCTTCACAACCTGATATGGTTTTTCGCTTTTATAATGCTGCCACCATTGTCACGTGACCCTTTCATAGTCCTGACTTAAACCACTTTGCACATTATAACCCAATTTGCTTCTTATTTATCAAAAGCTCTCTTACTGCTTCAATTTTGATTAAGCTCTGGGCTCACTCATTAGCCATAGGTAAGCCACCTAAGTGGGGCATTACTGATGCCTTGGCTGTTTGAAGAATTCTAGACCTAAAATAACATCAAGGTCATCTAATTAAGTTATTATGAAGTTAGACATATCGTTCCGATTGTCCACTTCGAGGTCATAATGGCAGCTCCGCAAACTACTTTTGCCTCAGCGTTCACCGCTGGAAAATGCTTAAGCCCAAGCTTTCCCACTTCTCTTTTCATGACTAAATTATTAGTAGCTCTCATATCCGACATTGCTATAGCATCCTTCCTTTTTACCTTTATCGAGCCATAGATCAACCTTTTCTACAAGTTATTCATTGTGATCGCATTCAGCAACTAGATTGGGTTCACTTGAGTTGTGATATTCCCTTCACTTTCCTTAGGGGAATCCCTTGCTGTGAGCATCGTTAACTTCCCTTTGTACGGACAGTTGCATGCTTTATGTGTCCCATTACATAAAAAGACTCACTTAGTTCATATTCTTTTCCTTTTCGAATAAGATGATTTGTGAGGCTTGCTAGACTCGGCATTCTTCTTTTCCTTTCCTTGTTCATTAGGATTTTTCATATCTTTTCGTATCATTCCTCGTTTCTTAGTTTTCTTACTAACAAGACCAGCTGCATACTTGAAATCCACCAATCTATCTGCTATGAAAAATGCTAAAGGTAAGTCTTTAATACCTTGTCACCTCAATTCTGCTTGATGCATGGCTACAAGCTCGAGAGCAAGTTAAACAACCTATTTTGCTTCAACCTATTCTCGATGTCCAACATTAGGGAACTGAATTCCTTCACGAACTCATGCATTGAACGCGTCGACTTTAGACGCTTTAGTTTTTCCCTAGCCATGAAAGATATGTTGCATGGTTAGAATTGTTCCTTTAATTCCTTTTTAAGTGCCTCCTACAACGTTAGCATCATCTTGTATACAAGTGTGCTACATAACTTAGCATCACTAGTTAAATACAACGATGTGATCATTACCTAGTCATTTTTTAGTACTCAAGCAGCTTTCAAGTGTTACTCAATATCCCATAAGAAGTGCTTTAACTTCTTAGCGTTCCTCTCTTTAAAGACCACAATTGGTATCCTTAGCTTCGCTACAATAGAGTTTGCTCCTATTGTTGGGGCATGGCAAACCTTTTTCAACTATTTGATCTCAATCTCAAGAGTCCTCAAGATCTTCTTGAAGGTTTCAATGTCCTCTTCCTTTGAGGATTGTCGCTAGGCAGCTATCTCTATCAACTCAACCCAACATGCTTGTAGATCCCTCCGATAATGCACTAATGATCTCTTCCATTCGAGTAATGTGTTCTCGCATTGATTCATTCCCTCCAGCCATGAAACTTTTGCAGTGATCGAATTAATCATAAGTTTAAGAGAATATGGTCATCAAAATCGCGCTTTGATACCAACTTATCACATTGTCAATTGCTCGATTTGTGCAACTCTAATGTGATGGCGCTAAGTGCACGCACTTAACAGGCCCTCTGTTGAAGCCCACAACAAAAGCAATGTAAAGAACAAGATAATGCAAAAGCTGAGTAAAGAACATAAAGGAAATCTTGAAAAAAAAGAAAGGGTCTCACTAAGAGCACCTAATGGCTTTAGCTACGCACTCACTTGAGTTTCTGTTTCTTAATGTGATTACAATCGAACTCAAGCCTCTTTTTTATACTAGTTGAAGAGTCTTATTCAAACACTCTTTTTTTGTTATCGCACATTTCTTAGACTGGCCAATCAATCTTAGTCATTAATTATTATCCAATTTAAGACTTTTCTTTAAAGTTTGGATCACATCCTTGTCTCGATAGGACTCTCCGTAAGCCAATGATCTTATCTCCTTTAAAGCCTTTTCCAAACTCTTTTATCTGCTTTTAACTAGTTTAAATAAGCTTAAGTAGGTAGTTTCTCTTTAGGACTCTTCTTGAGCCTTATCTTCCCTTTAGCTTTTAGGATAGATATCTAATCCTTCTTTTTCTATTACCTTGACCCTCCTCTAGCGAATGCCCACATCCCACTTTATAGAATATCTTTCCTTACTGGACTTTCTATCCATGTCAAGTTGGGTTCTCGAATTCTGCCTTATGTTCCTACCACTAGACATCTTTGCAGCACCATCTGCTGGTGCTTGTTCAAGGCATCTATGACGCTCTACCTTTGAGTGGGCTTGTGAGTTGGTTCATGTCCTTCATCCCCCACTTGATGATGTTCCCAACTCATTAGCATATCTCGCTACTAAGAGTATGAAACTTAGGTTCTAACCAAGTCTCCTACATTTGTTACCATAGCTAACCTATGCGTTTACGTTACTAGGGTGGCCTATTCATTCATGTAGGTCCTAACCCCGACGTGGGGCAAGGCACACTACACCAAAACCTTGGCACTTAGATTCAAGGGTTCTGACACCATCCAAGCCAAGAGTACCCTATGTGAGCCAACCTTCCTTATTACATTCCTCGATTGTATGCTTAGTGAGCATGCCACAAGAGCTTTATTGCCTAGCCTAATGGCATGAAAGGTAAGCCATAGCTGCCTCCAATAGGCACAGGGTGCCCTAGCCAAGCCAAGAGTGCCTCACGTAAGACAACCTTTCATCATTGCCCCTTGATCATGTGCGTCGCGAACATGTCATAAGCTTTGCATTGCCTCTTCTAAGGGTATGAGAGGCAAGCAATAACTACTGCTAGTAGGCATGACACAGGCACAAGGCCAAGCGTCTCACTGCATAGGGTGCGCTAACCAAGCCAAGAGTGCAGCCAACCACTCATCATTATATCCCTCGATTGTGTGCCCAAGGAGCATGCCACGAGCATCACGTTGCCTGGTCCATGGGCGTGGGAGGCAAGTGATGGCTGCCTTTTACTTCACACAACATAGGCGCATGGGGTAGCATGCCATCACATAAGGTGTGCCAACCAAGCTAAGAGCGCCTCAAGCGACCTAACCCCTCATTGCTATGTTTCTTGACCGTGTGCCCAATAAGCATGCCATTAGTGCTATGTTGCTTGGTCTAAGAGAATGAAAGGCAAGCCATGGCTAGCTCCATCAAGGATAGTATGGGCGCAAGGCATAGTCTGCTGCGACATAGGGAACGCCAACCAAGCCAACAGCGACCCATGTGAGCTATCTCCTCGTCGCTGTACCTTTCGACTGTGTGCCCAGCTAGTATGCCATAAGCATCGCATCATAGGGTCTAAGGACATGGAAGGCAAACCACGACCACCCCTCCTGGCATGGCATTGGTGCAAGGCCAAGAGTGCCATGGCACAGAGCGTCCTAACCAAGCCAAGAGTGCCCTATATGAGCGAGTCCCTCATCGCTACATCCCGCGATCGAGTGCTTAGTGAGCATTCAATGAGTGCTGCATCACTTTATTTGAGGGTATAAGACACTAGTCATGGCTGCATCCAGTAGGTAAGATATGGGAAAAAGGCCCAGCATGCTATAACCCATGGCATGTTAGCCAAGCCGAGAACACCCTGCGTGAGCCAATTGCAACACGCTGTTCGGCGTCGCACATTCTGTGACTATTGAATACATGGGCAAGCTAGGCTAGACCATAGTCCCAAGCTATGCCAGACTCTCACGGCAGCCATGGGTGGCTACAGGTGCATGAGGAAGGGTAGCACGCATGCACCATGGGCTGTTTAAAGGCCACATTGCACTGAGTGCTAGCCACAATGCCCACTCCTGAACATTTTATGAATTGATGGTTAGTTGATTATTTAGTTGCTCTAGTGATGACCCAAATAAATCAAGCAAATGATTAGGAATCTGCCTCTGAAATTAGGGAGCATTCCGATTCACGAGCTATTTTTCTTGATTTTTAAAATTTTTTGTATAAAATTCATAAAAAAATTTGATGTTCAAAAAATTCTAAATTTTTTTGTGTTCATAGATCTGATCATTATTTACATCTGTGAAAAATTTTAGCTCAAAACGTCTTGTAGATAATATTTTATACCCATTTCGAAAGCACAGAGATATTGATGTTTCCTCGTGCTGAAAGTAAATTTTCATTTAACACTCTTTAAAGGGGAGGAGCTACCCTACTTGCTAGGTGCTCATGGGCCATACATGCTTCCTCCTACTCACCCATATATGCAGGAGCTTGGCATGGGCAACCCAGCACACATGGCATGGGCTTGATGGCTTGCCGTGTTACGTACGTTGTCATTGATGTGGCTAGCATCTGGTGGCATTGGTTGATGAATGTGAGCATGGTCAATTAGTATCCCATGAAGCGAGCAAAAATGTGGGAATAATACTATAAATAAAAGCTTTAATGATAGTTAAAAATGGTTTTTAATGACAGTTGTAGAACTGTCATCTTTATTCATGTCACTAAAAAGTGGAGGTTTTAGTGACAGTCATTGAAAACTGTCATTAAAGGCCCCCAATTTTAATGGCAGTTCTAATAGAAGTGCCGTTAAAAAAGATGCCTTTAATGACAGTTCCAATGGAATTGTCGTTAAAGGTGAGGCCTTTAATCGACAATTGCCCAAGTTCCCTCTTCTGCGTTTTGTTGGCAATAGCGAAGGAAGTATGCCTCATGACTAGGCACCAAAAGAGAAAGAGTTTCAAATTCTGCATACATCTGCTTAAATGAAATGTGAATGTAAGACATCAAGTAGTATATATGCAAGAAATCAAGTAATTCCTTAGGGATTTTTCAATAGTTATTGTATTTAACTTTCCTAAAATTTATTAAAATGAATAAGAAAGGTATGCCTACCAGTTGAAGGGAACCATTTGCACTAAAAACCCGAGATGATAGAACTTGCATGGTTTTTCTTCTAGTAAAAATTGACGAAAATAGTTCCATCCATCTATTCTAAAATGGCAGAGAAATTAAATCAAGATGATAGTATTGAACTAATAAGCTTATTCAATAATTAATAAGATTTCTACATAAGAATCAAAGTCTTAGAAGCAAATATAAAATGAGAGCTATAACTCTTAGAAATCACAAGCTATGTGAATATGCTTCCACAAAACTCATGGGTCATAAAGACAATCCTTAATAACAATTTAACAATTGGATTTCCAATGTTATATAGGCATAAACAAACTTCATAGGGAGGTTCAAAATTTGGATCATAGACATATTTTTAACTTAGAAGGGAATACTTACCACAGCCAAGAAAGCATCCACCAGAGTGATAATATTCATTATAATCATAACAATATCATGGGACGCCTTAATCCTAAACTCACAAGAATTCTGCTTAATATTTAAAGGCCACGGGAACATCCTAGCATGCTCTTCAAGATTTAGTAGCTCTTTTCCATTTTCACCATTTTGGATCCATAGAGGCTCACCCATCTCATATATTTTCACGAGTTAGTTGATGGATGACATGGCAAGCTCCATTACAAGAGCTCATTGCAAGAGCTTTTTCCTCTTCCATTAATAAGAAAGCATTCTCTGGAAATGAGGAACCAGGTATTATAGACATAGGCATCATATCCATACAGGAACCCGCTGTAGGCCCCGTGAAATGCCTTGGACAAAATCTCATGTCCAACTCCAACAAACGCGGCAAAAGGTAGCTGTAGAAGCCATCAGTTGTATTAAACGACCACTATAACATGAAACAATACAGCAAACACGTTCCAATTACAGAGCGTTTCTAGATCATAAACAACAATAATTTTAACAATTTCTATTATTAAACTTCTCATCAATTAATCGCATCAGAGTAGCATGGATTACAATAATAAAAAAGTTCCTCAAGTGAAAGACATTCAAGTAAAAGAAACCATTATAGAATGCTTTTCTCTTCAGTATATCATCTTAAAATCATGCTTGATCTTAGTTCTTTAGTTACAAGCCAAACAAATAACAGTACCTCTTCCCTAAGTTGGGTATTTTCGACGTGAAGTTCTTTAATTTAGCAACAAACTGCTAGCACCTTCCTCATGGTCCCTGCACGAGCCCCTACCTCAGCCCCCATCATTAAGCTCATCGTGTTTGGTACCTGTGAACTAATGAACGATCTCGATGATCAGTAGTAACTCCACGTACTGCAACTTCCTCCTGATACTACTCGAAAACCAAAAGGTAGGCCCCTCAGCTTCAAAAAGAAGAAGCAAGTGCATGGTTGATTAATACATGATACAACCTTTAAAGGGCCAGAACTGGCGTTAAGAGCACGGGATGGCCTTCAATGCTAGTTTTGGCAGAATTGGCGTACCTTTCAATTCCCTTGTGATTGAAGGCCTTTAATGCCACTTATTTAATTGGCGTTAAAGGCTCCAAGATGGTCTTTCAACACCAGTTCTTATTTAATTGATGTGAAAGACTAATCTTTAACATCAATTTATTGTTAATTGATGTTAAATATCTCATTTTTAATGGCAATTTTGGAATAACTGTCATTAAAACTATTAATGAACCTTTTAATGACAGTTTTTGAATAACTATCATTAAATTAATGTCACTTGCTATAATTTTTGTAGTAGTTGAAATAAAATGAGCCTAGTTATGGGCAACAAGACAAACTCTTTATTATAGGCCCTTGAGATGGCAAATACGAAGGTTGATCCTAACGTTCACAGGAGCCAACACGGACTCTTTGCACAACATAATCAATGGCATGATCATCGACCATTAGCATTTAGTGAGCGAGAAGCTCAGCATAGGCGTGGTGTGACACCGTTGCTGCCAAGGCCTTATTGACACCTTTTTCTGCTAAGGCCTCATTAATGTCCTTCGCTATAAAAAACTTGTCCTTCGCTATTAAACCTTATTGCGTTTAGTGGCTTAGATGTGGTGACACTCGATGGCCTGCATGATCGATGGGCCCTTCGCTTGTCAGCTTATAGCTCATTTGGTTATGTTGCTGCCCATTTATACATGACAGGCTCCATGCTCTTGCATCGAACTGTTTGCTAGCATGTTGCTTCGACTTAGCCCTGAGCTCTTTGTTGGCATTCATGGGTGACATTGGGACCCTGTGTTGCATGCCTTCATAAATGAAATTCGATGATTCGAGTTGGTTATCTTTGCACCCTATCCCTTATAGGCCTAGATGGAAATCTCATCTAGGCCTCATGTTCTAAGCATGGCTTGCTTCGACATATGGCTACATTGGTTCATGAGTGCTTTATCGTCCCTTTTAATGCGAAAAGTATTGTGAAGGGAGTAGCCTTGCCTCGGTCTTTACCTGTCTAAGAGAAAGCATTTGTCCTATAGCCCATCAATTTTGAATGATAACCACGATGACTATGGCCTTAGCGAGCCTTGTAGCATGCTCTAGTCCTTGCTGGCACAGCATCTTGAAGGATGCTACCTAGTTGATCATGCTAGTAGTCATGTGTTTATCCCATTGGTTCAACTTATGAAATTGTGAATGGCTCCTTAAATCAGTTATAATTTGATTGATGTTACCTACTATTCGGATAACTATAGTAATTCCAGAGCTAATATGTACAATAAACCTTGACTTCTCACTTTAAAAAAAAAAAAATCAACTTTTAGCGATGGAGTACAAAACTCTGTAGCTAAAATTTTTAGTGACAAATTTTATCGATAATAAAAATAATTGTCATCAAAAAAACTAGTGACCAATTTTGAAGTCCGTTATTGAATTAGGTACTCTTTTTATTTGTCGCTAAATTAGTGATCTAGTAAAATCAATCGCTAACACATCATAAGATAGCAATGATTTTAATGACTCATTTGGCGATCGATTATAACCAGTCGCCAAATTTAGCAATTGGTTGGAACCATTCACTAAAATATTTTAGTTAGGGACTGATTAGAATGAGTTACTGATATATTTAAGTTAATAACTAATTAGACTCAGTCGCTAACATTTTATTTAGCGACATATTTCAATAGATCATTAAAATTCTTATTAATTTTAAAAATATATAATCAATTTAAAATTTCATAAAATTTATGAAATATAAATGATATAAAATAAAAAATAAATACAACGTATTTTTTATTCTTCATAAAACAAAAATAACATAAACAAAGTCAAATATTCTGTTCGTAAAAAAAATGACATCTAAGAATTAGGTTGTGTTGGAGGTGTGCTTTAAAAAAAAAAAAGCCTCTATCTTGCGGATGCGCTCACTCATGTTAAGCTCTCTCTGTAACGCTCTTGTAGCATAAGCGATCCTACTCTCTCGCTTTATGCTTCTTACCTAATCACTCCTCCATAAGCTTGTGCTCCAACACCATGCACTCTTCCATATCCTTCATATGAGAATACATATCATGCATGGCTACGTTAAGAGTCCACTACTAGAGGTGACGTCTAAATACCATGATCGATCTTGAGTACTGATCCCATACACTTGATGCTTCTTCTCTCTACTTACAGCCTCATAGTAAAGCTTAGTGTAGTCTACCTTAGGCATGTCCGAAGATCCTTTCTCTGGTTGAGAAGCTGAAGCAACCAACTCATTGAAGCATTCTTACAATAAAGCAAGTTGTTAACTTACTTGTTAGCTAAACCAAATAGTGAAGTAAAAAAGATAACATAATTTTAGTTTTATTAAATGTTAAAGATATCAAACTTATATTAATTTTATTGGCATGCTCATTTATGAAATCATCAGGGTTAGGCTTCTTAGTGTGGGTCCATTTAAAAAGATCCATTCGACCCAACTCCTCTATCTAATCGAAAAACATATTTAATAAATAACCATATTATTTCGGTTTATATTTATGTAAGTTTAAATATCACACGACCAAGCGTCGACAATAATTTCGTAGTGGACATGAATCGATAATATTTCCAGTGGGACCTGACTTGGATCCACCCGTCTGACACTTCTCTATACTCTAGCTAGTTTCATTCTATCAGCCACTGCTTCTATACAGTATTAAGGCAAATTGAGGTTTATTTCTTGCCTTGTGGCTACATGCATACATTAAGTCAGCATATCGATTCACAACATGAGCCTCCCATGCAATCTCTACCACACCATTTATTTCCTCGTCCCATGTAAAATATTTCCTCTAAAAAATAAATAAGGTTAGTATGCTAAATTGTAAAATAATTTTTTAGGTAAATAATTATAAGTACCTTAAATTCTTCATAACAAAAAATTTTGGTTTCTCGAGGAATCACCCTTCATTTATAGTTAAATGGATCGAATCTCTCATGGAAGATTTTATAAATATTCATTCAACATTTATGTGCAAGCTCGATCTTGCAAAATTATTCGACAAAATAACAAGTAGTAAGTAACATTGATAAAATTTATAAAGATAATGATGCAAAGTATTAAAAAACATTAATTATGAATACTTATGTGTCATTCTCAACAAAAAATCTTTTATCTACTTGTACTCTATAAACTCACTCACTTTAACTTGCTGATTTTATAAATATTCATTGAACATTTATGTGAAGGCTCGATCCTACCAAATTATTTAATAAAATAACAAGTATTAACTAACATTGATAAATTTGTAAAGATAATGATATAAAGTATTGAAAGACATTAATTATGAATACTTATGTGTCATTTTTTACAAAAATCTATTATCGACTTATACTATGTAAACTCACTGAGTTGGACATCCTAATAGCTACAAAACTAAAGGAACCTGAAGCAAAAGCTGGCAAACCCATATGTAAGTATAGATGCTCCATGTGGAGATGGTGTAGCTGTATCCTCCTTCTCAACCTAGATATTTGAATCTCTCCCTTCCGAGTGCTCACCTCTTCCTCAGGAGTCATTTTGTCTCCCTCGACCTTTCATTTAAGTACATTTACAAAAGTTAGTTTGATAACTAAAGTTTTATAAAAAATTCGGTAAAATGTCCCCTGAAAATAAATGTTAATTTATGCGAGAGGTGTGAAACCAATGTCTTGCAATTGACAGAGCGAGATGGGTGAACTCGGGTCAAGTCCCTCGCGATATAGTGTCGATTCATGTTAAGTATAGAACCACTGTCAAAGTGTTTTATGTATGATAATTAAACTTGCATAAATATAAATGAAAATAATATTATTATTTATTACATTTGTTTTTCTTTTAGATGTAGGAGCTGGCTCGTGAGCCCACTATAATAGAACTTTTTAAATAGACCCACATCAAGAAGTCCAACCCCAATGAGTTCATAGATGGGCATGTGAGACAAATTATTATAAGTTAGATATCTTTAACATTTAATGAGTAACTAAAATTATTTTACCTTCTATACTTCATTATTTATTATAGCTAACAAGTAAATTAATAAACTGCTTTATTATAAGAACACTTCGAGGAATTTCTTGATTCGGCTTCTCAATTAAAGGAGGGATCTTTCGACACACCAAAGGTAGACTACACTAGGTGGAGCGAACAAGGGTCAAGTGTAAGGGATTGGTAGTCAAGTTTAATCATGGTATTTGAAAGACAATTCTAGTAATGGATGCTTTATTGATGACATAGCCATGCAAGATATGCGCTCTTAGATGAAGGGCATGGAAAAGTGTATGGAGTTGGAGCGCAAAGCTATGAAAGAGCAATTAGATGAAGACCGTAAGGCAAGAAAGCATGATCGCTCATGCAATAAAAGTGATATTCAGGAGTGCTTACAGAGAAACCTTCATATGAATGAGGGCATCCATAGGATGGAGGCTCCTCTTTTGAAAAGTGCACCTCTAGCACCACTTGATTCCTAGATGTCATTTCTTTTATAAATAGAATATTTGATTTTATTTATATAATATATGTTTTTATGAAGAATAAAAACATATTGTATTTATTTTTTATATAATTTATGTAATTTTAAATTAATTCTATATTTTTAAATCAATAAATTTTTTTACGACTAACTCTAATTAGTCACTAAATAAAATCTTAGCGATTGATTCTAACTAGTCACTAACTAAAATCCTTTATATTCAGCGATAACCATTTTTGCTATAGATAAATCTGTTATTAATCTATTGCTAAAAATTCTAGTGACAAATTTTTTTACTTTAGCGGCTAAAAACTCTAGTGATAAATTTTTTTACTTTAGTGGATGAATCCATCACTAAAGTTGATTTTTTTTTTTTTTTTTGTAGTGTTTCATTTAAGACTCCTTGAGGGGGGCGGGGAAGGAGGGGGAACGAGCTCACCTACTTGG
This sequence comes from Moringa oleifera, assembly GCA_021397835.1. Taxonomy (NCBI): domain Eukaryota; kingdom Viridiplantae; phylum Streptophyta; class Magnoliopsida; order Brassicales; family Moringaceae; genus Moringa; species Moringa oleifera. The sequence goes on from JAJFZO010000235.1 coordinate 83,231, forward strand.
TTCAAGGGCCATCTGTGCTCCCTCTTGCCTACCCATAGGCAAGCACTGAGCATAGGAAACACATCACATATGGCATGGGCACAAGGCCCAGCGTGCTATGGCATAAAGCATGCAAGCCAAGCTAAGAGCACCATGCACGAGCAAGCCTCTCATCATTACGTTCCTCAATCTTGTGCCCAAAAAGCATTCTATGAACATCATATTGCTTGGTCAAAGGGCACAAGAGGTAAGCAATAGTTATACCTAATAGGCATAACATGGGTGGAAGGCCTAGCATGCTGTGACACAAGGTGCACTATCCAAACCAATAGTGCCCCACAAGAGCAAGCCCCTCCTCGGTTGTCCCTTAATTGTGTTCCCAGTGAGTGTGCCAAAAGTGTCACGTTGTGTAGTCCAAGGGCAAGAGGGGTAAGCCACGGTTACCTTCAATAGGCATGGCACGGGCATAAGGCCCAAATGATGCGGCACAAGGTGCACCAACCTAGACAAAAGGGCCTCTTACTAGCCAGCCCATGATCATTATGTGCCTTGATCGTATGCCCAGTGAACATGACATGAGCATCTGTTGCCTAGTTCAAAGGCATTGGAGGTAAGCCATGGTTACCCCCAGTAGGCATGGCATGGGCACAAGGCCTAGCGTACTATAACACAGACACACTAGCCAAGCCAAGAGTGCCATCGGACTAGGTGTCACATGTTATAGGTGTCGATTACATGGGCTAGGTAGGCTAGACCTTGGCCCTAAGCTGTGTTGGACTCTCAGGGTAGCCATGGATGGACAAGATAGCAAGCATGCACCCTAGGCATTGTTGCACCAACATGCTGGCCACAATGCCCAATGGTGAACTTTTTGTTAATTGATGATATTTTGATTGTTGAATTACTCCACAAGTAACTCAAATAAATCATGCAATCCATTAGGAGTCGGCCCCTCAAATTTGGGAGTATTCTTATTCATGAGCTATTTTTCATGACTTTTTGAATTAATGATCGCATAAAATTCTTCAAAACAAATTAAATGGTCAAAAAAATTTTAAATTCTTTGTGTTGCTAGCACTAATTATTCTCTATAATTATGCAAAATTTTAGCTCAAAATGCCTTATAAATAATTTTATAGAACTATTGTGACTGCTCAAACACATTGATCTTTTCTCCTACTAGAAGTGAATTTTCATTTAAGACTGTTTAATAGGGAAGAGCTCACTAACTTGGTGGGTGCTCACGGGCCATCCATTCTCCCTATGCCCATCCACATGGGCAGGTGTTGGGAGTCGGAAACCTAGTGCACATGGCAAGGGCTTGGTGACTTCCTGCCTTGCTATTGAAAACTCATCCTTCGCTATCAAAGCTCAATAGTGTGGATAGTAAAGTTAAGGATGATGCATGCTATATGAAGACCTACCTACTTGGGGATTTTTTGAGCATAAAAAGTGCTTTGTTATAGGCCCTCGAGGCGGTGGACATGAGGGTTGATCCCAATGCTTAATTGTGCCGAGACAGACTCTTTGCGTAGCATAATCAGTAACATAATCATCGATCGTTAGCAACGAGCAATTCACATGCTCAGTCTGGGCATGGCCTAACACCCTTATTGTAAAGACCTCATCAATGTCCTTTCCTATCGAAAATGTTTACCTTGCTATTGAAGCTCAATGGTGCAAGTAACAAAGTTAACGGTAATGCATGCTATACGAAGGCCTATTTGCTTGGGGATTTTTGATCATGAGGAGTGCTTTACTATAAGCTTTTGAGGAGATAAACACTATAGCAGATCCTAATGCTCAACTGTGCTAAAGTGGACTCTTTGTGTAGTGAAATTAATGACATGATTGTCAATTGTTAGCACCGAGCGAGCCAAATGCTTAGCTTGGGTATGGCTTGACACCCTTGCTGCCAAGGCCTCATCAATGTTGCTTGCTATCAAAAATTTATCCCCTGTATCGAAGCTCGACGATGTGGGCAATAACATTAACAGTAATGTATGCTATACGAGGGCCTAATTGCTTAAGGATTTTTGAGCACACAGAATGCTTTAGTGTAAGCCCTCGAGATGGTAGATGCGAGGGTTAATACCAACACTCCAACGTGCTGAGGTGAGCTTTTTATGTAACATAATCATTTGCATTGAGCGGGCCACACGCTCAGCTTGGGCATGGCTTAACACCCTTACTACTAAGGCGTCATCGATATCCCTTGCTATCAAAAATTTTCCCTCGCTATCGAAGCTCGATGGTGTGGGCAGCAATGCAATGATGATGCATGGTTTATAAAGGCCCACTCACTTTGGGATTTTTGAGCATGAGCAGTGCTTTATTGCAGGCCCTCGAGGTAGGGAACGTGAGGGTTGATCTCGAAGCTCGAGCATGTTGAGGCGATCTTTTTGCATAACACAGTCTATGACATGATTGTTGGTCATTAACATCAAGTGAGCCACATGTACTACTTGGGTATGGCATGACACCCTTGCTACCAAGGCCTCATCTCTCACTATGAAAACTGACTGTGTGGGCTGCAAATTTATAGGACCTCGAAGTAGTGAATGCAAGGGTTGATCCCAATGCTTAGTGATGCCTAAGTGGACTCTTTGTGCAGCATAATCGATGTCACCATTTTTGATCATTAGCATCAGCATAATCGACTTGTTTCGGCATGCAGCTGCTTTGGTGCATTGGCTTTTAATCATCTCCTCTAATTCAGAAAGTATTGTGAAAGGAATGGCTTTGACCTCTGCCTATCCAAGTAAAAGCATTTGTCCTATGTCCCTTCAATTTTGAATGACAACCATGACAGCTTTGGCCTTGCAGACCTTGTGGCACGTTTTGGTTCTTGTTGGCATGACATCTTGAAGGATGCTACTTTGTTGATCTTGTTACTAGTCAAATGCTTGTCTAAAAGATTAAGCCATGCATGTGTAAGTATGAACTAATTCAGACTATGAAACTATGAATGGCTCATTAAATCAGTTATAGTTTGTTTGATGGTACTTACTATTTGGATAACCATGGTAATTCTAAAGCGAATGCATGCAACAAACCTAACTTCTGAAAAGGATACATTTATTACATAAAAAGTCGATACGGGCTTTATTCGTTGTTCTGGAAATTCATGATAACTCAACAAATCACTAGGCAATCGAACTGGCAACTGATCATTCAAATTTTGCCTTACCAACTTTCAATTGTAGGATAGTTAATTACTGTCAGACCCTTGAATTTGAATGGCAAGGCTTACGTGTGGTATGCCTTGCTCTAGGCCTAGACCAAAACCTAAAAGATAGACCACACTAGCAAGGCAAATGCGCACGTTAGATATGGAAACAAATGCGTGAGACTTTGTTAGAAACTAAGTTTCATACTCACAATGGCGAGATACACTAATGAGTTGGGAACATCGTGGAGTGAAGGATGAAGCACAACAACCGACCTACAAGCCCACTTAAGGGGAGAGCGATAGAGATGCCTCAAACAAGCACCAACATATGATGGACTCTCAAGGCAACCAAGGCTAGCTGTAGGTGCACTCAACAAGGCAATATGCATACGCCCTAGACATCTAGAGGCATCCTTGCACTTAGCTGTTGGCCGTAATGCCTAGTGGTCAACATTTTATGAATTGAAGGTCTTTTGATTGCTGAATTGCTCTAAAGTGAGTTAAATAATTCACCAATTCATCAAGAGTTTGCCCTCAAATTTAGGAACATTCTGACTCATAGACTATTTTTCATTATTTTTTTAAATTTTTGAGTGTATAAATTCATAAAAAAAATTGAAAGCTCTAAAAATTCTTAAATATTTTATGTTGCTAGATTTGATTATGCTCTATGTTTATGCAAAATTTTAGCTCAAAACTCCTTGTAAATAATGATTTAGAACCATTATGAGGACTCAAACAGATTAATGCTTTCTTCCACCACAAGTGAATTTTCATTTATGACTCTTTGGGGGGAGGAACTCACCTGCTTGGTGGGTGCTCACGCACCATGCGTGCTCCCCCTGCCACCTACATGGAAAGGCACTGGGCATGAGAAACTCAACACATATAGAAATTGGCACAAGGCCAATCATGCCCTGGCATAAGGCGTGCCAGCCAAGCCAAAAAAGCACCATGTGAGTGATCCCCCAATGCTACATCCGTTAATTATATGCCCAGCAAGCATGTCACGAGCAACTTGTAACCTGGTCCAAGGGCACAAGACACTAGCCATGGCTATCCCTAGTAGACACAATAAGAGTGCCAGGCCGAGCTTGTTGTTGCATAAAGTGCGCTAGCCAACCAAATAACGCCCCACACTACTAACCCGCTTGCACGCTTTGAGGCATCAAACATACTATGGGTGTTGATTACAAGGGCTAGCTGTGCTAGACCATGGCCTTAAACTATCATGGACTCTCAAGGCAGCCATGGGTGGCTGCAGGTGCACTAAATAGGGCAAGCATGCACCCTGGGCCATCTAGAAGCAACACTGCACCAACGTGCTCGCCGTAATGCCTAGTTGTAGAATTTTTATAGATTAAGGGTCTTTTGATTATTGAATTGCTTAAAAACTGACTCAAATAAATCATGCCATTCATAAGAAATCTATTCGTAAAATTTGGGAGCCTTTCAACTCACTAGCTATTTTTCACGACTTTTTCAATTATTGGCTCTATAAAATTCTTAAAAAATTAGATGCTCAAAAAATTGTGAAATATTTTTATATTACTAGATCTGACTATTCTTCACTTCTATGCCAAATTTTAGCTTAAAACTCCTTGTAAATAATTTATAGACTAATTTTGATAGCTCAGATATATCGATATTTTCTCCTATTGAAAGAAAATTTTCATTTAAAACTCTTTAGGGGGGAAGAGCTCACCTACTTGGAGATTGCTCATAGGCCATGCGTGCTTCCCCCCTACCCACCCATATATGTAGGAGCTAGGCATGGGAAACCTAGCGCACAAGGAATGGGCGTAAGGCCTAGTGTAGAGCAGCATAAGCCACGCCACCCATGCCAATGAAGCCCTATGCGAGCTTGCCCCTCGTTGCTACATCCCTCAATCATGTCCTTAGTGAATATGGCACAAGTTTCGCGTCACCTATCCAAGGGCATGAGAGGCTACACAACAAGGTCCAACGTACCATGGCACAAGGTGTACCAGCCAAGCGAAGAGTGACCCACGCAAGCATGTCGTAAGCATGCTCAGAGGCATCCCACGTGATGCAAGTATTGATAAAATCATCCAACTGGGCTAGACCATGGTCCTAAGCTATGTTGCACTCTCAAGGCAACCAAAGGTGGCTATAAATGCATTAGACAAGGCAACATGCGTGCACCGTGGGCCATCTAGAGGCACCGCTACATAAACCTGCTGGTTGCAATGCTAAGTGGTGAATGTTTTATGGATTGACGATCTTTTGATTGCTCAAAAATGACTTAAATAGGTCATGCAATTCATTAGGAGTACGTCACTCGAATTTAGGAACATTCCAACTCGTGGGCTATTTTTCATTATTTTTTAGATTTTGAAGTGTCTAAAATTTATAAAAAAATAAAGTGCTCAAAAATTCCTAAATGTTTTCTATTGGTAAATCTATTTATTCTCTAAGTTTGCAAAAAATTTTAGGTTAAAACTCCTTGTAAATAATGTTTTAGACCTATTATGATGACTTAAGCATATTAATATTTTATTTTACAAGAAATGAATTTTCATTTATGATTCATTAGAGGACTAGAGCGCCTCTGCTTGGTGAGCACTCTGGACCATTTGTGCTCCTTCACCCACCCATAAAGGTAGGCGTTGGGCATAGGAAACCAGCGCACAGGGCATGGGTGCAACGGCAAGCTTATTACAGCACAAGGTGTGTCATTCCAGCCAAAAAAGCCTCGTGCGAGCCAGCCCCTCATGGCTTCATCCCTCGATCGTGTGCCAAGCAACTATGCTATGAGCATCTCATTGCTTGGTCCAAGGGCATAGGACATTAGTGATGGCTATCCCTAGTTGGCACGACATGAGTGTAAGGCCCAACATGTTGTAGCATGAAATGCAATAGCCAAGCTAATTGAACTGCATGCAATCAAGCTGCAAGCATGCTATACAGGGTCGAACGTGCTGTGGGTATTTGATTACATAGGCTAGCTAGGCTTGACCATGGCCCATAACTGTGCTGGACTCTTATGGCAGCCATGGGTGGTAGCGAGTGCACTGGACAAGGCAGCATGCATCCACATTAGGCCAATGATGCAACACTGCACTAACATGCTCGCCATAATGCCTAGTTGCAAATTTTTTGTGAATTAATGGTCTTCTGATTGTTGAACGGCTCCAAATTTATGAGTCTACCCCACAAATTTGGGAGTATTCTGATTCATGGGCTATTTTTGTGATTTTTTAAAGTTTGGCTGTATAAAATTCATAAAAAAAATTAGATGCTTAAAAAATTCTAAATTTTTTTATGTTGTTAGATCTGATTATTCGCTATATCTGTGCAAAATTTCAATGGAAACACCATGTAAATAATATTTTAGGCCCATTATGATGGCTTAGACTTATAGATGTTTCTTTCTGCTAGAAGTGAATTTTCATTTGAAACCCTTTAATGGGGATAAGCTCACTTGCTTTGTGGGCAATCATGGGCCATGCGTACTCCCCCCTTACCCACCAACATGGGCAGGTGCTAAGCATAGAAAAACCCAGTGCACATGGAATGGGCGCAAGGCCTAGCATGCTGCAGGATAGGGCGTGCCAACCAAGCCATGAGAGTCGCACGTAAGTGAGCCCTTCATCGCTACGTCCCTCGATCATGTGCCCAACGAGTGTGCCATGAATGTCTAATCCAGAGGCATTGAAGGTTAACCATGGCTGTCCCCATTAGGCATAGCATGGGCATAAGGCCCACTGTGCTATAACATAATTGCACCAACCAAGCCAAGAATGCCCTATACAAGCAAGCCTTGAGCATGCCATGAGGCATCGCATGTGTTGTAGGTGTTTATTACATAAATTTAGCTAGTTTTCACCATGGTCCCAAACCATGCTTCACTATGACGGCAGCCATGGGTGGCTGCAGGTGCACTAGACAAGGCAGCATGCATGCACCCTGAGCAATCTAGAGGCAATACTACACTAATGTGTTAGCTGCGATGCCTAGTTAGGAGTTTTTTGTGAATTAGCAGTCTTTTGATTATTGAATTGCTCTAGAAATAACTCAAATAAATCATCTAATTATTAGGAGTTTTTCTCCCAAATTTGGGAGCATTTCGAGTCACAAGCTATGTTCACCATTTCTTGAATTTCCAACATTATAAAATTCATGAAACAAAATTGGATGCTTAGAAAATTTTAAAATTTTTGGTATTGGTGAACCTGATTTTTCTCTACATTGGTGCAAATTTTCAGCACAAAACTCCATGTAAATAATTTTTTAAACCCAATATGATGCTCTTAACATATTGATGTTTCCTTCTATCAAAAGTGAATTTTCATTTAAGACTCTTTAGGGGGAGGACCTCATCTACTTGGTGGCACTCATAAACTATGCCTGCTCCCTTCTCCACCCAAATGGGCAGGCACTAGATGTTGAAAATACTACAAACCTGGCACCCCAACGAAGCCAATATAGCCTTACGAGAGCCAGCTCCTAATCGCTACATCCTTTGATCGTGTGCCTGGTAACCATGCCATGAGAGCTGCATCATCTGGTCTAAAGGTATGAAAGGCTAGCCACAGCTGTTACCAACAGGCACAACATGGACATAATGAGCAGTGCACTATAGCAAAACGAATGCCAACCAAGACAAGGGGCCCTCATGCAAGCAAGTCGCAAGCATGCTATGAGGAGTCGCATATGTTATAGTTATTCATTACATGGGCTAGCTGGGCTATAGCATCACCCCAAGCCATGCTACACTCTCAGAGCAGCAATGGGTGGCTGCAGAGGCACTAGAAAAGGCACGATGCATGCATCCTGGGCCATTTAAATGCAATGGCACCAACGTGCTGACCATAATGCTCAGTTTTGAACTCTTTGTGAATTAATGGTCTTTTTAATTCTTGAATTACTTTATAAATGACTCAAAAAAATCATCCCACTCATTAGGAGTCTGCCTTTGAAATTTGGGAGCATTTCAACGCATGGTTTATTTTTCATGATATTTAGAATTTTTTACTATATAAAATTCGTTAAAAAATAAGATATTTAAAAATTTATTTAATTTTTTATTTTGCTAGATCTGATTATTCCTTATATATGGGGCAAATTTCAGCTCAAAACTCCTTGTAAATAAATTTTTAGACCTATTATAACAACTCAAGCATACTGATATTTCCTCTTAGCAAAAGTGAATTTTCATTTAAGACTCTATAGGAGGGAGGATCTCACCAGCATGTTGGGTGCTCATTGGCCATGTGTGCTTTTTTTACCCATTGACATGGGTTGGTGCTAGGCATGGGAAACCCAGTGCATATGGCATCGGCGTAAGCCCCAGCATATTACAACACAAGGCGCGCACGTTGGGCCAACAGTGGCCCATGCAAGCAAGCCACAAGGATGATGTGAGGTGTCACACATGCTGTGTGTATTGATCACGTGGGCTAGCTGGGCTTGACAATGGTTCCAAGCTATGCAGGACTCTTAAGGCAGCCATGGGTGGCCATTGTGCATTTGATAAGGCAGTATGCATGGACCTTGGGCCATCCAGACGAAACTTTGCACTTAAATGCTAGCCGTAAAATGACACAAACAAATCATGTAATTCATTAAGAGTCTGCCTTCAAATTTAGGAGCATTTTGACTCACAAGCTATTTTTCATGATTTTTAAAAATTTTAGCTCTATAAAATTTATTAAAAAATGGATTCTAGCAAAATTCAAAATTTTTTTGTGTTAGCAGATCTCACTATTCTCATCATTTGTGCCAAATTTTAGCTCAATACTTCTTGTAAATAATTTTTTAGGCTCACTATGGTAGCTCAAATATATTAATGTTTCTTTTTGTCAAAAGTGAATGTTCATTTTAGAATCTTGATGAAGGAGGAGTTTACCTACTTAGTGGGTGCTCACTAGCATGCGTGCTCCCTTTTGCCCACCCACATGGGTAAGTACTCAGTGTGGAAAACCTAACGCACATGGTATGGGCATAAGGCGAGCCAACGAAGCCAAGAGAGCACTACACAAGCCAACCAAGCCAACAAAGCAATATGCGAGCCAACGCCACATCGCTACGTCCTTTGATCATATGCCCAGCAAGCATGCCACGAGCATTGCATTGCTTGGTCCAAGGGCATGGAAGGCTAGCAATAGCTAGCCACAACAGGCATGACACTAGCACAAGGCTGAGCATGTTGTAGCCCAAGGCTTAGTAGATAAGTCAAGAGCACTTGACAAAGGCAAGTCGCAAGCACACTTTGATGCATTGAACATTCTGTGGGTGTTGACTACATTGGCTTCAAGCTATGTTATACTCTCTGGGAAGCCATGGGTGGCTGCAGGTGCATTAGACAAGATAGCATGCATCCACCCTAGGCCATCCAAAGGCAATGCTATGCTAACATGCTAGCCGTAATGCCTAGCTCTGAATTGTTTATGAATTGATGGTCTTTTAATTACTGAATTACTCCACAAATGACTAAAATAAATTATACAACTTGTTAGGTATTTTCTTCTAAAATTTAGGAGCACTCTAATCCATGAGCCATTTTTCATGATTTTTTTTATTTTGCTTATGTGAAATTCATAAAAAGAATTTGGTTACTCAAAAAAATTTAAAATTTTCTGTGTTAGTAGATCTAATTATTCTTTGCATATGTGCATAATTTCAGCTTAAATCTCATCAAAAATATATTTTTAGACCATTATGATGGCTCAGACATATTGATGTTTTTTCTTGCAGAAAGTGAATTTTCATTTAGGATTCTTAAAGAGGAGAAGCATACTTGTTGGTGCTTGCTCAGGGGCCATATGTGCTCCTCCCTACCCACCAGCATAGGCAAGCTTAGGAAACCTAGTGCACATGCCAAGAGAGCCCCACCTGAGTGTGCCTCTTGTCATTACGTCCGTCGATCGTGTGCTAAATAAGTGTGCCACAAGTGCCTTATCACCAAGCTGCAAGCACATTGTGAGGCATCGCACGTGCTATAGGCCTTGATTACATGTGCTAGCAAGGCCAAACAATGGCCTCAACCTATGTTGGACTGTCAAGGAAGCCATGGCTAGTTACAGGTGCTATAGCATAAGGTGCACTAAACAAGCCAAGAGCGCCCCACACAAGCAAGTCATAAGCACATTGTGAGGCATCGCATGTGCTGTAGGTTTTGATTATATGGGATTATTAGGCTAAACCGTGGCCTCTAGCTGTCTTGGACTCTCAAGGAAGCAATTATAGGCTACAGATGCATGAGGCAGGGAGACATGCATGCACCTTAGGCCATCTAAAGGTAACACTACACCAATTGCTAGCTGTAATGCCTAATTACAAACATTTTATGAATTAACAGTGTTTTAATTATTGAATTACTTTAGAAATGACCTAAAAAAATCATGCAATTCATTATGCATTTGCCTTTGAGATTTGAAAACGTTTTAACTCACGAGCTATTTTTCACTTTTTTAATTTTTGGCTATATAAAATTCATTAAAAAAATATGCTTAGAAAATTTTGAAATTTTTTGTATTGATGGGTCTAATTGTTTTCTACATCTATGTGAAATTTCAGCTCAAAACTCATTATAAATAAGTTTTTATACCCATTATAATAGCTCAAACATATTAATGTTTCCTCATGCCAAAAGTGAATTTTTATTTAACCCTTTAGGGCGAAGAAGCTCACCTGCTTGGTGCACATTCATAAGCCATGTGTGTTCCCCCTTACACACCCATATAGGTAGGCACTAGGTGTGGGAAGCCAAGTGCACATGGCGTTGGCGTAAGGTCCATCATGCTGAGGCACAAGGCGCGTCAATCAAGCCAAGAGCACTTACATTAGATAGCCCCTTATCTTTATGTCCCTTGATTGTGTGTTTACCAAGCATGTCGTGGTTGCTGTATCACCCAATCAAAGGGCACGGAAGGCCAACTTTGGCTGCCCCTAGCAGGCATGGCATGGACACATGGTCCAACATGCTATAGCACAAGGCGTTTTAGCCAAGCCAAGGACACCCATCACAAGCTAGCCGCAAGCACGCTGTGAGCGTCGCACATTTTATAGGTTTTGATTACATGGGCTAGCTAGGCTAGACCATGGCCTAAGTTGTGCCAGACCATGGCCCTAAGCTATGATTGAGTGTAAGGTTAGCAATGGGGTGGTTGCAGGTGCACTAAACTGGGTAGCATGCATGCACCTTAGGCCATTTAGAGGTAACACTGCACCAACTTGCTGACCATAATGCTTGGTGGTGAACTTTATATGAATTAGTGATATTTTGGTTGTTAAATTGCTCCACAAATTACTTGAATAAATCATGCTATTCATTAGGAATTTGCTACTAAAATTTGGGGGCATTCTAACTCATAAGCTATTTTTTATGATTTTTCGAATTTTTGGTTGTATAAAATTCATTAAAAAATTTGATGCTAAAAAATATTTAAAACTGTTTACATTGGTAGATTTGATTATTCTCTACATTAGTACAAAATTTTAGATCAAAAATCCTTGAAAACAATTTTGTGGACCCATTATGATGGCTTAGACAAACAAATGTTTTCTCTTATCATTAATGAATTTTCATTTAGGAATCTTTTGGTGGGGGGGGGGGGGGGGGGGGGGGTGGGTGCTCATGGACCATATGTGCTCCCCTCTTGCCTTGTGCTAGCGCTAGGCATGGGGGATTCCTGCTGCTAAGACCTCATTGATGTCCTTTACTACCGAAAACTCATCCCTTGCTATTGAAGCTTAGCAGTTTGGGCAGCAACATTAATGATAATGCATGCTATATGAGGGCTTACCTACTTAGGGAATTTTGAGCATGCGAAATGCTTTGCTATAGGCCATCGAAGCGGTGGACGTAGGGGTTGATCCCAATGCTCAAGCATGTCAGGTTAGATTGCTTGCATAACGAACAATATGCTTAGCTTGGGAATTGCATGACACCCTTATTGCCAAGGCCTCATCGATGTTCCTTGTTATTGAAAACATGTCCCTCACTATTGAAACTTTTCACACTTATGCTTAGCTTGGCTGCAATGGCACTCAAAGACCTGCTTGATCAATAGGCCCTTCACTCATCGGTTTATAACTCGTTTGGTGCTATTGCTGCTCATTTGTATGTGCGGTGTGTGGGTACTAATCTTGTCATGCGCGTTGGCAGGCTCCATGATTTCGCATCAAATGTTGGGTAGCACGTTGCTTTAGCTTGACCTCAAGCCTTTTGTTAGCACTCATGGATGACATTGGGACCTTGTGTCGCATGCCTTCACAAATTGAATTCAATGATTCAAGTCACTTACCTTTGCATCATGTCCCTTGCAGGCTTATGTGGAGACCTCATACCAGTCTTATGTTTCAAGCATAGCTTTCTTCTACATGCGACTGCTTTAGTGCATCGATGCTCGGTCATCCCTTTAAATATAAGAAGTATTATGATAGGAATGGGATCAGCCTTTACCTATTTAGGCAAATGCATGTGATTCTAGTAATAGTCATATGCTTATCTCAAAGATTAAGCCATGCATATGTAACTATGAACTAATTTAGGCCATGGAACTATGAAGGGCTCATGAAATCAATTATAGTTTGTTTGATGCTACCTACTACTAGGATAATCATAGTAATTCTAGAGATAATATGTGCAACAAACCCCAACTTCTAGAAAGGATGGCTTTATTAGATAAAAGATCGACAGGAGCTTTAATAATTCATGACAACTTGATAGATCGCAAAGCCATCATGCCGGTGACGCATCATTCAAATTTTTGCCTTATAAACTTTTAATGGTAGGATAGTTGCCTATTATGGTGATGATGGGTAACAAAAAATTAGGGCGGAGAAGGAGCCTAAGAAATGGCTACCACATCAAATGAAGGCAACAGGCATGTAAATTACCTATTATTGACACAAGGAAGTAGTGATAATAAATAATAATATCGGGCTCTTCGAGTATGGTAATTAGAATAAGTACAATCAAAATCCCTTAGAGGCCATATCTACTGCAAGTAGTCATGGTAATTCCATCTCCAATAATGTATATTTAAGTTATCACAGTTAAAAAGCGCTCATAGTTCGACCTTGGGAGTAAGATCGCAAGGTTAAAACTTAAATAAATTAATGGAAGAGCACCACTAGGAATGGAGCTTGTGGCTTAATTTGACTCAAGATAGGAAAACCTACTAGGTTTAGACATAGTAAGGACTAACAAACTAAGAGTTTTTTCTTGATTCTATGGTTGGTGGTGCATGGGTGTTCTTAACTAGTGGAGTGATTTGTTTGGTTAATTCCATTAACGAACGAGATCTCAACATGTTAACTAGCTATATGAAGGTGACCCTCCACGATCGACTTCTTAGAGGACTATGGCAACTTAGGCCAAGGAAGTTTGAGGCAATAACAACTATGATTCCCTTAGATGTTGTAGGCCATATGCGCGCTACACCGATGTATTCAATATGTTAATAGCCTTTGCTAATAAGCTTAGGTAATCTTTAAAATTTGATCATAATCTGCATAGATCATTGCAATTGTTGGTCATCGATGAGCAATTCCTAGTAAGCGTGAGTCATTAGCTTGCGTTGACTATGTTCTTGCCCTTTTTACATACCACCTGTCACTCCTATGGATTGAGTGGTCCAGTGAAGTGTTTAGATAACGACGACATAGGCAGTTCACTGCTCCTGATGTTGTGATAAGTCCCCCGAATCTTTTCATTTAGAGGAAAAGGAAGTCATAATAAGGTTTTCGTAGGTTAATTTATTGGAAGGATTATTATTGAAACTTGCTTAGTAAAATGTCCCACAAACATGTTATGCATACATTTGGGGATAGAGGACTCTAGAGCCCCTTATCCTTCTCGCAGTAAGGGTGCATGGGCTAGCATCCAAGCCTTTGTCGCAAGTAATAACACACTCATAGCATGGCAAGGAACTCAAGTAAATGAGCATGCTTCTGTCACCCAGATCTCGGGGTTTGGCATGTGGCTATGTTGTCCCTAAATGTCTAAAAACACTTTCTACAATGGATATATTGGCTCTTGCATTGGTCAAGAACATAGTAAAATAAGATACTCAATATGAATTGCAGAATCCCATGAACCTTCGAGTCTTTGAACGCAAGTTATGGCCAAAGCCATCAAACTAAAGGCATGCATGTTGGGTGTCATGCATTGTCACCTCTGACCCGCCATCTCTAGGAGGGGAGGGACCTTGTGGGGTAGATGTTGGCCTCCCGTGTGCCTCTGGCTCATGTTGTCGACAAGTTGGGTTGTTTGAGAATGTAGCCCCAATAGGGCGGTAAATTTTGTCTAAACATGGGAGAGTTTAATAACGAACAAGTACCACAAGGGAAAGATGAAAAGGACTTTGAAAAGAGAGATAAAGAGTGCTTAGAATTATCGAGGGGAAGCGAATAAAGGTCAGTGAATCAACAAGCAAGTAAACCCATGAGGCGTAAGGAAGATGATTGGTGGGATGCTTCGCAGATGCCTTACTGATGGACATTGATTTATGGAGAAGGGTTCGAGTGTAAGCTTGCCTATTGAGATCTGAAACATGGTGAACTATGCCAGAGTAACACAAAGACAGAGGAAACTCTAGTGGAGACCGGGAGCGATACTAACATGTAAATTGTTCATCTAACTGAAATATCGAGGCAAAAGACTAATTGGATCCTCTAATAGCTGGTTCCCTCCAAAGTTTTCCTTAAGATAGCTAGAGCTCAAATGCGAGTTTTATCGAGTAAAGCCAATGATTAGAGGCATCGGGGGTGCAATGCCTTTGAGCTATTCTCAAACAAAGAATTACTAGGACAAGGTGGTTGCTTCATTGAGTCGTCCCATGGAATCGAGAGCTCTAACTGAGCCATTCTTTGGTAAGCAGAACTAGCGATGCAGGATGAACCGAAAACCAAGTTACAGTGCACAACTGCACACTAACTTAGAACCCACAAACGTTGGCGGTCAATTAACATAGTAGAATGGTGGCCATTGAAGCTAAAATTTCCTAAAGAGTGTGTAGCAACTCACCTGCCAAATCATTTATCCTTAAAAATAGATGGCACTAAAGTGCGCGATATATTCTCGACCATTAGGGCAAAGGCTAAGCCCCAATGAATAGAAGGTCGCAGTTGTCATTACAAACCCAAGGAGTGAGCTTGGGTAGAGCAAGCATTATTGCAAATCTTGGCTGTAGTAGCACATATACATATGAGAACTTTGAAGCAGAAGAGGGGAAGGTTCCATGTGAATGGCACTTGCACATGGGTTAGTCGATCATAAAAGATAGGGGAAGCTTGTGTCATAGCCCCTTCGCCTGAGCTTTCAAAGAACATATGGTTAAATTTTGGAATCGAGACATGGCGATTAACAGTAATGTTAGGGAGTACAAAGACATTAATGGGGCCTTTGGGAAGAGTTATTATTTCTATTTAATAGCCAGCCAACCATGGAAATGGCTCAGTCGGAGGTAGGGTCTAATAACTAGAAGAGCATGCACATCACACGGTGTCCAGTGTGCTCCCAATGGCCCTTGAAAATATGAAGGATTGAGTGCCTCCTACTTTCTATCTTACTCATAACTGCATCATGCCAGTAACGTGAGCAGCCCCAAGTCGATGGAATAATATAGGCAAAGGAAGTCAGCAAAATGGATCTATAACCTTAGGAAAAGGATTGGCTTTAAGGGCTGGGCACAAGGGACCTAGTCCCAAACTTGTTGATTATCGATAAACTACTTGAGCTATCCCTACAGTAAGAATGGGTCACCACGTGTTGATGAGGCGATCGAGTAGGAGCGACTCCTTGAAGGCTTTCCTTAGGCATCAAACAGCTAACTCAAAACTGGCATGGACAAAGGGAATCCAACTTTTTATTTAAAACAAAGCATTACGATAGTCTTTGCGAATGCTTTGCAATGTGATTTTTACCTAATACTCTAAATGTCAAAGTGAAAAAATTCAACTAAACATTGGTAAATGCGAGAGTAACTATGACTCTCTTAAGGAATCCAAATGCGTTGTCATGTAATTACTGATGCACATACATGGATTAACAAGATTCCTACTGACGCTATCTATTATCCAGCATAACATAGCCAAAGGAATGAGTATGGCAAAATCAGCGAGGAAAAAAGACCCTGTTGAGCTTAACTTTAGTTTAACTTTGTGAAATGACTTGAAAGGTGTAGGATAAGTGGGAGCCAAAATTGAAAAAAGTGAAATACCACTACTTTTTAAATTATTTAACCATGAATTAGAAGCAGGGGTTGCCCTTCTTTTTGGACCCAAGACCGCCCTTAGGTGGCCAATCCTAGCGTAAAACATTGTCACATGGGGAGTTTGGCTAAGGTGGCACATTTGTTAAGAGATTACATAGGTGTCCTAACATAAGCTCAATGAATCTTGCATGGAACAAAAGGGTAAAAGCTCATTTGATGCAGATTTCCAATATGAATACGAACCATGAAACTGTAGCTTACTATCACTACATCCCTCAAATGTATGCCCAATGAACATGTCATTAGCACCGCATTGTCTAGTCCAAGGGCATGGGAGGCAAGCCACAGTTGCCTCCAGTTGGCACAACATGGGCATAAGGCATAGTGTGTCATCGCATAGGGCACGCCAACACAACCAAGAGTGCTCATGCGAGACAGCCATTGTCCTTATGTCCCTCGATCTTTTGCCCAGTGAATGTGCCACAAGAGTTGCATCACTTGGTCCAAGGGCACAAAAGGTAAGCCACAACTACTGCCAGCAGGCATGATATGTGCAAAAGGCCCAACATGTCATAACACAAAACACACTAGTAAAGCAAAAAGCGCCCTGTGCGGGCCAACCCCTTGTAACTACAACCTTTGATCGTGTGCCCAACGAGTGCACCATGAGTGCCACTTGGCTGGTCCAAGGGCATAGGAGACAAGTCATGATCAACCACAATATGCATGGCGTGGGCGAAAGGACCTGTGTGCTGTAAGACAAGGGGCGCTAGCACAACCAATGGCACCCCATGGAAGCTAGCCCCTTCATTACAATGTACTTTGATCATGTGCCCAATGAGTGTACCATGAGAGCTGCATCACTTGATCCAATGGCATGGCAGGTAAGTCAAAGTTATTTCTAATAGGCATGGGTTAGGCGCACTATCCAAGCCAAGCCAAGATAGCCCCATGAAAGCTAGCCCTACGTCAATGTATGGCTAAATTGTATGCCCAGCGAGTGTGCCATGAGCATCGCATCACCTGGCTCAATAGTGCAATAGGCAAGCCATATCTACTCCCAATAAGCATGGCATGGGTATAAGGCCCAATGAGGTACCGGTGCGCCAGCCAAGCTAAGAGCACCACATGGGAGCTAATCCCTCATCGCTAAGTTCCTTAATTCTATGCCAAACGAATGTCCCAACAGTGTCATATTGCTTTCCCAAAGGCATGGAAGGCAAGTCATGGCTGCCCCCAGTAGGTACAACCTGGGTGAAAGGCCCAACGTGCCACGGCAAAAGGTGTGTTAGCCAAGCCAAAAGCGCCCCACGCGAGCCAATCCCTCGTTGCTAAGTCCTTCAATTATGTGGCCAGTGAGCATTCCATGAGCACAGTGTCACCTCATCCAAGGGCATAAAAGGTAAGCCATAGCTGTCCCTAGAATGTATGACATGGGCGCAAGGCCAAACGTGCCATAGCTTGGAGGGTGGCAACCAAAAGCGCCCCACATGAGCTAGTCCCTCGTCACTATGTCCCTTAATCGTGTGCCAAACGAGTATACTCAATGAATATGCCAAAAGGGTCGCATCACCAAGTGAAAGGTCATGGAAGGGAAGCCACACTCCCCTCAGCATGTACGATTTAGGTGCAAGGCTCGTCATGCCATAAAAAATGTCACGCTAGCCAACCCAAGAGCGCCTTATGGGAGCCAGCCCTTCATCACTATATCCCTCCATCATGTGCCCAGCAAGCATGCCACAAGCATTGTGTTGCCTTGTCCAAGGGCATAAGAGATAAGCCATGGCTAGCCCAACAAACATGGCATAGGCACACAGCCCAGCGTGCCGCGGCAAAGGGCACGCCAACCAAGCCAATAGTGCCTCACGAGAGCCAACCCCTTGTCACTAAGTCCCTTGATCGTGTGCCCAGTCGACATGCCACCAGCACAGCATCACCTGGTCCAAGGGTATGATAGGTAAGCCATAGCTTAAAATATAAGGCATGACATGGGTGCAAGGCCAAACGTGCTTGGGGAATGCCAACAAAAAGTGCACCATACAAGATAGTCCCTCGTCACTACGTCCCTTGGTCATTTGCCAAATGAGTATGCCATAACCGTCACATCACCTAGTGCAAGGGCATGAGGGGCAAGCCACAGCTACCCCAAACATGTACAACCTGGGTACAAGGTCCAGCGTGCCATAAAAAGTGGTACACTAACCAAGCAAAAAGCACTTTATGTGAGCCAACACTTCGTCATTATATCCCTCAACCATGTGCCTAACGAGCATGCTACAAGCATTGTATCACCTTGTCTAAGGGCATGAGAGGTAAGCCATAGCTACCTCTAGCAGCCATGGCATAGGCGCATGGCCCAACATGGCACAACAAAAGGTGCACCAGCCAAGCCAATAGCGCCCCACGCGAGCCATCCCTTTGTTCCTACGTCCCTTAAGCATGTGCCAAGCGAGCGTGCCTTGAGATTCACGTTGCCTTGTCCAAGGGCACAAGAGGCAAGCCACTACTACCTCCAATGGATACAGCATGGATGTAAGCACTAGTGTGCTACCACTTAGGGCTCGCCATCTAAGCCAAGAGCGCACTACACGAGCGAGCCTTTTATCTTCATGTCCCTCGATTGTGTGCCCAGGGAGTGTGCCATAAGGGCTGCATTGCCTGGTCCAATGAGATAAGAGGCAAGCAAAAGCTACCCCTAATAGGTATGGCATGGGCAAAAGGCCTAGTGTGCTTTGGCACAAGGCTTACCAAGAAACAGGAAAGTGTCCCATGTGAGCCAGCCCCTCATTACTATGTACCTCGATCGTGTGCCCAACAAGCATCCCATGAGGGTTGCTTTGCCTAGTCTAAGGCCACAGAAGGTAGGCCATGGTAACCCCCAGCACGCATGGCATGGGCACGAGGCCCAGCATGCCATGACACAAAGTGCACCAGCCAAGCTAAAAGCGCCCCATGCGAACCAACCTTTCTTTGCCACGTCCTTCGATCGTGTGCACATCGAGCATGCCATAATTATCGCGTCACCTTGTCCAAAGGCACGAGAGGTAAGACATGGTTATTTCTAGTAGCCACAGCATGGGCGCAAGGCCTAGGATAGTACGACATTGGCTGTACCATGGAAGCAAGGAATTCCCAATATGAGCAAGCCCCTTACTGCTACATAATATGAGCCCAACGAGTGTGCCACGAGCGCTGTGTCACTAGATCCAAGGGCATGAGAGACTAACAACAGTGACCATAAGTAGGCATGGCTTAGATGCAATGGTCACTGTGTTGTAGCATAAGGTGTGACTCACAAGTAGTGAGTGCCTCATGCAAGTAAGTTGCAAGCACGCTGTGAAGCACCGCGCGTGGTATTGGTGTTAATCACATAAGCTAGACAAGCTATACCATGGTTCCAACTATACTAGACTCTTAGGGTAGCTATGGGTGGATGTAACTATGCATGATAAGGCAACATGCATGCACCTTGGGCCATCTAGACGTAATGTTGCATTAACATGTTGGCCATGATGCCCAATTTCAAATTTTTTATCAATTGATGATCTTTTGATTGTTGAGATTCTCCATAAAAGATTCAAATAAATCATGCAATTTACTAAGACTGTGGCCCTCAAATTCGAGAGATTTTTCACATTTTTTTAGGTGTATAAAATGCATAGGAGGCATGGCTTGGGCACAAGGGATAGTGTGCTATAGCACAAGGCATGCTAGGCAAGCCAAGAGTCCCCTATGTAAGCAAGCCACAAGAACACTTTAAAGCATTGCAAGTGCCGTGGGTTTTGATTACATGGGTTATCCGGACTAGGCCATGGCTCCAAGCTATACTAGAGTCTCAAGCAGCCATGGGTGGCTGTAAGTTCATTGGATAGGGTAGCAACTAGAGGCAACACAACCTAATTATTGGGCACTATACCCAGCTGCAAACTTTTTATGAATTGATGGTCTTTTGACTATCGAATTACTGGATAAATGGCTCAAAAAAAGCATACAATTCATTGGGAGTCTACCCCACAAATTTGGGAGCAATCCGAATCATGGGCTAGTTTTGATGGTTTCTTGAATTTTTTTGCTTTATAAAATTAATAAAAAATTTAATCTTTAAAAAAATTTGAAATTTTTTATGTTAGCAGATCTGATTATTTTCTACATTTATACAAATTTTCTGCACAAAATTCTTGTGAATAGTTTTTTTGGACCCATTATGACAGTTCAGGCATATTGATCTTTCCTTTTACTGAAAGTGAATTTTGCAATTAAGACTTTTTAAGAGTAAAGAGCTTGCTGATTAATGGGCACTTATGGGCCAAGCATACTCCCCCTGCTTACCCACATGGACAGGTGCCAAGCATAGGAAAATTGGCGCACATGACATGGATACAAGGCTTAATGTGCGATCACATAAAAGCATGCCAGCCTAGACAAGAGAGCCTTGCACTAGCCAGCCCCTCATCCTTATGTCCATCGATGGTGTGCCTCACAAGCATGCCACAAGCACCTCATCACCCAGTGTAGGGGCATAAGAGTGTCACAGCCATAGTTACCCTAAACTAGCATCTGCATGGGTGCAAGGGCTAGCAGCACAAGGCGAATTAGGCAAGTTGATCCTGCCCCATGCAAGTAAGCTATAAGCACATTATGAGGCATCGTACATGCTATGGGTGTTGATTACATGCTACAGGGTCATAGAACAGGGTAGCATGCTGCATCTTGGGCCTTATAAAGGCAACACTGTACCAAAGTACTAGCCGTAATGCCTAGTTGTAAATTTTTTGTGAATTGATGGTCTTTTAATTGTTGAGTTGTTCCATAAATGACTCAAATAAATCCTACAATTCATTAGGAGTCTACCTCAAATTTAGGAGCATTTCGTCTCAAGGGCAATTTGTAATGACTTTTTGAATTTTTGGTTGTATAAAATTCATTAAAAAAATTAAATGCTTAGCAAATTTCAAAATTTTTTATGTTGGCAGACCTAATTATTCTCTACATCTATCCAAAATTTCACCTTAAAACACCTCATAAATAAATTTTTAAACCCATTATGATGGCCAAAATATATTGATGTTTCCTGCTATTGGAAGTGAATTTCCATTTAAGACTTTTTAAGGGGGAAAAGCTCACCTACTTAATGGGCGCTCATAGGCCATGCGTGCATCCCCCTGTCCACCCACATGGTCAGGTGCTAGGTGTGAGAAACCTAGTGCACATAGCATGGCCACCAGACCCAGCGTGTTGTGGTACAAAATGCGCCATTCACTCACCGTTATTCGACCGATCGTGTGCCCAGCGAGCTTGCCATGAGCATCATGTCACATGGTCTAATGGCACAAGAGGCTAGCAAGAGCTACTTCTAGCAGGCGTGACATGGGTACGAAGCCAAATGTATCGTAGCACAAGGCGTGCTAGGCAAGCTGTAAGCACACTTTGAAGCATTGTACGTGTTGTGGGTTTTCATTACATGGTCTGGTTGGGCAAAACCATGGCCCTAAGCTATATAGGACTCTCAAGGCAACCAAGGGTGGCTGGAAGTGCATCGGATAAGGTATGCATGCACCTTGGGCAATATAGAGGCAGCGCTGCACTAAGTGCTGGGCATAATGCCTAGTACCTTTTATGAGTTGATGGTATTTTGATTGTTGAATTGCTCCACCAATGGCTTAAATAAATTATGCAATTCTTACAAGCCTGGCCCTCAAAGTTGGGAGCATTCCAACTCACCAACTATTTTTCTTGATTTTTTAAATATTTTGTTGTATAAAATTCATAAGAAAAATTAGACACTAAATTTTTTTAAAAAAATTTTTGATGCTGGTAGATTTGATTATTCTCTATATTTATGTAAAATTTTAGTAAAAAATCTTTGCGAGTAATTTTTTAAACCCATTATGACGACTTAAACATATGGATGTTTTCTTTTATTGGAAATGAATTTTCGATTAAGACATTTTAGGGGGGAGAAACTCGCCTACTTTGTCAACACTCAAGGGCTAAGCGTGCTCCCCCTATCCACCCACATGGATAGGCACTAGGAGTGGGCACACATGGCATGGGCGCAAGGCCCAGTGTGCGGCGGCATAAAGCATGCCAACCAAGCCACAACTAACCTAAACAAGCACATCATAGGTACATGTGCTACCGTGCTATAGCATAAGGCGCACTAGGCAAGTTAAGAGCATCCTATGCAAGCAAGCCATAAGCATGCAGTGGGGTATCACATATGCTATTGTTGGTCATTACATGGGTTAGTTAGGCTCAATCATGGCCCCAAGCAATGTTAGAGTCTTAGGTCAACCATGGATGGCTAAAGGGTCACTAAACAAGGTAGCATGCATGCATAAGGCATGTTAGCCATGGAAAAAGTACCCCATGTAAGTAAGGCCTTCATCGCAAGTTCCATCGATTGTGTGCTTAACGAGCGTGCCACGAGTGTCGCATCACCTAGTATAAGGGAATGACAGGGGACTAATGACATCGTCCAGTAGGCTCAACATGGGTGCGAGGCCCAACGTGCTGCTGCATATGGCGCACCAGAGAAGCTAAGAGCGCCCCATGTGAACCAACACCTCGATCGCATGCCTAGTGAGCATGCCACGAGAGTCATGTTGCCTCGTCAGTGGCACAAAATGTGAGCCATGGCTACCTCTAGCAAGCATGGCATGGGCATAATGCCAAGTGTGCTACCGCACAAGGCATGCCAACCAAGCCAAGATCGCCCCACACGAGCTAAACCATTATTACTCCATCCCTTGATCATTTGACTAGTAAGCACACCACGAGCACCCTATTGCCTAATCAAAGGGCATTGTAGGTAAGCCATTCACTACCTTCTATTTGTGGCACATGGACAAAAGGTCCAACATGTTGCCACCGAGGCACATTAGCATAGCCAAGAGCGCCTCACACAAGCTAACCCTTTGTCACTATGTCCGTCTATCGTGTACCCAACGAGCATGCCATAAGCGCTGTGTCAATTGTTCCAAGGGTATAGGAGGTAAGCCATGGCAGTTTGCAGTAGGTACTGCATAGGCACGACATGCCATTGTATAAGGCATAAAAGCCAAGCCAAGTGCACCTGTGTGAGCTAGTCCCTTGCAGTTATGTCCCTTAATCATATCCCCAATGAGCATGCCATAAGCATCACATCGCCATGTCCAAGGGCTAGAGAGGCAAGCTATGATTACTCCCAGTTAGCACGACATGGGCACAAGGCCTAGAGTGCTGCCATATAAGGCACACCAGCCAAGCCAAGAGCACCACATGCTAGGCAGCCTATCATCACTACATTCCTTAATTATGTGTTTAATAGGCATGCCACGAATGCCATATTACTGGGTCTAAGAGCCTTGGAGGCCAATAATGGCTACCTCTAGTAGGCATGGCATAAGCGCATGGCCTAACATGCTACAGCAAAAGACAGGCTAGCCAAACCAAGAGCACCCTATGCGAGCTAGCCACAAGCACACTATAAGGCATCGTACATGTTGTGGGTGTGGATTACATGGGCTAGTTCAACTAGATCGTGGCTCCAAGCTATGTTGGACTCTCAGGGTAGCCGTGGGTGGTTATAGGTGCACTAGACTAGCCAGCATGATGCACTCTAGGCCATCTAGAGGCAACCTCATAACCAAGGATGCATGGCCGCCAGCCACTACCATTAGCAAATAAGCAATCGATAATGTCGCCCTGCGAAAGTGGGTATGTCCTACCAATAGCCCACGAAGTGGGCAAAAAAGTAGGAAACAAAATGAGGTAAATTATGGGCAATGAAACAAGCTACATAGTGGATAATAAGCAAAGATATGGCTAGATAAACTCAATAGTATGGGCAACAAAGTTAATGACAATGCATGCTCTATAAGAGCCTACTAACTTAGAGAATTTTGAACATGCGGAGTGCTTTGCTATAGGCCCTTAAGGCAATAGATGTGGAAGTTTATCCTAACGCTCAAATGCGCTGAGTTAGACTCTTTGCATAGCAATCAATGGCATAATTGTTGACCATTGGCATCAAATGGGCCACACACTTAGCTTAGGCATTGTGTGACACCCATATTGCTAAGGCCTTATCAATGTCCCTTGCTATTAAAAACTCATCCCTCGATATCAAAGATTGATGATATAGGCACTAAAGTTAATGATGATGCATGCTATATGAGGGCTTACCCACTTGGAGGATTTTGTGCATGCGAAGTTCTTTGCTGTAAGCTCTCAAAGTGAAGGTCGAGAGGGTGGACCTTAATGCTTAGGCTTACCAAGGTGGACTCTTTATGCAGCATGATTAATGACATGGTCATTAGCCATTAGCATTAAGCAAGCTACACGCTTAACTTGGGCATGGCATGAGACCCTTACTGTCGAGCCATCATTGATGTCCCTTACTATCAAAAACTTGTCCCTCATTATTGAAGCTCAATGTTTTGGTCGGTAAACTTAGTGATGATGCATGCTATTTAAGGGTCTATTTGCTTGGGAAATTTTCAGCATGTGAAATGCTTCACTATAGGCCCTCAAGGTTACAAATGTAAGGTTGATCCCAATGCTCAAGCGTGGTGGACTCTTTGCGCAGCATGATCGATGACACAACATCAACTGCTAGCATCGAGTGAGTCACACGCTCTGCTTGGGCGTGGCATGACACCCTAGCTACAAAGGCCTCATTGATGTTCTTTGATATTGAAAACTCATCCCTTGCCATTGAAACTTTTCATGCTTAACGGCTTGGGAGTGATGGCACTCAATGATTTGCAAAATGGATGGGCCTTACACTTGTCAGCTTGCAACTTGTTTAATGCTATTGCTACCCATTTATATGTGTGGTGTGTGAACGGTGATCTTATTATACACATTGATAGGCTCCATGCTCCCACATCAAACTATTGGCTAGCAGATTACTTCCACTTAACCTTAAGCTTTTTGTTGGCATTCGTGGGTGACATTGGGATCCTGTATCCTATGCCTTCATAAATTGACTTTGATGATTTAAGTCACCTATCTTTGCATCGTGTCCCTCACAGGCTTATGTGGAAACCTTATCTAAGTTTCATGTTTCAAGCATGGCTTGCTTCAACATATGGCTGCTTTAGCGCATGGGCATTCGGTCATCCCTTCAGATGCAAAAGGTATTATGATAGGAGTGACCTCGGCCTCTGTTTGTCTAAGTGCAAGCATTTGTCCCATATCCCATCAATTTTTGAATGACGACCATGATAGTTTTGGCCTTAGCGAGCCTTGCAATATGTCTAGTCCTTATTGGCGTGGCATCTTGAAGGATGTTATTTGGTTGATCCTACTAGTATTCATATGCTTATCTTAAAGATTAAGCCATCCATGTCTCTAAGATGAACTACTTTAGACTGTGAAACATTGAAGGGCTCGTTAAATTAGTTATAATTTGTTTGATGGTACCTACTACTTAAATAACCATAGTAATTCTAGAGCTAACAAGTGCAACAAACCCAGACTTTAAAAAGGATGGATTTACTAGATAAAAGTCAACGTGGGCTTTGCCTTTTTGCTTTGATGACT
This sequence comes from Moringa oleifera, assembly GCA_021397835.1. Lineage (NCBI taxonomy): Eukaryota > Viridiplantae > Streptophyta > Magnoliopsida > Brassicales > Moringaceae > Moringa > Moringa oleifera. The sequence goes on from JAJFZO010000235.1 coordinate 109,097, forward strand.
CATGAAAACTTGATTAATTGTAAGGCCATCGTGCTGATGACGTATCATTCAAATATTTACCCTACCAACTTTCGATGGTTGAATTGTTGCCTACTATGGTGGTGATAAGTGATGGAGAATTAAGGTTCAATTTTGAGAACGGAGCTTGAGAAATAGCTACCACATCCAAGGATGGTAACAACCATGCAAATTACCCAATCTTGACATAGTAGTCATAGTAATTCTAGCTCCAAGAGTGTATATTTACGTTATTATAGTTAAAAAGCTAATAGATGGACCTTGGGATAGATCGATCAGTCCACCTACGGTGTGCACTCATTGACTCATCCCCACTACTGAAGATGCGCTTTTGGTCTTAAATTGCTAGGTCGTGCCTTCGATGTTATTACTTTGAAGAAATTAGAGTACTAAAAGTAAGGCTACGCTTTGAATATATTAGCAAAGGGGTAACATCATAGGATTTTTGTCTTATTCCATTAGCCTTTGGGATCATTATGATGATTACAAGGTGAGTCGAGGGCATTCATGTTTCATAATCAAAGATGAAATTCTTGGATTTATGAAAGACCAATAATTACGAAAGCATTTGCCAAGGACATTTTCATTAATCAAGAACAAAAGTTAAGGGCTTAAAGACGATGAGATACCATCCTAGTCTCAACCATAAACGATACCAACTAGGGATCAGTAGATGTTGCTTTTAGGACTTTGCTGGCACCTTATAAGAAATCAAAATCTTCAGGTCCTGATGGAAATATGATCAGAAGCTTGAAATTAAATGGAATTAATAGAAGGGCACCACTAGGAGTGGAGCCTGTAGCCTAATTTAACTCAAGATGGGGAGACTTACCATGTCCAAACATAGCAAGGATTGATAAATTGAGACCTCTTTCTTAATTTTATGGCTGGTGATGCATGGTTGTTCTTAATTAGTTGAGTGATTTATCTAGTTAGTTTTGTTAACAAATGAGACCTTAGCTTACTAACTAGGTACGTGGATTTGACCATCCATAGTTGCCTTCTTAGAAGGACTATGACTGCTTAGGCCAAGGAAGTTTTAAGTAATAACAAGTCTGTGATGCCCTTATCTGTTTTAGGTCACATGTGCTCTAAAATAATGTATTTAATGAGTTTATAGCCTTGGTCGATAGGCCCAAATAATCTTGGAAATTTCATCATGATGTGGATGCATCATTGCAATTGTTGATCTTCGTTGAAGAATTCCTAGTAAGCATGAGTTATCAGCTTGCTTGACTATATCACTACCTCTTTGTGCACACCGCTTATTGCTCCTATCGTTTAAATGGCTCAGTGAGATCTTTGGATAGATGTGGGTGGTTTAAGAATCAAGCGGTGCTGGTAATGCGCTTATCAAAAGAAGAGCTTCCATCCTGCAAATATGCTTATGCATATCAAGCTCTCTCTGTAAGCGCTCCTGCATATCACTCTCATAGCATAAGCAATCATGCTCTTTGGGCTTACACTCCTTATTTAATTGCTTCTCCATATCCTTACACTCCAATTCTATGTGCTCTTCCATAGCCTTCATTTGAGAACGCATATCTTGCATGGCTATGTCATCAATAGAGCGTGCACTATTAAACCTATCGCCTAAATACCATGATTAACCTTCACTACCAATCCCATACACCCAATGCTTTTTCTCTCCACTTACAGCCTTATAGTAGAGCTTAGTATAATCTACCTCAGTGTGTTAGAAAATCCCTTCTTCACTAAGAAGTTGATGCAACCAACTCCTCGAAGTGTTTCTACAATAAAGTAGTTTGTTAATTAACTCGTTAGCTAAATCAGATAGTGAAATAAAAAAGATAACATAATTTTAATTATTTATTAAATGTGTAAGATAAATAATGTACCTTAACTTGTTTGGCATGCTTATTTATGAACTCATCGGGGTTGGATTTCTTTGTGTAGGTCCACTTAAAAAGCTCTATTGTAATAGGATTACGACCTAATTCTTGCATATGATAGAAAAATATATTTAACAAATAACCATATTAATTTCATATATATTTATGTAAGTTTAAATATCACATGTAACAAGTGTCGATAATAGTTCTGTAGTGAACATGAATAGGTATTACGTCGACAGGAACCTGACCTGGGTCTGTCCGTCTCGCTCTGTCAATTTACCATGACATCTATTTCCTTATTCCACGTAAAATATTTCTTCCAAAAATAAAAAAATTATAGGTTAAGATGAAAAATATTTTCTTATGATTAATAATAATAATAAGTACCTTGAATTCTTCATAACAAAAATCTTTAGTTTCCCGAGAAATCGCCCTCTATGTGTACCAAAAAGGATGGATTCACCCTTTGAAGATCTTATAAATATTTGCTGAAGATTTATGTGAAGGCTTGATTCTACCAAATTATTCAATAAAATAACAAGTAGTAAGTAACATTGATAAAATTTATAAAGATAATGATGCAAAGTATTGAAAAACATTAATTATAAATACTTACATGTGATTCTCTACAAAAATCTGTTGTTTACCTATATTCTATAAACTCGCTAAGCTGAACATCCTAATAGCAGCAAAACGAAAGGAACCTGAAGCAAAGCTAGCAAAGCCATTTGTGGGTATAAATGCTTCATTTAGAGACAGTGTAGCTGCATCCTTCTCCTCATTTTGGATATGCGAATCTCTCCCTTTGAGTACTCACTTGTCCCTCCGGAGTGTCACCTTATCTCCCTCTACCTCTAATCTAAGTATGTCTATAAAGTTAGCTTGATAGCTAAAGTTCTATTAAAAAAAAAAAGGGCAAAATCTCCCTTGAAAATTGAACTAAAACCCTCTAAAATACAAAATGAAAATACAATACAATGACTAATCAAATTAACCAACACCCATTTCACAAAATAGATAATTAAAACATAATATTCAATAATTTAAAGAATAATTTGTTTTTATAAACATAACTAATCATCATCTTTGGAGTCTTTCTTTTCCTCTTCCACTTCATCCTTATCTTCCTTAATAGAAAAATTTTCAAATTCTGATTGATCCATCATGTCTTCTTCCTTATCATCAATATCCATTAATGTCCCATTTGGATCATTCAAGGATATAGGATGATCATTCACTATTCTCAATCTAATGGACATCTCTTACATCATCTTGAAAAAAAGCATCTTGGGTTGATCCATTAGTAAAATTAGAATCTGGAAGCTGAATGACAAACCTGGTTTATATTTTGCAAACAGCCCATCACTCAAGTTTATCACACCTTATGCTCGGATAAGGAGCATAATAGACTTGAGCTGCTTGTGAAGCCAAGACAAATGGCTTATATTTATTCATTTTTCTCGCATGATTGACATCTACTATATTGTATGATTTATGTACCTTGGCAGCTACATTCGATGTAGGATTAAATCATTCACACTTGAACAAAATGGTTCTCCTAATTGGTATCGTATGGTATTTTAATTGTAATACTTCCAATAATATACCAAAATAGTGGATTGCATCTACATTATTATTAAACCCTTTAATGCAAACTCCACTATTTATTGTTGATTTATTCGAACTGTGTCTTTTAGCGTAAAATTTTTACCCATTGACTTAGTATCCTGGGTGTCACTTCATATATTGTAAAAGACCTTTAGCAACATCTTTAATAAAGTTGTTATGAATAAAGTTTAATAAGCCATGTGCTTGTAAATATTAAAAATTGATTATTTGACTATATTTATAGAAAATGATTAATAATTCAAAAGTGTAGATTATAAAAACGCATATATAGATTGAACCAATTTGAAAATTGAAACTCTAGATGAGTGTCAATCTTATGATTAGTTATGCATGGACGTTGTTCACACAATTAGGAAATATAAATCCTACAAAATAATAGTTTAAAAAAGACGATCATTGGTAAAGGAAATTTTTGTGTGTAATTATTTATGTCAATTACTATGATTCATCTCTACTATGATTAAGAGATGAGATACATACTCTATGAATGATTCGACCTCATGATAGTTCAACAAAACATATGCATGAGCAGTTTAATAATCTTCCTCTATCAAATATCTAGATTTTTCTTTTCCAAATGCTCAAACGGGATGTTTAAAGATTAATAGATTTCTTTCATGCTCTTCTGAATCATAACCACCAACATTGTTTTGTGGCGCTCTTTTATGTCATGTGTTGACATGTGGCTCGATGTGGTGCAAACAAAACGATGATGCTTCTTTAATCAAATATGCATTGCATGTCAACCTTTCTACTTTTGCTTTATTTTTAACATTCGTAAGTACTTAAAATGAGAATTGACGATGATTAAATAATTAAATGATTTAAATAAATGATCAAGTAATCGAGTGATTGAAATAACAAATTAATTACATAGAATTATTATTGATACCTTTCAAATGGATACATATATCAATATTGCATTGGATCGGCTATTTGCTTTATTAGCCAAGTGCACCAGAAGATGTTCCATTAAGTCAAAGAAGCTCGAGAAAAATATATGCTCGAGTTTACATAAAATTATAAGGATCTTATTCTCAAGTCATCCCATATCTACCCGAATCGTAGTTGATGTAAGTTTTTTGAAAAAATTACTCAACTCTGTTAGTACCAACCATACATTAGTTGGTAACAGCTCACGAAATGCAATGGCTAGTAATTGCTGCATAAAAACATGATAGTCTTGAATTTTCATTTCTAAATAGCTTATATTCCTCATATCCACACATCTTGCCATGTTTGATGCATATCCATTAGGAAATCTTAGATTCTTCAACCACTCATATGATATTTCTCTACTTGCTTTATCAAGGGTGTAACAACCTTTGGGGTATTTCGCAGTTGTTGTATTCCTCGCTAACTCACGACATCTATAAAATGTTTTCAAGTCTTCCCTTAATTTTGCATTATCAAAAACATTTATCTCTATATGCATAACATTGATGTTATGTCATAGTAAGTTGGTACGCTAATAAGGTAGATCCAAAATATGCTTTGTTTCTTCCAACTGTATGTCTTATAAATAGGATAATTTATCTCTTCATATCCAACTTTTGTAAACTTTCTCAGTCCTAATTGATCAATTTTATGCAACAATTCATACCTAGATTTAATAAGATGAGCTACTTTTCTCACTATTTTATTCTTAATGAATGCAATTTTATTCGTACGAAATAAATAATATTTCAATAAAAATTTATGATGATTATCAAATCAAGACTGCTTATACTAATTGGGAAGGGCAAATGCATTTGAATCCGCTCTACAATAAACACAAGCAAGTCTTTCTAATGTACTCCAGCCAGACAACATTGAGTAGGCAGGGAAGTTACTAATGGTCCACATTAGAGCAATTTTCATGATAAAATTTTATTTGCAAGAGGTATCATATGTAGGCACCCCAACCTCCTATAACATTTGTAACTCTGCTATCAAAGGTTGCATGTAGATATCTAATCTATCTTTCAGATTTGTTGTTCTAGAAATGATCATAATTAAAAATATGTGCTCCTCTTTCATGCATATCTAAGAGGGTAAGTTATAGGGTGTGACCATTACTGGCCATAAAGAATATTGTTATCTTGACCAACTGAATGGTTCAAATCCATCAATGCTCAAGCCTATTCTGACATTCCTACGTTCAACAGTGAAAAGTGGATGAAACTGATTAAAATGCTTGCAAGCGAGAGAGTCAGAGTAATGACACATGGCACCATCTTCGATCTCATGTTGTGCATGTCGTCTCATGTTCTTTGTCATAGCTTTCAATGCATATAATTTTTGTGAGAATAGACTGACAAGAAAATAATAAATTTTCTTGTATGAAACAAGTATTTTTTGTTTGTCAAATCCTCATCTTTGTCTCTTATGCCACACATGATCATAAAACTTACAACAACTTAGTTCACTGTTATTGCCCTAATATAACATGCATTCCATTGTTATAATAATGAATCTTTTCAAGTGGTATCTCATACCTTGTAGGCATTTCTTTGTACTATAAAAGTTTTCAATCATTACATTATCAAATAGCATCATCCACTAATGATCTAATCTACTCATGTTTCTATTTATTTATTACTTCTAAACTTGTTCCAAATAACTTACCTCCTAAAATTTTCAATAACTTTACAACTTATTATCAAGCAAACATCCAAATACATGAATAATTTTATAGGCATAAGTTAAATTTCCAAATAAAATCATCAAAAAAATATATATATAAGTCAGATCACAAAATGTTTAATGTTTTATGATGCCGCCTAAACTTCAAAGGTAAGTGGTCTTACACTATTCAAAAATGTACACTTATGTGAAGTACAATTTCGTAAGTCATTGTTTGCTTCATTTTATAAAAATTTTGACAGCATATCCCCATAGTTTTTCAAGTACATAACATGTATAGATATGAGTGGATGCTTTAATCAAGACACATACTCATATCTATTCGTACGTATCCGAAGAACAATGGAGATACTCAACAAAATTTTATACCAAATAAACTGAATAATAATCTACACATGTCATGTGTCACACATAAATGCCACATTTTTAAATTGTCTGATACGAACAATTCAAGAATTATTACCAAACAATTTACTTTGATGCACATGTAAACACTTGAGCGATAATAAATGTGCATTAATAATTCTCAGACGATGTATCTAAAAGATATGTCTTAATTACATTTAATATATTATCTACCAAAATCTAACATATATAAACTAAATTTTTTAACATATAAAATTAACAACCTAAAAATTTAATTAACAGATAACTAATTTAATAATCATAAAAGATAAAATAAATTATTTTTTTAAAATTAATTATAATTTAATTTAATAATTATCTAACTACTCCACAATAAACCAAACTCATATTTAATAAAATTAATATAATTCTCATAAAAATCTATTCAAATTATTTATCTTCAATTACAATTAATCTAATTAAACTATTATATAATTAATTTAACAAAAACCAAATTTTTTAACATACAAAATTAAGAACTAAAAATTTATTAACATGTAACTAATTAAAAAATTCAAAAAAATCATTATATTATTTTTGACAAATTATTTATAGTATAATTAAATAATTATATCTAAATAATAAATCTAACAAAACATAAATTTATTAACAAATGAAATAAACAACTATATTTAATTAAATAATTAATACCTAAATAATTTGTTTTGAAAATATAACTAAATGATTTATCAAATTTGGTCTTCTTCAGCAGAAACAATCCATCTTTTCCATCCTAAAGTCTGCCATCACCTATATAAAAGCTCTTGCAAAAATCAAAATCCTACCAATCTACTAGAAATCAATCATCAAATTCACCAATTTCTTTGTCCTTTGAGTACCTTTTAATTCATCAAATCATTCATCAAAATTTTCATACTTACTTATAGGAGTTCATTGAATTGGTCACGTACATGGAGAGTAGCCGAAGAAAAGAGATTACAAAAGAAAAAAAGAGGAGCAAAGACAAAAAAGAAGTTGAAGTTGCAAAGAGATCGAAAGGCAAACTTTCAGAGAATAGATCGAGAGAAAACGAAGTGAGTAGCATTGTGAGGGTAAAAAAAAAAAAATGAGGGCAAAGCCCTAATTTTCTAACTATTTAATCACACCCATAAATGGTCGTCATTGGCTTGCTACTAATGCCATGCGGAATGACTACAGTTGGGTAGTTGTTGGCCAAGGAATAGCCTAGTGATCGTCTCTGAGCAGTTGTTAGCCAATAGAGAGGCCAATGTTGGGCATGGTACCTAATAGAAGTAGGCTAGTGTTGGCCATGCACAAGGCCGGCAAGAGCTGGCCATGCATAAGGCTAGCACTTGCCATGGCGCCAATCGAGTTCTGTTAGCATTGGCCATGAGGGATTCACTGGCCATGATTTGGTGATTACATATCGGTGATAACTAGTCTCTCATTTTAGCAATCGTATATAATGAGGGCCACTAGTTATTCAATCTAGTGACCGCTATGGTGGTAGCTAGGTTACGATTCATCTTGCGACTAATTTTCTAGCAACCAAGTGTGATGTATCTACAGAAAATTTGGTAACCAACAATTTCAATCCCAAAGAAGTTGCTAATGTGCTTAAATTTCAAATATAGAATATTTAAAATTAATTTTATCTATAGATATTTTATCGATTGCTAAATTTGATCTCTAGTTTGTCGTTAATCGATAAGTAAATAAAAATTTTAATTTTATGGCATTTATGTCGGTAATTTATCATTATTTAGCAATTGATTTTACCTGTCCCAAATATCTATTGCTATTTTTAGAATTTCTTGTAGTGTAGCCATGAAAATCGATGGTGCTGAAGTGCGCGACGTATACTTGACCGTTGGCCAAGCCTACGTCATCAAAGAACCTTACGGGCTGCCCTGAAGTATTACTCCCACCAAATGATGGGTAGAATCCTTTGTAGATGACTTAAATACGAGATGGGGTGATGTAAGTGGCACAGTGACCTTGCTACCATGATCTACTGAGATTCAACCCTTCCTCGTTTTAATTCATCTTTCACCCCTACCCTAACAATAATTGTCCTATTGTCTTGGACCATCGTTGCCACAAGGTCTAAATTTGACCCCCAAAATAAAGACCTTAGCAAAAGAGGCAAGCCCCTTAGGCTTGTATAGAATGAGAATAAAGAAGAAAACACCTGCAAAAATATCTAGCCCCCTCATCGCTACATCCTTAGATCATGTGCCTAATGAGCATGACATAAACGTCATGTCCTTGGTACAAGGGCACAAGAGGCAAGCCATATCAACCTCCAATAGGCATGACATAGGTGCATGGCCCAGTGTTCTATCACACAAGGCGAACCAACCAAGCTATGAGTGTCCCATGTAAGCAAACCTTTCGTCGCTACTTCCCTTAATCATATGCCTAGAAAGCATGCCATGAGTGTTATGCCACTGGTACAAGGGCTCAAGAGGCAAGCCATCGCTGCCTTAGTAGGCACATCATGGGCACAAGGCCTAGCATGTCACGATACAAGGCACGCCAACTAAGCTAAAAACATCCCACGTGACCTAGCCACTCTTCGCTACATCCATCGATCATGTGCCCAACGACCATGCCATATACGCCACATTGCCTAGTCCAAAGGCATAGAAGATAAGCTATGTTTGTGCCCAATAGCCACAGTGTGAGTGCAAAGCCCAGCATGCCATGACACACCACATGCCAACCAAGACAATAGCACCCCATGCGAGCCAACGCCTCATCGTTATGTCTTTTGATTACATGCCAAGTGAGCATGCAACTAACATCATATCGCCTAGTCCAAGGGCATGGATAGCAAGCCATAGCTGCCCCTAGAAGGCATAATATGGGCACAAGGCCCATCTTGTTGTGACAGAAGGCGTGCCAACACAGCCAAGAGTGCCCTACGCAGGTTAGCCCATCGTCGCTATGTCCCTCGATCATGTGCCTAATGAGTGTCCCACAAGCATTGCTTTGCCTAGACTAAGGGCACTAGAGGTAAGCCATTGTAGCCCCCAACAGGCATGACATGGGTGCAAAGCTTAGTGGGCTGCCACACAGGGCGCCTCAACTAAACCAAGATACGAGTCAGCCCTATGCCGTTATGTCCCTCGATTATGTGCCTACCAAGCGTGCCACGAGCACCTTGTTGCTTGGTCTAAGGGCTTAAGAGGCAAGCCATAGCCGCCACCAGTAGCAATGGCATGGGTGCAAGGCTTAATGTGTTGTAACACAAGACACGTCGCCAAGCAAAGAGCACCTTATGCGAACCAGCCCCTCGTAACTATGCCTTTCGATTGCGTGCCTAGCAAGTGTACCACTGACACCATGTTACCTAGTCCATCATGATGGTAGGCAAGCCATGACTACCCTTAATAGGCATAACATAAGTGCAAGGCCTAATATGTGCGGCAAAAGGTGCACCAACATAGCCAATATCGCCCCACGTGTACTAGCCCTAGCCATTATGGCCCTCGATCATGTTCCCGTGAGCACGCCATAAGCATCGCATCGTTAGGTCCAAAAGGCCAAGAGGAAAGTAATGGTAGGTCCCAGTAGGCATAATATAGGCACAAGGCCTAGTGTGCTACCGCACAAGGCGTGTTAGCCAAGCTAATGCACCATATATTAACCAGCCCCTCCTTGCTACATCCCTCGATCAAGTGTAAAGTAAGCGTGCTCTGAGCATTATGTTGCCCTGTCCAAAGGCATGGGAGGCAAACCATGGCTGTCCCTAATAGATATGACATGGGTACAAGGCCTAGCATATTGTAGCACAGGTTGTGCTAGCCAAGATTAGAGCACCCACGTGAGCCAGCCCCTCATCATTATGTCCTTCAATTGTGTTCCAATGAGCATGCCACGGGCATCACCTCTTGTGGTGTAAGGGCATAGAGGCAAGCCATGGCTGCCACAGTTAGCATGGCATGGGTGCGAGGCCTAGTGTGCTGCGACATAGGGCGTGCCAGCAAAGCCAACAACGCCCCATGTAAATGAGCCTCTTGTCGCTGTCATTTGATCATATGCCTAGGGAGCATGCCATGAGCACTGTGTCTCCTAGTTTGAGATCATAAGATGTAAGCCACCATTACTCCTAACAGGTTTCGCATGGGCACAAGGCCCAAAATGCTGCGACAAAGGGTGCCTTAACACAACTAAGATCACCCTACGCAAGCCAACCACTCATCACTACATCCGTCGACTATGTGCCTAGTGAGCATGCCATAAGCACCGCATCACCTAGTCCAAGGGCATGGGAGGCAACCCATAGTTGGCCCTAGTAAGGTTGGCATGGGTGCAAGGCTCAGTATTGTACCGCACAAGCCTCACTAGTTAAAGCAAGAAAGCCTCACACGAGCCTACTCTTCATCGCTATGTCCCTTGATCATGTGCCCAACGAGTGTGCCACAAGCGCCACATCACCTGATCTAATGGCATGAAAGACTAACAACAACTCCCTTAGGAAACATGGCATGGGTGCATGGCCAAAGTGTTACAACACAAGGCGCATCAAGCAAGCTGTAAGCATGTTTTGAGGCGGTGCATGTACTATAAGAGTTGATTACATAGGCTAGCTGGGCAAGACCATGGCCCTAAGCTATCTTGGACTTTCAGGGTAGCCATGGGTGGCTAAAGTGTACTAAACAAGGTAGTATATATGCATCTTCGGCCATCTAAAAGCAATGTTGCATCAACATGCTGGTCATAATGCCTAATTATGAACTTTTTGTGAATTAATGGTGTTTTGATTGTTAAATCGCTCCACAAGTAACTCAAATAAATCATGTAGTTCATTAGGAATTTATCCCATAAATTTAGGAGTATTCCAACCCAAAAGTTATTTTTCATGAGTTTTTGAAATTTCAACTGTATAAAATTAATAAAAAATTAACGCAGAGAAAATTTTAAAATTTTTTGTGTTAATAGATTTGATTATTATTTACATCAGTGCAAAATCTCACCTCAAAATAGCTTATAATAGTTAACATTATGATGGTCAGACATATTGATGTCTCCTCTTGCCATAAGTGAATTTTCAATGAAGATGCTTTAAAGGGGAGGAGTTCACTTACTTGGAAGGCGCTTATGGGCCATTTGTGCGACTCTTTACCCACCCACATGGGTAGGCGCTAGGCGTAGGAAACCTAACGATCATGGCATGGGGACAAGTCTTTCATGTTACGGTACAAGGTGTACCAGCTAAGCTAAAAGAGCCCCACGCGAGCCAGTACCTTGTTGCTACGTCCCTCAATCGTATGCCTAGCGAGTGTGCCATGAGCGTCACGTCCCTTGTTCTAAGGGCATAGGAGGCTAGTAATAGCAGCTCCGACCAGGCATGATATGGGTACGAGAAACAGCATGCCGTAGCATAAGAACACCCCATGTAAGCAAGCCGCAAGCATGCTATACAACATTGCACATGCTGTGGCTATTGATTACATGGGCTAGCTGGGCTAGACCATGGCCCCAAGTTGTGTTCGACTCTTAGGGCAGTCATGGAAGGTTACAGGTGCACTCAACAGGGCAACATGTGCACCCTAGGCCATTTAGAGAAGACACTACACCAATGTGGTGGTTATAATGCCAGTTTCAAACTTTTTATGAATTAATGATCTTTTAATTGTTGAAATGCTCCAAAATGGCTTAAATAAATTATGCAATTCATTAAGAGTTTGCCCTTCAAATTTGGAAGCATTTCAACGGACAAACTATTTTGCATGATTTTTTTGATTTTTTGGCTTTATAAAATTCATAAAAATAAATTGACGCTCAAAAAATTGTGAAAGTTTTTACATTGGTATAACTGATTATTCTTTGTATTTTAAAAAAGTTTTAGCTCAAAATCCTAGTAAATAATTTTTTAAACCTATTATGACAGCTCAAACTTATTGATTTTTTCTTCTATTGAAAGGAGAATGGGATTGCTCGTTATTTAAGGAATGAAGATCAAAAGAGAAAAATGGCCTCTACCTCTAAACCCCTTCTTACCATCTTCCTTTCCCTCAAGTGGCGAATGAACTCTTCACCATGGTCCATAGGAATCTTTCCTAAGGAATCACCACCCTTCAATGAACATTATCCTTAGCAGAGCTTTTCCTTCTTTAGAGAGTGTCCCCACATAAGCAGTTATCGGACCTCCTCACCTTGATTATAGTCCACCTCTATGTGAAGATAATGATTATCATGGCAGCCTTCCCCATCAGCCCACACTATTGGATGAATCATAAACCAGGTTACAATGCCTAACAACATGCTAACTTAGGACTTATAAAGGGTGTTGGCCGATTACAATAGTGAGATGGTGGTCATGGAAGTTAAAATTCACTAAAGAGTGTGTAACAACTCAATTACCGAATCAACAAGCCTAAAAAATGGATGATGTTGAAGCACACGACCTATACCCACCCATTGTGGCAAAGGCCAGGCCCCAATGAGTAGGAAGGCATGATAGTCACTACAATAGCTAAGAAATGAGCTGGGTCAGAATGACCATTAGTGCAGATTTTGATGGTGGTAGCAAATATTTAAATTAGAACTTTGAAGGCTGAAGAAGGCAAAAGTTCCATGTGAACAGTGCTTGGTTAGTTGATCCTAAAAGATGGGGGAAGCCTATCAGATAGCACCTCAATGTGAGCTTCCCTTTTGAAGTTTGAAACTAGCATGTGGCGATGACAGTAATGTTAGGGTGTTTAGGAATGTCAACAGGGGCCTTGGGATGAGTTATCTTTTCTGTTTAATAACCTGCCCGCCCATGGAAATGGTTCAGCTAGAGGTAAGGTCTAGTAGTTGGAAGAGAACCACATGTCGAGTGGTGTTCGATGCATCCTTGATGACCCTTGAAAATCCAAAGGACTAAGCGCATCCCATGCTCAGTCATACTCATAACCACATTAGGTCTCCAAAGTGAATAACCTCTTATCGATGGAATAATGTAGGCAAGGAAGGTCGATAAAATGGATCCATAACCTTGAAAAAGGGATTGGATCTAAGGCTGGGCACGGGGGTCCTATTCTTGAACCCATTGACTATCGGTGGACTACTCGAGCTGCTTATATGGTGAGAGGAGGTCACTGCATGCCGTAGGGGGATAAACTGGGAATGACTCCTTTAGGGGCCTTGCCCGAGTGTCGAACAACTACCTTAAACTTGGTACAAACAAGGGGAATTTAACAGTTTAATTAAAATAAAACATTGCATTGGTCTCTATAGATGCTTACTAAATGTGATTTCTACCCAGTGCTCTAAATGTTAAAGTGAAGAAATTCAATGAAGCACAGATAATAGTGAGAGTAACTATGAATCTCTTAAGGAAACCAAATGCCTCATCACCTAATCAGTGATGCACATGAATGGATTAATAAGATTCCCACTATTTTTGTCTATTATCTAATAAAACCATAACCAGGTGGAAGATTTTGTTCGGTAGGGAGTTTGGCTAGGGCGGCACATCTATTAAAACATAACGTCAATGTCTTAAGATGAGCTCAATGAGAATAAAAATCTAATGTGGAATAAAAAGAAAAAAGCTTATTTCATGCTGATTTCAAATATGAACACGAACAGTGAAAGCGTGGCCTATCCATTTTCTAAACCTTCAAAATTTGAAGCAAGAGGTTGCCAAAACAGTAACAGTAGGGATAACTAGCTTGTGGTAGCCAAGCATTCATAACAAACGTTGCTTTTTGATCTTTCGATGTCGACTGTTCCTATCATTGTAGAGTAGAATTCACTAAGTGTTGGATTATTCACCCAATACTAAGGAATGTGAACTGGGTTTAGCTGTCATAAAACAACCTAGTTGTACCCTATTGATGCCGGCATTATGATTGTAATTCAATCTAGTACTAGAGAAATTATTGATTGGCACAATTTATCTTCGTGCTTACTTGAAAAGCTAGTGTCGAAGCTACTGTGTGCAGGATTATGATTGAATGCCTCTAAGTCAGAATTTGGGCTAGAAGTGATGCACGCACCTATCGTTCGATTGTCTACCTGCAGTAAGGGCTTCTCAACCCATAAAGGAACATGTTGTTGGCCAAGCTAGTGCAACGAAAGAGCCTTACGGGATGCCTTAACATATGATTCCTATTGAGCGATGGGTAGAATCCTTTGCAGACAACTTAAATATGTGATAGGGTATTATAAGTGGTAGAATGGCCTTGGGTCTAGGATCCAGTATGATTCAGCCTTTTATCACTCTGATTTCTCCTTTCACCCTAACCCCAAAAATAATAGTCGCTTTGTTTTGGACCATGATAACATGAGGTCTAAAGCACCCTTAAAAGAAAGAACCTGACAAAACAGACAAGCCCTTTAGGCTTATAAAGAATAAGAATCACAAGGGAAAAACACTCGAAAAAATATCCAGTAGGCTTAGGAAACCAAGTTTTACTCCAAAGAAAATAACAAAGATTTATTGCTCGCCGCCATGTCTCTCAAGCATGTGCCTAGCAAGTGTGCAACAAGCACATTGCTCAAGGGCAGGGAGACAAGCCATTGCTACTCCTAGCAGGCGTGGCATGGGTATAAGGCCTAATGTGTTGTGACATAAAATGCCCCAATGAAGCAAAGAGCACCCCACGTGAGCCAGCCTCCTTAGCACTATGTCCCTCTATTATGTGCCCAGTGAAAGTGCCTTAAAAGTTGCATCGCCTAGTCAAAGGGCATATGAGGTAAACCAAGGCTTCCCCTAGTAAACATGACATGAGCGCAAGGCCCAACGTGCCATGGCACTAAGCGAGCCAGCCAAGCAAAGAGTGCCCCACTCTAGCCAGCCCCTCATCGCTACGTCCCTTGATCGTGTGCTTAACGATCGTGCCATGATAGTCACGTCACCTGGTCCAATGGCACAAGAAAAAATTTACAACTGCCTATGGTAAGCATGGCATGGGCATAATAGCCAGCTTGTCCTAGTATAGGCCGTGTCTGCCAAGACAAGAATGCCCCAAGCTAACCAGGCCCTTATCACTATGTCCTTTGATCGTGTGCCTAGTGAGCGTGCCACGAGGTCCAGCCCTGCTCAAGTAGGCACGACATGGGCACAAGGTCCACCACGTTGCTAAACAAGGTGTGCTAGCCATGCCAAGTGTGTCTACGCAAGCTAGTCCCCATTGCTACGTCCTTCGACCATGTGCCGAGTGAGCACGACACAAGCACCACGTTGCCTAGTCCAAGGGCATAAAATGCAAGTAAAGGTTACCCCTCACAATTGTGGCATGGGCATAAGGCCTAGTGTGCTGCCAAGCAAGGCAGGCTAGCCAGGCCAAGAGCATCCTTTTCCTAGTTCAAAGGCATAAAAGGTAAGCCTGGCTACCTGTAGCAGGCATAGCATGGGCACAAGGCCAAGTGTGTTACTAAATAAGGTGCATTAGGTAAGCCAAGAGCATCTCATGCAAGGTAGCCCCTCATCGTTATGTCTTTCAATCTTGTACCTAGTGAGTATGCCACGTCCCATTGCCTAATCTAATTGCATGGGAGGCAAGCCTGCCCCAATATGAACAGCATGATGATAACACCTAATGTGTTGCAACAAAAGGTGTACCAGCGAAGCCAAGAGCACCTTACCTAAGCTAGCCCCTTATTGCGATGTCCGTTCAGCATGTGCCTAGCCAGCATGCCATAAGCGTTGCATCACCTTCTCTAAGGGCATGGGAGGCAAGCCATGATAGCCCTAAAATGCATAACTTGGCTGCAAGGTCCAACGTGTTACCACCCAAGATTGGCAAGTCGAGCCAAGAGCGCCCTTTGCGAGCCAAACCCTCGTCACTACATCCCTCAATTATGTGCCCACAAACGTGCCATGAGCACTATGATAATTGGTCCAATGGCATAGCATTGGTGCATGGCCTAACATGTCATGGCATGAGGCATGCCAACCAAGCCAAAAATGCACCATCCAAGCCAACCCTTCATCACTACATTGTTCGATCATGTGCTCAGTAAGCATGCCATAAGTTGCATGATGCCTGGTTTAATGGCATAGGCAGCAAGTGATGGCTACTACTTGTAGGCATAGCATGGGTGCAAGGCCCCGTATGTTATGGCACAAGGGGTGCTAGCCGAGCCAAGAGTGCCCCACACGAGCTAGCACCTCATCGCTGCATCTTTTAGTTTTATGCCTAACAAGCATGCCACAAGCACTGCATTACCTTATCACAGGATACGAGAGTGCCCCACAAGAGCCAACCCCTTGTTGCTATGTCTTTCGATCATGTGCCTAATGAGCATGCTGTTAGCATCATATTATACTCTTATTTTGGTGATTCATCAGGAAGTGATTCTCCTTCATCGTGATGTATTGATGACCCTTTTCACAACGTGATTCTTAGCTCCTGAGAATGTCTATGTTTCTTGATCTGTCATTTCTTCTTTTACTTTTTCTTGAAGTTTCGTTTTTAGTAGGGGATATTCCAATTTTAATGGTAATTTATGTTCCACTAGGCTTTATATTTGTATATTCTTGCAATAACTTGACCAATTTCCTCTCAATTTCATGGCACTTATTTTAACCTCCTTTCTATCATTTTTAGTTTCCAAGCTTAACCCTTTTGATTTCTTTCTCATGGTGGCTTATTTACTTTTCTTTTTCGTCCTCCACTTGCTTAAGAATCTCTCAAGACATTTCATAATGTTTTTCTTTCATGTCCTTAGAATGAGGGTCATCCTCTTGAAAATAATTAGGTTTACCTCTATTAAAGTTTTTATTATCAGAATCCTCAAACAAGAATATGTCGAATTTCACTAAAAGCATGAATACAGAAAAAAAAAAAATTTGTATGAAGTTGTATGTATATTTTTGATGGTCAATCTCAGTCTAATAGTTTTATACAAACTCATAACAAGATTAAGGACAATATTCGTTTTTTCGATTCCAAAAATATCTTAGCTACGTTATCCTCTATATCGGGATATATCATCAAAGACTGATTCACATCATATAGCCTAGCAAACTAAAAACACGTTGGAATGTTAACTAAAGTCGATTGGATCTATTTCTTCCTTTCCTCTCAATTATTGTTTTTACCTATAATATTTTCTTATGATTAGGCTCTTGGTCCAATGGTATATTTTTTTTATAACCAAGTATTTCTTTGTTTTTCTTTATGTAATTTTGGGAATGTATGTTATAATTGATTTTATAATTTTAATACAGTAACACATCAAGTATTTTTAATGCATGTTCTAGTCAAGTTTACGATCTTTAATCCTAGCCATGACTCTACCTTGAGTTAAATAGATAAATTGGTTATGCAAGGAAAGATCACCTTTGAAAGGTTCTTAGATTCTCCTCATCAAAGTAAAAGGGCTCCCTAGAATGTTATTGTTATCGCGACGATGAATAGCGATCCTACATGAACAACACATCCTAGGCCCAATATAAGTGAAATACTTCACCAACTTTGTGGAGGAGAGGTTTCCTCTCGAAAGCGTGGCTAAATATATTTCCCCTAAGAGTAAAGCTCATGCTTAGAGTTTATGTTATGCTTTCATGGTGTGCACTATGTTGTGAACAATTATTAGAGCAAATAAAATATAGCAAGCAAGAAATTTAAGCATAAATATAAAGTAGAGAAAGAAATAAAATTTTGGTTGAGACTCTATGAAACCAAAGACTCTTGGTTCGATCCCTTGGTGTATCCAATTTTCATAACTAAGGTTTCAACTAGGGAACCCACGGTGTAAGAAAAATAATAAGAGTCATCACTAACTTTTTAGGGTATGATTGGCCACCATCTTAGAGTAAGGCTAACTAGTAAAAGAAGGTTGAGATTCTTGGTCCAAGAGTTGATTATGCTTGGTGAAGGATTGGCATCTCCAAAACACCCAAAAAATGGTACCATTTTGATTTCTTATCTGTAAAATAAATTTTAGGAGTTTTTAGTCAAAGTACTCAAATATTTCTAGATTTTGTGCTTACTCCATCCCAATATACTAAAACATTTTTAGGGAGAAAAAAACGATTTGCAGTCCTCACCTTTATTCTTCCCCAAAATAAAGGGTTAGAAATCGTATATATAATATGTTTCATTCTAAGAAAAAAATAATTTGTTATAAACAATTCTAATATAATCATAAAAATATTCTTGTTTCACTATAACATGATTCAATTATATACCAAAACATTCAATAGATCGAAAACATATTTTAATAGGAAATCAAATGATAATTAACTTTGTTTCAGCAATTTTATTCAAGAAATTAAATATGCTATAATAAAAGAACATAAGAAGTAAGATTAAATACCTCTTGAAGTCCTCTATACTTTTTACAGTATTCCTTCCTTCTTCAATATGATTCGTTACAGAATTTCAATAGAAATTCTTATGGAAGAAATGAAAACTATGAAAAGTATAGAGAAAATGTTTGAGAGAACTCTAGAGAGAGTTTCTTTTCTTGCTTGCATGCTTCCTTTTCTGCAATGCTACCAATTTTGACAGTAAATTATACGTCACCATAACAACTGACCAATAACTATATCGATTACTTAATATACTATAAGGATTAATCCCATCAACTGAAATAACAAGCATTAAGTTTCTTGGTTCTTATGCAAATTTTAGCCATATATAGTCAACTATTTTCCATGATGGTGTATCTGACAGATGCCTCAATTGGCCATCAATTTCTTTTTGACTTTAATGCCATGTTAGATGTTTCGATATTTCAAAGCTCCTAAACATTCTTCTAAACTTGGGTATTAGTGGAAAATAGCATGACACGTTAGTCGACACCTCGATCTGTATCTTGTTACTATTCTCCATTACTTTCCATTTAGAAAGACCAGAAGTTGGACATTGAATCTCATTTTGAAACTCTTTTCGATTTAAATAGTAATCATTTAGACATGCATGGATCTTTTAATACTCTATGCCTAATGCATTTAATGTATTTTGGCATCATACATGGATGTACACATTTCATTATTCTGAGACAACATTTCAAATATTAAATTTAAACATTCACTAAAGCTTTGATTAGACCAACTATACTTTGCCTTTAAATTGTAAAGTTAACTACAGTAACTAGCTTAGTGAACTTTATTGATCCAGAATACAAATGTTTCTCAGCATCACCAAGTAACTTCATAAAATGGTTAGGATTACGATTGTACTTTTCAAATGTTTCTTGAACCATATCCACAGCGTTATCAACTTCTTCCTCTTACCTATTAGCTCTTGTAGAAGACCCACCAAGACATGCTTGCCCATGCCATATCCAATTATTGTAACTTCGATTAACTCCATTAACAAATAAATGATCTCATATCTCACGTGGAGTTAAAAGTTTCATTTACCACATTTAACGCATGGACAATGAACATGCTCAAGAATATCATAATTTGGAATGGCATATTTCAAGAAGTTAGTTACACTTATATCGAACTCATCTGACCTTCTATCAGCGAACATCCAAGTCTTATCCATTCTAATGTTTAACACTTCACATATTAGCACATTAACTTCATTCTATCAATGCATATGCATGCATGTCAACCATTTTTTATAGGTAAGATGAACCTATACCATTTGGAAATGTAACATCTATGTGGAGCACATGATAAATCATGCTTCATTTAATTTCATAAAAATTTTGGCAGTGTATCCCTATAGTTCTTCAAGTACATGGCTTATGTAGATACCTTTTAGTGTTTTTTAAATCAAAACACTAATAAATATCCACTAGTGTGTAGCCAAAGAGCAAAAGATATGTTACTTAAAATTTGTTATGAAATAAAATAGATCCAGATTTATACATCATGTGTTACACATAAATATTACATTTTCAAACTATCCAAACTGAGCAATTCAAGAATTATAAGTGAAAATTTTTATTTAATCCACATGTTAAACACGTGGGCTATTACTAAGTATAAAGTGCTAACATTGTACACATAAATTGATTTTTTTACTAATTGGTCAAATAAATTTTAAATGCAAAATTGCACAAGTATAACTTATTATTACTATTTTGGCTCAGAAGATTGCTCAATGATGATTGATAAAAAAGAACTAGGAGGAGCCAGTATTTGTTTATATATCAGGTGCGACAAAGAATTTTAATATTGGTTTATTTTAATATCTATGTTTATATGATTTAACTTTCAATTTTATCTACTTTCAGATATCTACATGCTAAGTTGAAACAATTTGGCTTCATCAATCTTGTGATTGTCTAATTCTTTAGTGGACTAAATAATGAAAGTATGTTAAAAAATAAAGTACGACATATTGTAGAGCAGTTAAAAACAGCACATTCAAACCAAATTCTTTTCATACCTTACAGTCCAAAGTAAGAAGTTTCTACCCTAATTACTTTGCCAAGACATATCTCATTTGGCTTTTTATTGTCTTTTGTTTTTTCTATTACAAATAGATTTTATTGGAAATTAGTGGTTATTGATATGGCATCACGGATATGTATCATTTGAATTCATTAGGTCATGAAATAGGACCCGATCTTAAAAAAATTGTGACAATGTGAGTACAAGTTTTACTTTATGTCTTTTGTTTATTTGTTTCATTATTAATTGTAAATACTACATGTTTTCAAATGTTTATTGGTTATTGATAAAAGGGTTTTCAAATGTTTCGTGTGAGATCAAATATTAGATGGTAACAAATTCAAGTGAGTTATTTTTTTCATTATTAATAATATTGAAGATGATATGTATTAATTATTATATTTCTACATATATAAGCTTATATTATTTTTTTGTGCTTCGATTTATAAAGAAAATAATTAAAGATCTAAAAATTCTTTGTGAAAAGGTCATATTATTTATTGCATTTATGTATTAAATGTTTCCTATTTATAAATGATATCAAATTTATTATGTTATCTTCTTTTGTGTTTTAATCTTAAAGTTCAATGGTAAGAATACATATAATAATGAAGAAATTAATAAAGTACATGGTGAATGGGCTATACATATGCAACAATTACTATCATGGCTAGGTTTGTAATCCTTGTTGGCTCACTAATGGTTGTGTTTTAATTGTGTGTTGTTTGGCTTGGTTAAATTCAAGTATGATGGATTAGTTTTTTTTTTCATTAAGCACTTTTCTACTTCTATTATTGAGCCACTTGTCAATTCTATTCATTGAGCCCTCTGCCAAGGGAAGATGACAGAATTCTGTAAAGGTCATCTTTAAGAAATTGATAAAGTAAAGAATAAGTGGAAGTATTCAAGCATGCGTGTGAAATAAACATGTTCATAATTAGTTAATCTTCGCATTTAGTGTTGCATTACAAAAAGTTACAGTTTTAATATCTAGATGTAGGGAACTAGAATAGAAAATTATATAATATTACTATTAATATATACCTTATTAGTTGCAAGAAGTTATACTCTTGACATCTAGATGCATTTTCAACTTTTTTATTATCTTTGATTTTCAAGCTTTATTAAAATTACTTATTTATTTTGATATGAAAATTAATCGTATATTTAATAGAGATGATATTATAATGTATCCTTTCTATAACTATTACAGGAGTGACACATCATTAATTCACTAGGTATTTTTTGATGTAATGGTAAAATAGAGTAGTGTAGATGACATATTATATAATTTAATTTAAAGATATTTTGTTTATTTTTTGATACTGATTTATTATATTTTTGTAAAATGACAATAGTTTTAGTTATAAATATATGTAACTTTTGTTGTTTGATATTATTTGTATTGTTTGACTATTATAATTGCAAAAACAAGTAATAAATATTATTAATGAACAAAAATTATAAAAAATAAAATTTTGCAATTAATTAATAAAATATAATAAAAACATAAAGATTTTTTATGATGGTTATAAAAACCATCGTGAAAAAGTGCAGGTTTTTATGATGGTCACAAAGTCCGTCATGAATAAGTAAAGTTTTTTAATGATAGTCACAAGAACCATCATGAATAAGTGAATATTTTTTATGACTGTTACGTATGACCACCATGAATATATTAAATGATGGTCCATCATGGACCATCATGAGTTTTTTATGACGGTCTATCACAGACCACCATTAATACTTTAACCTTTTTATGACGATTAAAAATCGTTAAGAATTTATGATGGTCTTTTAGATTGTCATAAAGCTTTGATGTCACCATTTACAATGATAGTTTTATGACGGGCTACTTTTTATGATGGGTAATGCCCACCATAAAAGGCTTGCTTTCTTGTGGTGCTTTCGTGACAATTAAAGGAAGAAAAAAAAAAAAGAGAGAATATGGAATTAAATATAGTGTTAATTTCTTTTGGGTTAATCTTTTTTTTTTTATACCACCCTGTTCACAACTAATTTTGCTTTCCCTTACCACAAAAACAAACCAAGGCTGCTAAGAGAATCATCAACAATGGAAAGCTTTGAATTTATGATCAAAATTTAACTTCATAGTTTTAATGGAAGATTAGGAAGAAACTTCGCATTTTCGGTTAGATCAAGATTAAGCTTAGATCCGGATTTCCTTTCATCTAGTTCAAGGTCAAGAATTTTCTTAATCTGGGGTAAGATTAGGCCAAGAAATTTTCTAGATCGGGGTTTCAAAGAGCAAAATCCAAATCTAGATTCTTATCATCAATGTCAAGATCGAGATTCTTTACTTTATCACAATTAAATTTTAGATGTGAGATCAAGATGTCGACTCTTAATTTTGCCCTCATTACAAATGATACAGCGAAAGATTTGCTTCAAAAGAGAAGCGAAATAAAATTAAAGAACAAACCTAAAGGTTTTACTTTTAGAGGAAAATTTGATAAATTGTGTTGAATTGCCTCTAACCATTACAATAAGTCTTTAAATAATGCAAAGAAGTAAACTAAGAATAGAAAATGTAAAAAAAATAGGAAAACTAGAAATAGTAAACCTGAAAGAATAGAAAACTTATTAAATGGGAAACTTGAGAGAATAGAAAATTGACTAAATGAGAAACTTAAAAAAATAGGAAACTAACTTAGACTAAAAATGAAAAACCTAAAAGAATAGGAAACTAAGATATCTAATCAAAATAGGACATTAATTAAAATAGGATACTATGTTGATGTGTACTACATCAATCCTTTCCACCTTAAAAAAAGTTCTCCTTCGAGCTTTATGGCTGCAAAGAAAACTCATCCAAGAGAGAAGTCACCTTTGTAGTAATTACTTTATCTTGGACCAAGTGCGAACATGCTGCTTCCTTTGGCATTGACAATTATATTAAAGTTGTTCCCACCAAGCAAAAGCTTTGCCTAAAAACATGTCACTAGCTTGACTTGGTCTTCGTTTAAAATATTCAAATAATTAAAAAAGTTTTCAACAGTACTAACCCAACCGAGAAAATCTTTAATGTTTAATCGACTGTTAAAACTTGGTAAATCCATCGTCATCTTAAATTCTTGAGTGTGTAGGTCTCAATTTTTATCCCCTAAATGAAAATCTTCTTCTCTTTCAAATGAACAATCCAATCTCCATTGCTATCTTTGTTAAAAATTCTTTCAATCTTGACATCAAAAATCACCATCTCGAAAAGGTGAAAAATAGTCACCTCGAACATCAAAAGCCCTGACCACCCTTATGGAAGGACATCTCTAACCTTGAAGTCACCATCATGCTGCCATATGAGAGCTCCTCGATTTTGCCATTCATAAAACCATAATAAAACATGCTCATGAAAATCTTGATTCATGACTGGTCTTGCTTGAATTAGGGGTTTGTTATCAATTCTGGGGCAAATTTGACGTTGGTATTGATTGTTGTGGCCTGCCATAAGCTGTTGTGGACCTCTTAAGTCTAGGTCAACAAGTGGTTAGTGTGTAGATTGCAAATCAACATGATTTGCTACCTTAGAATTCCTTGGAATAAAATTTACACGACTTAGGTCTTATTAGCCATCATTCTTTATGTTGTCATGCTGATTTAGTCTTTCCTCCATGGAATCATGTCTTCCTTTCATAGTCATTGCAATCATCTTTTGCATGACTTTACGAAGGGTTTTTTTGATCCTTTCAAGTCGTTGCTCGATCTTGTCTAATTGTTGTTCATTATCGGTGGCTTGTATGCCACTAGAACCATCGTCAACCATCAAAATAAGGAAAAAATCCTTACTCTGATACTAATTGGGTGCAGTAGAATGTTTGCTTTGAAAGAGAAGCAAAATAAAATTAAAGAACAAACCCGAAGGTTAAACTTTTAGATAAAAATTTGATAGATTGCGTTGAATTGCCTCTAACCATGACAATAAATCTTTAAATAATGCAAATAAGTAAACTAAGAATAGATAATGTAAAAAGAATAGGAAAACTAGAAATGGAAAACCTGAAAGAATAGGAAACTTACTAAATGGGAAACTTGAGAGAATAAGAAACTGACTAAATAAGAAATTTAAAAGAATAGGAAACTAACTTAGACTAAAAATGAAAAACCTAAAAGAATAAGAATTACTAAGATATCTAATCAAAATAGGACACTATGTTAATGTGTACTACATCAATAAAATAGGATGAAACAGTGCCACTATCACCTTGTAACATGAAGAACAATAACGTTGCTTTCGGATAGACTTTGGAAAAGTACCTTAAAGAGGATTTGCTGATTAAAGGGCTAGAATTTCAAGGAAAAGGCTCAATAAAGAGAAATTTTATATGAGGATGGCAGAGTGTCACAAATCTAAAAACTTATTGTTTAAGTGTCTTCCTAGACTTTTAGAGAAATCCTTTAAACTTGGAGTTTCTTAATTTGTCTTGAGAAGAAGAGTGCTAATAATAAGATAAAATTTCTCGATCTTTTAACATCTCCATTGGGCATTTACAAAAGAAAAATCTAGATAATTGACAGAGGAAGGATACTAGGCCGCTTATTTATACATTTTGTTAAACTGCCCTAAGATCGAATAGTACATATTTCATGTTTCAATCATAGTAATTGACATAGCTATTTGCACACAAAAATCTTCGTTCATAATGATAGTTTTAAAAACTAATGATTTTGTAGGATTTATATTTCTCAATTATGCGAATGACTTTCGCACAAAGCTGATTAATAGGTTGACACATCTAAAGCTTCAATTTTCAAGTTGGTTTGATTTATACATGCGTACTTATTATTTAGAGCCTTATTAATGATCCACTAAAATTTGTTGATACCAACTTTATCAAAGATGTTGCAAAAGGTCTGTTGAGCTCTATGAAGTCATACTCAGGATACTATGCTAATAGGTATAAATTTCATATTGAAATACATGGTTTGAATAGAGCTACAATTAATGGTGGAGTCTATATTAAAGGATCTAACTATAATGCAAATGAAAGCAACTATTTTGGTATATTAGAGGAGGTGCTACAGCTAGAATACCTTGTGCTACCAATCAAGAGAATTATTTTGTTTAAGTATAAACGGTTTAATCCTACACCAAATGTAGGCACCAAAATACATAAATCATATAATCTAATACATGTAAATCACACAAAGAGACTAAATAAGTATGAACAATTTTTCTTAACTTTACGACCAAGTCAAGTCTATTTTGTTCATTATCCAAGCTTAAGGTGTGTAAGCATAACTAATGGATTATTTGCAAAATAAAATTCAAGTTAATCATTGAACTTTTAAACTCTAGTTTCACTTGTGAATCAATCCAAGATCCTCATTTTCAAGATGATGAGAGAAATATCCATCAAATTAAAAATTATACCAATGTCATCCTATATTGTTGAATGATTCAAGTGTGACATTAATAAATATTGATGATGAGAAAGAAGACATGACAGATCAACCATATTTTGAAAGTTATTTTACTAAGGAAAAGGAGGATGAAGTGGAAACTGAAGAGGAAAAGGAATACTTTAAAGATGATGATAAGTTTTTTTTTGAATTTTTTTGAATTATTTAATCTTCTATTTTAAATGATATGTGTTGATTTAGTTATTTAGTATATTATATTTTCCTAATGTATTTCAAGGAGTTCCAATTTAATTTTGAAGGATTTACCTAATTATTTATAGAACTTTATATGTCAAACTAACTTAAGCTTATTAACATGATTAGATGGAAGGTCAAAGGAGACGAGGTAAATCTAGAGGGAAAGATCCGCATATGTAGGATAAGAAGGAGGACACAATTGCACCATCTTCACATGGAGCATCTATACCTATAAATGAGTTTGCTAGCTTTGCTTTAAGTTCTTCTATGTTTGCTGCTACTAGGATGTTTAGCTTAGTAGCTTTGTAGAGTATAGGTATACAGTGGATTTTTTTAGACAATGACATGTAAATATTCATAATTAATGTTTTTAATACTTTGTATCATTATCATTATAAATTTTCTCAATGTCATTTTTTAGTTATTAATTTATTATTTCATTTGATAAGATTGAGCTTTCACATAAATGCTCTACGAAGATGGATAAGATCTTTCAAGAAAGGGTCGATCCATTTAGGTATATATAGAGGCTGGTTTCTAAAGAAAGTAAAGATTTTTAGTTTGAATAATTCAAGTTATGTATAATTATTTACCAAAAAAATTTATATTACATTTTAACATACTTACTAACCATTATTTTGTTGTAAAAACATTTCACGTGGTATGAGAAAATAGACGGCATGGCGAAGGCTACATAGGAGGCTTGAGCTATGGACTGGTATTCTAACTTGATATATTCATATCACTAGAAGGTAAGGAATAAGCCTTAATTTATCATAGATACTGTATTAAAGTAATGACAAATAAAACAAAATTGTTCGGAGTACAAACAAAAGTACTACACCATGTCCCGCAATTGATAGAGTGAGACAGGTAGACCTCGATCAAGTATGTCTCAACATAATATTAGTTCATGTTCACTATAGAACAATTGTCGACTCTTGGTATGTATGATATTTATATTGCTTACATAAATATAAACAAAAATGATATGGTCATTTATTATATATGTTTTTTTTTTCAAACACAGGTGTGAAGTTGTAAGCCTACTGCAATGGACTTTTCAAATGTATTCATACTAAGAAGTCTAACCCCAATGAGTTCATACATGAGCGTGGCAGGCATATAAATGTAAGTTTGTTATTTTTAACATTTAATAAATAACTATTATTATACTATTTTTTGCTTCAGCTAATGAGTAAGTTAACAAAATGTTTTATTGTAGGAATGCTTCAAGAAATTATTTTCTCGGCTTTTCAAACACAAAAAAGATCTTTTGAAACGCTTGAGGTAGACTATACTAAGCTCCATTATGAAGTTGTGGGTAAAAAGAAAATGCATCAAGCATAAGAGATAGAGAGCCAAGCTTGGTTAAGATATTCAAGCAACAACTCTAGTAGTGGTGCTCATTAATGATGTAGCTATGAAGATATGTACTCTCAGATGAAGGTTATGGAAGAGCGCGTAGAGCTAAAGCATAAAGCTATGGAGGCACGATTAAATGAGAAGGACAAGACAAATGAGTATAATCACTTATGCTATGGGATTAAGATGCAAGAGCACTTATAGAGAAAGGTTGATATGAATGAACACATCCGCAGGATGGAGGCTTTCTTTTAAGAAGCACAACCCCTACACTTCCTAATCCTTAAATGTAATTTCTTTTATGAACAAAAAATTTGTTTTTTTATATGTAATTTCTTTTATAAACAACATATTTAATAAAAATATAAAAGCATGTATTAATTTTCTTATCTTATGGAGTTTATTTTTCATGAATTTTATGTAATTTTATTTTGCTTCATTATAAAATTAAATTTATTTTTCAAAATCATATTAATTTTAGCAACAAATTCAAATCAATAGCTAAAGTTTAAGTTTAATGATTGATTTTTTACTCTATCGCTAACTTTAATTTAGCGACAGATTTGAAATAATTGCTAAATTTAGTTTAGTGATTAATTTGAGTTAATTGCTAAATTTAGCGACTAATTCAAATCAGTAGCTAAATTAGTCACTAAAATTCAAAAATTCATTGGTATGCTTTGACTTCTTCGCGAAGGATAATATCGACTGCTATTTTAGTGACAAACTTCAAAATCGATCACTTTTTTTTTTTTAAAGATAATCTTTTTAGCTATAAATTTTTTTTATTCTGAAAATTTCTAGTGAAAAATTTTTTTTGCTTTACCTTTCACTAAAACTGACATTTTTTGTAGTGTCAATAGGAAGAAAGTGAGGTAATGCGAGGCAAGAAAAATGGTGTAGGGTGTTATTGCTGGAAGGTAAAAAAATGTAGGTTTTGCGTGAAGAAGCACCCAGATCTAAATGCCTTATATAGGCACATTTTTTTGTTGATTCTTTAAAGAATCAACGAGAAATCACCTATTTATCATTAATTCTTTAAAGAACTAATGATAATTACATGATATTTTCCAAGTATTTCTTGTTAGTTCTTGTAACCGATGGTAAATTCACTCATTTTCTTATTGATTATTAAAATAATTGACAATAAATACTCTAAAAATATTATGTATTTATTGCTGGTTCTTCACCTTACAACAAACAATAAATAAGTTATAAGGTGATTGTTTCTATATAAATATTATGCATTTACTGTCATCTATTACACATCATTAAAAGACTATTTTGTTTTAGTTTATATATTTTTACATAACATGATGTTCATTCAACAAATACTTATAAAAAACCCAATATTACACCAATATAAATTTATTAAGCATATCTAAATGGTTTTTAGGTATCCAAATACTTATAAAATATTTATCAAATCACACCTAATCAAGTATATTAAAAAAAGATAATTAATTTCTTATTTAATGCTTAAACTCAAGCCTAATTAAATAAAAAGGGAGAATAAAAAAAACTTACATGTTATGCAATAAAGAAATCAACACCAAATTTATTTCACTGTCCCAACTTTGACAAAAACACTTTGAAATCAAATAATGAAAGGCTAAATAGAAGAGGGAAACAAAGGGAAAGGGGCTTTTGGTTTTGGGTGCATGACTACAAATGAAGTAGCCCCATGCTCAATTAGGAATTTAATACCCTTTAATGCTAGTTCTCTTTCATTGAAATCAAAGGCTTACAACTTAAACCTTTAAATTTGGTTTATGCAAAACTGAAATTTAAATGTAATTTTAATTGTTGACTTCATAAAATTAACGACAAAAAGTTTTAAAACTATCATTAATTTAATATCCACTTTATATTTTTATAGTAATGAATGAAAATGAAAGGATAATTACAAAGGGACAATTTTGACTGACAAGAGTTTTAGAACAGTTATTGCTATATGCATTAACCTTTTTTCTTAAGAATGAAAAGTCTAATCATGACATATGAGAGACAAAGAAGAATTCAAAAAAGAATAGCATCTAATGGACAATAAGAAATCTAAACCCAGTAATATATAAAACTGAAATTTGAACTTTCCACCAATTAACAATGGTTTCGAATGAGTTACCCAAGTATAATATATATAATTTTAATTTATTTATTCATTTTAATAGACTGATTTATGAACTTGTCAATTCAAAATTAATTAAGGTCAAACCTATAATTCAATCTATTTTTTAAAGAAATTGTTTTAATTGAATCAAATTATCAAATAGATTAAGCAATAAACAAGTCACTCCTTCAATTGTAGGCTTCGTAATTAGGTCACTATGAATCATTATGTACTTAAAGTAGTGATTCAATCTTGGCAGATCAATAATAATGTTAAGAGCCCTTAGATAAATAAATTGTTATGATCTTTAGGAGTCATATTTTTTGAAATCTTAAAACTCAATTATAATTCAAAATCAAACATATTTTCTTTCTTTTCCAAAATTTTTTTAGCCATAGAGTGAAATTTAAAAAAAAAAAATAGAACCTATTGGCTGGTCTTTAATAGGGCTGGTCTGTAATCAAATAAGTAGTGCCTACCTATTCAAAAGCAAAATCTTAGTCTTGTAAAATTTTGGGGGCACTAGCATAATCTTTTCATTACTCAAGTACTGTTTGACTATCTTCGATAATTACGATGATGAAGGCTTTTTATGTCATTATCCCCTGCCTCATTAGGTGGAGTAATTAACTTAAATACGGAGAATTTAAAGGTTAATTAGTCAAAATGGAATAATTGAAAAATAAACCATTATAAAAATATTTTAATCTCATAAATGATAAATTGCTAAATACACATCAATGTCATTCTCATGTTATTTAGGTCTTGATATCAATAACGTAAGCATCATAAATTTCCTTTTTAGTATCAACCATGGTGGTAAATTATATGTCACTGTGACTATAGACTAACAATTGTAAGGTCTGCTTAAGGAACTATGAGGATTGATTCCATCCGCTGAAATGGCGAGCCTCGAGTTTTAAGGCTTAGAGGCAAATTCTAGCCACATGTAATCTATTAACTTCCAAGATGGCGTATCTAATGAATTCCATAATTAACTATTCACTTCTCTTTGCCTCAAATGCGATGCGAGTTGTTTTAATGTTTTAGAGCATCTAATATTCTTTTAAATCTTAGTACCATTGAAAAATATCATTACACTTTTGCAGGTAACTTTTTCTTTACTATTCTTTATCACTTTTCATCTAGAAACATTGCACACTAAACATTAAGTCTAATCTTGGTGCTCCTTTTGATATAAAAAGCAATCATTTAGACATGCATGTATTTCTTCATTATCCATACTAATGCATTTAAGGTTTTCTATTTTGTTGTAGTGTACCCATTTTTACATAACATACCCATTTAAGCATACTTACAAAAAAAAACCATATTACACCAAGATAGATTTGTCAAGCATATCTAAATGGTTTTTTTGGTATCCAAATACTTATAAACATTGATCAAATCACAACTAATCAACACATATTTAAAAAAGATAATTAATTCCCTATTTGATGCTTAAACTGAAGCTAAATTAAATAAAAATAGAGAATAAAAAAACTCACATGTTAGGCAAAAAAAGAAATCAATATCCAAATTTATGGCAAAATCTTAAATCCAACAAAAACACTTTCAAATTAAAGAATGAAAGGCTGAATAGAAGAGAGAAACAAAAGGGATGGGGCTTTTGCTTCTGGATGCATAGTTGCAAAATAAAGTAGCCCCGCATCCAAATAGGATTTTATTACCTTTTAACATTAGTTATCTTTAACTAATGTTAAAGATCACTTACAACTAAACCTTTAACATCAATTTATTCAAAACTAACAATAACATAAAATTTTAATTAATTGATTCCATAAAAGTAGTGATAAAAATTTATTTTAATATTTATTTTCAAAAATTGATAAAAATACTAAAAATATTTTTATGATAGGTTTTTTATAAAACTATCATTAATAATCCATTATCTTTTATATAATAATGAATGAAAACGAAAAGATATACTAGTGGACATGTCTGACTAATCAGAGTTTCAAAATAGCTACTATTGTACGCATTGAGTCTTCTACTTGAAAATTAATTAAGAGTCCAATCATGGAATACGACAAACAGAGAAGAATTTATAAATAATAAAAGCATCCCACAAATAGTATGAAATTT
Organism: Moringa oleifera; assembly: GCA_021397835.1. Lineage (NCBI taxonomy): Eukaryota > Viridiplantae > Streptophyta > Magnoliopsida > Brassicales > Moringaceae > Moringa > Moringa oleifera. The sequence goes on from JAJFZO010000235.1 coordinate 141,090, forward strand.
GAAACTAGTAACATGTAGAACTAAAATTTGAAACTCTTCACTAACAATGGTTTTGAACGAGCTAGCCAAGTATAATATATATGACTTTGATTCATTTATTGATGTTAATAAATTGATTTATTAATTTGATTTAATTTAAATTAATTAATTTCAAGCTTACAATTCAATCTACTTTTTAAATAAATAATTTTAATTGAATCTAATTATCCAATGGTTTAAATCATAAACAGATCACTGCTTGGATTGTAGGCTTCGTAATTAAGTTAATACGAATTCTTTATACAGTTAGAGAAATGATTTAACCATGGTAGATAAGTAGTATTGTTAAAAGCCCTTAGATAAATAAATTGTTATAATCTTTAAGAGTCATATTAATTGAAACCTTAATTATAATTGAAAATAAGATATATTTTCTTTCATTTTTTAAATTTACTTAGCTATGTAGCGAAAATTAAAATAAAAAAATTGCTTGGTCTTGAGTAGGGTTGATCTATAGTCAAATAAGTAGTACATGCATGCCTATCTAAAAGTGAAGCCTCAGTAATTCAAAATTTTTCAGCACTATTCACAATCAAGGGTTTGACAATCTCTAATAATTATAATGATAAGGGCTTTTTTATGTCATTATCCTGTGCCCCGTTAAGTGGTATAATTAACTTAAATTAGAAGAATTTGAAGGTTAATTAGTCAATATTTATACGAGTGAAAAATCCCCATTATAATCATATTTTAACCTCACAAATGACAAATTGCTACCAACTTTGGGAAAAAAAATACTTCATCGATACAATAAGATATGAAACTTAATATAATTAAAAGATAAGAACAATATGGCCCACTGTCAACTTTTGTTGTGCAAGCTTTTGTTATTTTATACACTAAAAGAAAAAGAAGAAAAATCCATGACTATTCAAACCATGAATATATATAAAAGGAAGCCCCTCCATGATATCCACATGCTGCTAATTAAGGAACCACATCAAACAAGTAGCACAATGGAAAAAATGCTAGAAATGATGGAAGAGAGTCCTTACTCTTACACTTGAAAAAAGAGTACCACATGACTTGTATAATTAATGAGATCATTTATATCTTCTTAGTTATTAATTACAGGGAGTAAGATCTACAAAAAAGTTTCAATGAAACCAAAAACAATGAATACGAGATATAGATATCCACATTCTTTTCATCGCATGAACAATGAATTTTCTTTTTTCTAACTTGAACTCCATTGAAGAGAATTTACTTGCCTTTCTTTTGATTTTAGATTGTGTAATTAGGAAGCATTCTAACAAAAGAAAGTAGCACCTGAAGCAGCTTGTGCATGGCCAGTCCTTACATAACTTTGGAAGGCATGGCTGATAGATTTGGTTCAATCATATCCTTAGGATGAAACATTTTCCTCGAAGTTGGTTAGCAATTTATCATTCACTAGGTTAAAACATTTGGCTAATGGAAATGAATTTTTCATCATTGAACATAGTGACTAGTTGGCCTTCAAGTTCTATAAACTTTTATCAGGTACGCAATAATAATGACAAAACAAAAGCAGTAATCATTTTTTCCCAAAATTATCTAGTCCTTGTTCAAAATGGATGTAATGAAATATCTGTAGATCCTTCATCATAAAGATATGGCTATTGATTTTATTTTAGGTTATGAAGTCTCCAAAATGTGTAGAAAGTGAATACCTAAGCTTGACTTCATTTCAATTTTGGTGGTTCTAGCATTTGTTTAAAAGGCCATGAATCAGTTGGTCTGAGTTTTCAAGATAAAACCATCGAAGAGATCAAAGTCCTTTACCATAAAAACATTTCAAGATTAGTTCATGCTAGTGTTATCTCTTGAATGTGTATATACATATATATTTCTTTAATAGTTAGGATAGAAAATTATGAATTAATTTTTAAGATAGAAAAGGCTAAAGATCACCCATCAAAAATAAAGATAAAGACTAAATTAACTAATCATATCAACCAAACCCATAAAATCAAATCTCCAAAAAATCAAGATAAGACTTCGACAAGAAAATATTTTCATCCAAAGAAGCATGAATGATCCGTATAATCCTTCTCCATATAAAAGAAAGCAATACAACTTGTAATATTACATGCATGTTCAAATCATATATATCATCAGCTCTTTATACATATAAGACTATCTATTTTCATATTTGCCTTCCTTTACTTTTCTAGTTCATTCATAAAGATTTTTAGATAATTGTGGGCTATCAAGAACTTCTAATTGAGTAGTTTCTATATTTGATAAGCCATCATTCTTGGTCATATCAATTGGTGCATCGGACGAAGTTGAGGCATTAAAAGCATGTAAAAAGCTAGCCAAATGTTCATTTGCAGGCCAAAAGTGGTTCATGAGCATGATCTTCTACCACTACTAAATGGGATCAATTTAAAATATTGACCCCTCACATTGATATTATCATGGGTTGTGAGGAACCTCTCTAGCCTGAACTTTAAATGGTTTGGCCTCACATGAGGGTCTATCTATGTCTTCCACAGGTTTGTAATTAGGTAGGTGCCTTTGTCCACATGGTGGCAACCAATGATCTTGAGAGAAGTCTAAAGGATACAATCGCATTATCTCATTAGCTACAACTTAGAGATAGGCCAGCTTGCTAATTGTCTCTGCTTCATTTATATGTCTTCCTCTACCTATATGAATGTTTAGGTCTTCTTGAATCTTTTTAAGTGCATGATGGTTGCTCAATAATAAAGAGAGTGTCCATGTTAAGACTCACCGATATGGTGTCACTACCTTCTGTAATCATGACCTATCAAATCCAAGATTTTATTATGGTTAAATGAAAAGCATAAAACTAAAGATCAAAAGATAAAATACTATCCAACTCTTTGGTTGCCTCCTTTGTGTTCTTTTCATGGCCACCAAAATCCATCCATCTAAGAAAAGGAACAACATCTTTGATCATAAACATCCTTATCTAAGGAAAGAACTCTTTTGTCTCTTCTACCATCTCCTGGCCTCTTCACCCTTAGTAATAGCACCCCCTCCTTATAACCATCATAAAAAGCATATTAAAGGTTAACCATTGCTTCATTTTAACCAAACATGGCCCAGGCTGTTATTGACATTGGTCCATTGCTTGCATAACTCTTTCAAGGAAGTCTCTCTACTTACTTTAAAGACCCAAATATACCATAGTAACTCAACCCTAAGGTTTAATAGTAGCTCTATGATGGCTACTCTACGCATCTTCCACTAGTATAGATGGTGGGCATAAACCTAAACATGGCGTAGTCGTAACCCAAGTGTTTTGCAGCTATCATTTTAGGATGAGAGCTGATAACCAAATCATGGGATGTGAATATTTCCTCAGCAATTTCCCAAGTACTCAACACCATTGTTGGATAGATATCGAGCCAACGTGAAGATTAGATTGTATTTACTAGCCATGTCTCCTAAAGTTATATGGAGAAATTTAGGTCGTCCTAACAAAAGGAGATGACCTATTACATGCCATGTGCCTGCTTCAAGCGCTATTTGGTCCTTTCTAGAAACTTCTTGTTTCCTAATTAAACCATACCAAAACAGAAGAACAAGTGATCTTAACCCAACTATGATAGAGTTCAAGGAATTATAAGGAAGATCCATTATTGATTGTAATGCAAAGAATAGGTTTGCATAAATAGGTGGGAATAGAGAGTAATGTACAAAGCTTTTGCTATCTATAAGCACATAGCATATAATTAGATTTATTGCTTTCAAATAGGAAGGGAAAAGTGTGTGATTTTTTTTTTTTTTTTACTCAACCCATGGCCTAGCCTAGAAAATTTGCCCAACATGAAATCGTTACTTTTTAAAAACCAAAAAAGAATCATCTAAAGTGAAAACCTATAGAGACATAACTAAACCTCACAGGTTGGGCTCTCGAGATATAATTGGGCCAAAATTAAGTATTCAATATTCATATATTAGATATTAAAAATATATAATTATTTTACAAATTAAAATATTAAAAAGTTATTTGATAAAAAAAAATATTATAATTACTTTTTAAGGGAGGATATTGGTAAGTATCTTTACAACTATAATATTCTATAACTTAGGAATCATATCCAGGTTAGAATATTATGAGAAGTAAATCTTCATGGATAATTCTAGTTTAATTAGTGAAAATTACCTTGAAGATAAGTATTAAATATAGGTACTCAATTTACTTGGGTATGGAGAAAATATTAAAAGAAATTTGAAGAGCCAATTTGCCTTTTCATTTAAAGATCCAAAAAAGTTGATGTTCCAAAAAAAAAAATTGAAAGAAGAATGAATAGATTTAAGGAGGAAAACGCAACTGCATATTGAAGAGAGTTCAAGCAAAGTGCAGTTATCCAAGTTAAGGGAATCTCGCTAAACAATAATTCTAGTAAGTGTTACAAAATTGACTGCGATAGTTAAAAAATGAGTATGAAAACTATGTAAGAAACAATTATTGCTTGTAATTGTTTGACTTAATGAATTGTTTAACGTCTAGCATGACCCTTTGTATGTAGGCTGATTAACCAAACCTTATAAACTTTTTACCTATATTATTTATGTTTATATGCATATTTATATTACATACTAATTACATTACAACATAGGAATAACCTAGATCTATCCATTGGTAACAAAGAGGATCACCAACATTTCTTTAATGAAAGATGTTTGGAGATAGATACATCTATTTTAGAGACAATGGAACTACTAAAAGAAGGCACCACAAGAGAAACAGTCTTTAATGATAGTATTTTGTGACAGTTTTTTATGACAGTCACAAACAGATAAAATACATGACGGTCCATTAAGACCATCATAAAAATCTCAATATGCATGACACTCTTGATCCTAATGGCCATTTAACTTAATTTAGATATGATATTTTCTTTTGATATTGTTTTTTATTTAGATATTTATGTGAAAATGCAAGAGGGAAAATTTGAACCCAAGTCCTCTTGATGAATATATCATGCTTTTAACTTTTTGATCTATAGTTAATTATGTTTTCTTATTTTGCTTTCTTTATAAAAGATTCGTATAAATTGTTTTGAGTAAAACACAAAAGAGCAAACTGGAACCAAGCTCTTTTAATCAACCTTATGACACTTTAACGACTCGATCAATGGAAATCTTATGTAATGTTTTGAATAGTAAAAAATAATAAGCAGTGAACGTGATCCACTATTATAATTATAGATCTCCACCCGTGAGTACAACAACTTCAATCTTTCAGTTTACTTCCTTCATTGTGTGACAAATAACACTATTTCAAACAAAAATCTCTCTTTCAATGTTATATAATCGATCAACAGCTTCATTCTTTTGAGAAATTTTATGAGATAGGCGTTGTGCATTGTGGGATGATACGGTTGAAGCAAGGAAAGTGGTATGTGAACCTAATACAACCTTTGTCTCACACTGTGAAAGAAAAAGAGAAATTTTTTCTCAAGTTTTACAATTTCTTACTCTTTTTTTTTTCTAATTATTTTTTCCCTTTTCTTGAGTTTCCAATTTTTACATCATTTGATTTTGTTGACAAATAAAATTCTCATTTGTCATACTTAGACGTTTCTGTCATCTGGATATGCTCATGTTCATTACCTTTTTGATTGAGAGTATTTGACACATAAAAGTTTAAGCACATTTAGTATTTTTTTTGTTTTTTTATATGAGACTTCATAGACAACCATGCGTTTCACTGGTAAATTGTGCTTCTTTTCACTAGAAATGATAATGGACGACTCTTGGCTGGCTTCATCCTTTTTAGTGTAAATTGTTGTTTTGCTTTCACATTAGCTTTTGATGACTATCATTATCAAATTAGCATGAATTTAGTGTGGTTTAGGTTACATGAAAATATATAATTCCATCAGTGATGATTTTATAGAGAATATAATTCTCGAAATCACATAAAAGTATGTAATTCCATTAGTGATGATTCTATGAAGAATATGATTTTGGAAACCATTTTCCATATTGTTGAACTTTTGCCATTGTGAATCGAAAAACTAAGAGATGTTTAAAGATAGAAGTATATTGATCTCTCCAAGCACTATAGCATCTGATTAGATATGTTTTGTCCTTTGTTCTTTCATTGCTCTAGTGCCAAGGACATATGTACTTAAGTTTTTATTTTCCATTTAACATTATTAGAGAAGTTGTTAAAAGATATATCATTATTTGAATCTACTTCATGTTTAGTTTTAAGGTTCTTACTTCACTAAATGCATGAGGCTAGTTTCTGAATATAGATGACTTATTCAAATATTCAAATTGCTCTAGTTTATCTATGATTGTTATCCATGGTTGCAACTTTTTATTTTTCCATTTAACATTATTAGAAAAGCTATTAAAAGATATCTCTTTATATGAATCAACTTCATGTCTACTTTTAAGGTTCTTACTTCACTAAATGCATGAGACTAGCTGCTTCTTCTTGATATTGATGACTTATTTAAATATTCAAATGGCTCTAGTTTCATCTATGATTGTTTTCCATGGTTCGGAATTTGATATTTGTCATTTTTCCATTTAACATTATTAGAGAAGTTATTAAAAGATATATCTTTCTATGTACTTCATGTTTATTTTTAAGGTTCTTACTTCACTAAATGCATGAGGCTAGCTTCTTCTTAATATAGATGACTTATTCAACTATTCAAATTGCTCTAGTTTCATCTACGATTGTTGTCCATGGTTTGAAATTTTTATTTTTCCACTTAACATTTTTAACGAAGCTGTTAAAAAAAATATCTTATATAGATCTACTTCATTGTTAGTTTTAAGGTCCTTACTTCATTGAATGCATAAGGTTAGCTTATTCTTACTCTAAATGATTTATTCAAATATTCAAATTGAGCTACTTTCATCTTTGATTATTATCCATGGTTGGAATTTTTTATTTTTTCACTTAACATTATTAGTATCCATGATTCTATTTATCCTTTTACATGAGATTTTTCTGGCAATTGTGCATTTGAATATTTGAAGAGGTTTTTTCAGCAATTACACCTTTTTCATATTGGTACTTATGATTCCTAGAAAAAAAATTTTATGGTATGAGGCTAACCCTTTTAGGTCTAGTTCAAATTCAAGGTATCAAGAGTTCATTATATGCCATTTCAAACTAAAGCAGAACAATTGAACCACATGTAAACAAGGTGTGAACCAAAGGCTTTTATAGACTTCACAAATTTCTAGCATTTCTACTTTAAAGCATGAATCCTTATCTTGTCAATTATTTTACTTGATTTCTTTTATTATTCCCTTGCCATTTCCTGCTTTGGATCCAAGTTATTATTTTTTGTTTACCGTTCATAGGAATCTCACTATGCATCCACTATTTGGCTGGTTTCAGTTTCATCTTTCCCTAAGTTTTGGTGCGATGCCATTAATTTTCACAATGAGGGTTATAGTTTCATGTTCTCTTGCATTTAATATGCAGATATGATTATTCTGGCTATGTAGCCTCGCCTAGCAAGGTACTTTGTGATTTTTTAAAATTTAAAGCATGTAGTACATAAGTTGAGACTCTCTATATAGTGCAATCCATATTGCTTTGCAGAAAAGACTACTAATATTTTGCTAGGAGAATTTTGCAACTTCAACTCTATTCCAATTATAATTATGTCTTTATTGATTTGTGAAATAGTTTGCATGTCTTAAGTAATGCCTTCAAGATTTTAAATTCCAGTTTAGTTTTCACTGTGATACTAGAAACTCTAAGTAAATCATGGTAAAAAATATGAGTTTTAGAATATTTTAGAACGTTAATAACTAGCTTTTCCTATTAACGTACAGTACTTAATGGATTAGGGATTATTGTAGTTGAAGCAAAGACAAACCTGTAATAGGAGAACAATCGGTAAGAGAAAAATTTTATTGGTATTTAGATACTTTACTTACAGTGGAACTCTTTTGGTATTTTTCTTTACTAGCAACAAAGGTATTTTTTCTCATAGATGATATAATTCATCATGTAGAATAATTGTAAATCAGTAATCAACTACTCATGCAAAGGAAAGGAGATCTTGTTACATATCAGAACTTAAAAGAAAAGTCAAAACCCTTTAGACTAAAGCTACTACTCTTTTGGCACAACTTACATTATTCTAGGTTACCAACTATTTACTAATCTACTAATCTAACATGTGTTCAAAAGAAATAGTCTTGGCTTTGCCTATGGCCTAAGTCTAGTGGGCACCTTGTTTTTTTATCTCATTTTTACAATAACATTACTTTACATGGTACGTATTACATGTGTAAAATACGGATAAATCTTGGATAAAATACATGTGTATTACATGTGTAACATTACTTTATCTCATTTTCTTTTATTTTTCATTATAGGACAAAATACGGATAAATCTTGGATGCATTTGAACAAATTGTTCAAGGAGTTTTCTAATGGTGTTAATGAGTTTCTTGTTTTTGGCGTTTCTCATTGTGAAGATCCTACACTCATTAGATGTCTTTGTCAATCATTAGTTAATTTCACATTATTAAGGGTTGAAGAAGTAAAATATCATTTATTTAGTAAAGGGATTGAAAATGAGGCTAAATATCGTATATTTATTAAAGATGCATTAGGTCATCATGCAAGTTAACTTAAAGAATTTGTTTATGCTGACATCGTTAAGGAGCTATGAGGAAATTTTAGTAGCGATATATTATTTTGTTCCTTTTTTAACATAAAATTATTTAATTTTTTAAATTTGTTATTGTCAAATGTTAAGAGGCAAAAGAAAAGGAAACTAGTAAAAAAGTGGGATCCATTTTTAAGCAAACTCTACAGTAGTTCACAAAAGCAACTTTTCCATTAATGATTAATATGCAAAATGAAGTTAGAGTAAGATTTGATGATGATGTTTTTTTGCTATCCATTTTATTGTTATTTTGGCTCAAAGGATTGCTCTATTATGATTGACAAAAAAGAACTAGGAGGAACTAGCATTGATCTGTTTATTAGGTAAGATAAAGAATTTCAATATTGATTTATTTTAATATCTATATTTATATGATTTAACTTTCAATTTGTCTACTTTCAAATATTTATTTGCTACATTGAAGGATATGAAAAAGTCAAAATAATTTAGTTTCATAAACCCTATGATTGTCTCCCTCTTTGGTGGACTAAAAAGTGAAAGCAAGTTAAAAGATAAACCATGACATATTACAAAGCGGTTAAAAAAAGCACATTCAAACCAAATTATTTTCATGTTTTACAATCCAAAGTAAGAATTTTTTACCCTAATTACTTCACCAAGACATATCTTATTTGGCTATTTGTCATCTTTTATTTTGCTAATTACGAACAGATTTGGTTAGGAATTAGTCCTTGTTGATATGACATCATGGATAGTATATTATTTGGACTATTTGGGTCATGAAGGACCTGATTCGAAAAAAATTATGACCATTTAAGTATAAGTTTTACTTTATGCCTTTCGTTTATTGGTTTCATTATTAATTCTAAATACTACATGTTTTCAAATGTTTATTGGTTATTAATATAGGGTTTTCGAATATTCTGTGTAAGATCAAATATTACATGACAACGAATTTAAGTGAGTTCATTTTATTTTTTCATTATTAATAACATTGAAAATGGTATGTATTAATTATCACATTTATACATATATAGGCACTAATTCAAAAAGGTGGTATAAAATGTGGATACTTTGTGTTTTGATTTATGAAAGAAATAATTGAAGATCCAAGAATTCTTTGTAAGAAAGTCATAGTGTTTATTTCATTTACATATTAAAATGTTTCATATTTATAAATGATATCAAATTGATTATGTTGTCTTTGTGTTTTATCTTAAAGTTCAATGGTAAGGATACATATAGTAATGAAAAAATTGATGAAGTATGTGGTGAATGGGCTACGCCTATGATAGGTATGCAATCCTTATTGGCTCATTAATGGTTATGTTTTAATTGTGTGTTATTTTGGCTTGGTTAAATTCAAGTATGATGGACTTATTTTATTCATTGAGCCCTCTGCCAAGGGAAGATGACATAATTTGTCTGTAAGGTCATCTTTAAGAAGTTGGTAGAAGAAAGAATAAGTAGAAGTACTCAAGCATGTGAAATATTTAAACATGTTCATGGTCAGTTAATTTTCGCATTTATTGTTGCATTGCAAGAAGTTACATTTTTGACATCTAGATGTAGGGAACTAGAATAGAAAATTGTACAATATATATGATTAATATACCTTATAAGTTGTAAGAAGTTACACTTTTGACATCTAGATGCACTCCCAACTTTTTATTATGTTTGATTTTCAAGCTTTACTACAATTTTTTATTTATTTTGATATGTAAATTGACCATGTATTTAATAAAGATGATGTAATTATGTATCTTTTTTATAACTATTATAGGAGTGACACATCATTCACTGGGTATTTTTTCATGTACTAGCTTAAAAAATTGTATAATTTTTAGTTTAATGATATAATGGTAGAAGAAGGCAGTGCAAATGACATATTATGTATTTGCAGATATTTTGTTTATTTTTGATACTTAATATATATTTTTTAAAACGATAATAGTCTTAATTATAGATATATATAACTTTTATTGTTTGATATTATTTGTATTGTTTGACTACTACAATTACGGAAACAAGTGATAAATATTAATTAATTAACTAAAATTATAAAAAAATAAAATTTTATAATCAGTTAACAAAAAATATAATAAAAGCTTAATTATGGTAGTCATAAAGATCATTATGAATAAGTGAAGATTTTCTATGGCGATCATAAAGACCGTTAGGAATAAGTTAAGGTTTTTTATAATGGTCATATAAGACCGCCATGAATATTTTATGGCGGTCCACCATGGACCATCATGAGTTATTTGTGGTGGTCCCATCATGGACCGTCATGAGTTTTTTATGATGGTCTATCACAATCGTCATTAATACTTCAACTTTTTTATGACGATCAAAAATCACTAAGAATTTATGATGATCTTCTTGACCATCATGAAGTTTCTATGTCATCTCTTACAATGACATTTTCTTCACTATCATAAAAAGTTTTTTATGATAGGCAATGCCTGCCATAAAATGCTTGTTTTCTTGTGGTAAGGAGAATTGATTTCACATCCACTATTGTTGGATGGTTCTAATGACTCTAATTGGATGGCATGCATGCTAACTTCATCAAAGCCATTGATAACTTCATCAAAGCCATTGATAATCTCCAACTAAAATACTATCAAAGGGCTTTCCATACCCAAGCTTAAATCTACATGGACAATTGAAGAAGTTTTTTTGTCGAACAACACCTCAAAAGCCTTAAATGTGATCTTTAACATGGTTCATGCTAATCAATTTAAATTGACTTTAACATGTGAAACACCACATGATGCATGATTTATCTTTGAAGTTATACATGAAGATACATCTATCATGAAGCAATCCAAATTTCAGATGTTAACACTCAAGTTTGGAAATCTTATAATGCTTGATAATGAATTAATTTTTGATTTTAATTTTAGACTTTATGATATTGGTAAAGAATCTTTTTCCTTGCGAGAAAAATATTTTGAATCAAAACTTATAAAGAAAATCCTTAAGTATTTATTAGAAAGGTTTGCATATAAGTTACAGCAATAAAAGAAGTTTATGATGTAGAAGTCATAAAGTTGGATGAGTTAATGGAATGTCTATAGACCTTTAAGATGAATTTGAATTAGAAAAAAAAAAAAGAGAGATAAACATTGCCTTTTGAGCTGAGTCTTGCAAGCAAATGATGATATTTTAGAGGATGAAAGAGCTAATGAGTCCTTAGCTTTGTTGACAAAAAATCTCAACAAAATACTCAAGAAGTCTTTTAATAAGAAGAACAAAGGTGAAAACTTCACATCGAGGAAGTCTCCTAAATCAATTGCTTCCATGCCTCAACTAAGTTCAAGAGGAAGAACAAAAGGATATAACACTGAGAAAGTGAAGTCTTAGACATATCCAAGCTAAATGCGTCAACACACTTAAGAAAAAGAAAATTCATTAAATGTAACTTAAAGTGAGGAAGATCCTCTAATGATGGCACAAAAGATAATGATGATCTTACTAGTAATTATGTGGCATTCATTATGACTAGTCACAAATGTAAAAAAACCAGTGCTATATCTTAGGTTGTAACACAAAGACTACTTTAGTCGACCAATAAAAATGCCTATCAATTTGCTTTTGATTGTAAAGTGCTATTGGTGGAGATTTGAATCTCAAGGATATTTAAGAAAACTTATTAGCTTATGTATAATAAATGGTTACATATATGTTAGTAGAATGAATTATTTGGTTAAAAAGATTACAGAACTTGAAAAAGAAAAATAAGCCTTGCAAGAGGCTGCAGCCCATTTCGAGGTATTGGCTACTAAACAAGATGATATACTTTAGAAACTTTAAGCTTAAGGTGAAAACATACAGAAAATCCCTGAAGATATTGAATTATAGATCAACAAAATTGGATCACATATTGGCAACAAAAAGAAACTGTGGATATTGCCATGATCTTGGTTTTGTTGATGGCACATCTAATTCAAACATAGTGCTTGCCAAAGAAATAACCAAAGTTGTTCTAGTTCCTAAACCATGCAAGTTCTCTAATATCATTCCTTTGAAATCTAGGATTCATATGAATTCTGTTCCTAAAGCTAGGAACTATGGTAATGCTTCATATTGAAATCTTAAAACTATCAATAAATCTTCTTGCAAATTTAGTAAATCTTTTGAAAGATGGAAATCTAGAAATAATAGGTTTATTAATTATTCTTATATGCCATTTTTGTGATAGACTTGGATACATTAGATCTCATTGTTCAAGCTAATGAAGATGCTTAAAAGAGGTATTATCATATTGGTACACTAAGAATTACAGTAAGAATTGACTTATGTAATAATACTTCTTACATAATTTGGGTAAAAAAATCGTATTTAAGGTGTAACGTGGCTTATGTCTTTGAAAGCAAGTGTTACTAACCCTTGGTGTTTTAACAGTTGCTATTCCAAGTATATGAGATTTGATTTCAAATTTTTAAGAAATTATAATGAGTGTAATGATGAGGAGGGTCACTTTTAGTGATGGTGTAAAGGGTCATATCAATAGTATTAGAACTTTGGATGTAATCGGACTACCCACACTGAAGAAAGTGTTGAGGTATTGATAACAAACTTAATCAATATTAGCCAACTATGTGATCAAGACCCAAATGTCAAATTCTCCAAGGATGAATGCCTTATGTTTGATAAATCTAGAAAATATGTCATGAAGGGTTTTAGATCATCTTATAATTATTATTTGCTTTGACATGTAGGTCATTTAAATTATAAGACTCTGATTAAAATTGTGAGAGCAAGTGATGTTAGAGGAGTACTCGAAAAATAACTAGGAACTTGTGGACATGCCAAGTGGGAAATTAAGTCAAAGTGTCGCACAAAGGGTTACAACACATGTAGAACATGGGTACTTAAGTTGTTTCATATAGATTTATTACGGCTTACGTATGTCAAATTATAGTTGGTAAGATCTACAATTTTGTATGCGTAAATGATTTTTTCAAATTTACTTGGGTAGATTTTATTAGAGAAAAATACAACATGTTTTGATATGTTTAAAAACTTATGCATTTAGCTAAAAAAATGAGAAACATTGCAACACATGAAAATACAAAGGATTGAAAGATTATGGTAAGGATTTCAAAATTATTATCTTTGCTGAGTTTTGTAATGAGCATGGCATTTCATATGAAATTTTTCGTTCCAAAGACATCTTAATAGAATCTGACCATAGAAAGAAACAATAAGATCATTTAGGAAATGGGTAAAATTACGTTGAATTCTGTGAAATTCAATCAGAAATTACGGGTTGAAGTGGTTGATACTCATGTCATCCCATTAATAAGGTATACGTTAAGACCAAGTGCTACCAAAACTCCTTATGAGATTTTCATGTTTTTGGTTGTGTATGTTATGTATTAAAAAATCATAATTCTCTAGAAAATTTTGATTCAAAAAGCGATTATGGAATATTTTTTGAATACTTTGTTGATAGTAAGGTTTATCGTATTTATAATTTGAGAACTAAAACTATTATGAAATCTACAAATGTAGTTGCTTATGATTCCAAAGAGTTTGTAGATATTTCCATTGACAATGATGTAACTAGTCTTATTGAAGAAATAACTAGAACAAACATTCTCAATCAAGATCAAAATGAGAAAAGTGATGCTGAAGTAATTATGGTCACTACATTAGAAGGAATCGAACCTACTACGCCATCATTAAACTAGTCTAATGATGTTAGTAATCCTTGTTTTGAAATTAACAATCCTTATAGATATGAACCTTTTTTCCAAAATGAAGAAGATTCGTTCTATCGTTAAAGTCAATGAACAATTATAAGATGATAAACAGCAAAGAAAGATAACGAGGCTCAATTATAGCGATATGATCATGTTTATTTGTTAACCTGTATGTTTGACCTAAAAATATTTAAAAAAAGCTTTATAAGATAAATATTGGATTCAAACAATGTAGAAAGAGTTAAAAAAATTTAATAGAAATAAAGTACAAACTCTGATATCAAGGTGTAATATAAAGTTATTTGAACCAAATGGACTTTTAAGAAGAAAACTGATGAATTTAATAATATAATTAGGAAAAAAAAACAAAAGCAAGACTAATGGTACACCAGTACACTCAAGTAAAAGGGATTGATTTTGATCAAACATTTACTTTTCTTGCTAGATTAATCAATTAGACTTTGTTAAGCATTGCAACTTTATAGAATTTAAATCGTATCAAATGGATATTAACAGTACCTTCTTGAATGGTATTCTTAATGAGGGAGCATATGGTAAATAACTGATTTTAAAAATTTTCAAAATGTTGATCATATGTTTAAATTTGATAAGGCTTCGTAGGTTAAAACAAGCATTTAGAGCTTGGTATAAGAAATTAACCAATTTCTTTCTAGAAAAAGTGTATAAGAGAAAGGCAGTTGGTAGAATTCTTTTACTAAGAAGTATAACGCTGATATTATAATTGCTCAAATTTAGATTAATGAATAGTGTTTGGCTTCATCTCTCATAATGAACTTTTTAAATTTGATAATTCAATGAAAAATGAGTTTGAGATGAGCATGTTTGGTAAATTAAAGTATTTTTTAAGGTTGCAAGTTAAACAACTTGGATGAGATTTTTGTATCTCAACGAAAGAATGCAAAAGACTTGGTAAAGAAATTCGGTTTAAACATATGAGAACTTCCATGGGCATGAATATTAAAACTCCCATGGGTATGAATATGAAACTATCAAAAGATGAAAATGGGAAGTTCGTTCCTTCTAGTATATATGGAAGTCCGATTGGTATTCTTCTTTAGTTAACTACTAGCACATTAGACACACGTTTTGGTATTAATGTTTGTGTAAGATATCACACTAATATGAAAGAATCACATTTCAAGGTAGTGAATCAGATCATTAAGTATGTGAATGGTACTACTTGATTTTGCAATTTAGTACTCTAATGAATCAACTTCAAGCCTTGTAAAATATAGTCATGGAGACTGGGTAGGAAATGCTGATAATAAGAAAAACACTTTTGGTGGGTATTTTTGTCAAAGTAATAACATGGTATCTTGGTATAACAAGAAGTAGAATTGCATATTTCTATCTAATATTTAAGTTGAGTACATTGCTGTTGAAAGCTATTGCTTTCAACTCTTTTGGATGAAGCAAATCTTGAGGACTACAATATTCTATAGGATATTTTGATAGTATATTATAATAACACCAGTACTATGAACATTTATAGGAATCCTATACAACACTTTGAGACTATGTATATCGATATAAGGCTCCATGTCATAAAAGAGCTTGTTAAAAATAAAATTGTTATTTTAGAGTATGTTGCAATAGAGAAGCAACTTGTTGATATATTCACTGAAGCAGTTGATACATTAAGGTTTGACACTTTAAGAAACTCTTTACAACTTTGTGTTATTTGAATGTGATACATAGTAGAATATGCATCTGAACACATGTTACTATTCATAATTCTGTATCATTCTATGCCTAAAATCTTTTAGTCTTTAGATATGGATGCTTCCATGATCATGTGAAAATAAATTTGCTACTAAAACCTTCCTCTAATGCACAATCATTATGGATCCTTGACATTTACTTTATTCTCCATATATGAATCAAGTAAATGTTTGTATTTTCTGTTTGTTTCCTTTTTATAATATTGATTAATAGAAAAAAAAGGAAAAATAAAAATTGATATATTTAGGAAGTGTTAAATATGACGTTCTAAAATTTCTAATAAATTTTAAGAATTTGATACGGGCATAATTAGTGATCTAAAACACACATAAAGGTTCAAATAACATGACAATTCTAAGTTGACTTTTAATTGAATGCATTGTTATGTTGAGATATCATGATCTTTTAATTGTGAAATTTTTTTATGAATGATAATCCAAATTATTTAATGTATAGTCATGTTTTAATTATAGGTATAATTGAATTTCAGTAGGTCCTATGCTTTAGCAAATATTTAAAGTTGTATCTTATCTTCAAAATTGATGATTTTATTTTAGACAAAATCTTTGATTGTATTCAAGATTCAAACCAATTTTATTTGAATGAAATATTATTTGGATCTTCACTTAGGTTAATTTTATGTTTAAGTAAGAGATTTTCATCTACGTTAAACCTTTGCTAAATGTATGCCTTAACAGTTGGAAAAATAATTGTTATAACTATGATTGAGATTGGTGACATGGAAATTAGTAATTTAAAGTCCAAATACCTATTTTCTTAAGATATATATAAATATATATAGTAGATTCACTAGTATATTGATTACTATTTACCACCTTCTTGATAATTTTAACATTGATCGATACCAAAAGCCTTTTTTTCTTTAGAAGTAATTTGTCCTTTTTTTTTTATCTAACCTTGAATAAGAACATACGGTGCAAACTTGAAGGGGAACTGGATCCTTTAATGGATTATTAAAGAAAGTTTTAAGTGGCTTAATCTCAAGGGCTAAGAAGACAAAAGTTAGCTTGTCTACATAAGAGCCATTGCTTATAAAGCCTTTGGATACTATTGAAACTCAATTAATTTTAGCCCTTGATATATTCTATCCTACCTCCTTGATCAAATAGATCTAGCCTTGTATCATATTTTTTTTCAGCTTCTTCATCTAAAACTAGTACAACATCAGCAAAAAAACTATAAAAACTCACTACTTTAGAAACTAAAATCTAATTAGATTATAAGAAATCAACAAAAAAATGAAGTTTGTTTGATGAAATGGATTTGATAATGATTATTTAACATCCATGACAGAATTCTTCCTTGTTTTTTTACGAAAAACACTTCGTTTATCATTGAAAAATTCTTGATTCGATCGTCTTTTGTCGAAAGCATCCTTGACATGTGATGAAAGATCTCTACTTTCATTTCATGACCAAATTCTTTCTCATCTTTTGATGATTAACAAAATTTAAATTTTATCATATACTATTAGAATTCTTCCTCGATATTGGATGGCTTTCATCTTCTGTCAAAATTGTTCCTTGACATTTGATGAAATAAGGTTTTTATCTCCCATCAGAATGACCTTTGAGATTTGACATGTGCAAATGTTTTTGAAAGGTTTCATGTTCCATCGAAATCTCCTCAATG
The DNA here is from genome assembly GCA_021397835.1 of Moringa oleifera. Lineage (NCBI taxonomy): Eukaryota > Viridiplantae > Streptophyta > Magnoliopsida > Brassicales > Moringaceae > Moringa > Moringa oleifera. The sequence continues at coordinate 158,818 of JAJFZO010000235.1, forward strand.
CGTGATGATTTAACTGTGAAAATTCTTTCTCAATGTGCCCTATGAACATTGTCTTCTATCAAAATCACCTCGATATTCGGCATTGTGAAGAATTTATATTTTGAAATGTCATATCTTCCACCGAAATCTCCTCAATGTACATGGATTACCTATCAAGATTCTTCCTCGACATACCCTACAAGCATTGTCTATTATCTCAACATTCAACATTATCAAGAATGACATTTTGAAATGTCTCATCTTCCATTAAAATCTCTTTGATGTACAACAATTAGGCAATCAAAATTCTTCCTCGACATGCCCTATGAATGTTGTCGCCTATTCAAATCGCCTCAACATTCGGCATCGTAAAGAATGACATTTTAAAATGTCACATCTTTCATTAAAATCTTGTTGACGTACAATGATTTAGTTATCAAAATTCTTCCTCGACATGCCTTATAAATGTTATCTCTTGTCAAAGTCGCATTGACATTCGATATTGTAAAGAATGAAATTTTGAAATGTCATATTTTGCATCAAAATTTCCTCAATGTACAACAATTAGCCATCAATATTCTTCGTTGAGACGCCCTACGAATGTTATCTCTCATCAATTGCCTTGACATTTAACATTGTAAGGAATAACATTTTGAAATGTCACATCTTTAATTGAAAACTCTTCCATAATTTGATATCAGTGTAAGAGATTTCCATGATGCTTACAGATCTTTTTATACATGTCCGTGGTCATTTATGTTGCTAATTTTACTTGTATCTGTTGGGTATCAACATTTTTTGTCATTTGTTTATATCTTTCTTGGTTTTTTTAGCTCTATTCCGTCATACTTCAGTATTTATTTTAGATTTCCCTGATTCAGTCTTCATCCATCATTCTTATCAATTGATTCATCTTAAATGTATACTACTCTTCTCATTTTTCTTGATATAACTTCATATCTTTTAATTGCTTTTGATGGTTTACTTGATTAGCAAAGATGATCTTTTCAAGTTTTTTATTCTCTCATTCTATCTCATGCAAGCTCAGCTTTTATTTATAATTCTTTATGTATCTTTATGCTTTCACTCATGAAGAAGTACCTGTCTTTCCTTAACTCTTCTATTTCTTGAGTTATCCTTCGCATTTCCTCGTTATTCCTTAATTTTGACCTTTGTGTGCGAAAGCTTTTTAATTTCTTGATAGGGCTTCTTTCTCAATCTCAAGGTCAATATATATATATTTTTTTATGACTTGAATCTTTTGGTTTCTCGAGATTCTCTGTCCTTCTAAAAGCATTCAACTTCCACTTGTTTTTATTTCGTGAAAGAAGTTTTGACCAAACCAATCATACTAGTGGGACTAAACCCTGAATTCTGCTATCCATCTAGTTACTTTCATTACATTGGGGTTTTATAGGCTTGTTTGATTTTTTACTTTATTTACTGATTATGCATCATCATATTTAAATGTTCCTCTAACCAATTGGTATAAGGTAGTGACCATTATTTCACACCCGTCTACCTACATACTACTAGTGATGTATATTTGATACTTTCCCATATTCTGAGTAAAGGCATAAAATCCTCTTGTTATAAACAAAATGGCTTTGTATAAGATCCAAGGTGTTATCCATTGTATTTGTTCTTTAAGCTGAACAAACTTTGACCCACTGGTACATGGTTATGTTCCCATTAGATCTTCCCTCGTGAAAGATCTCTATAAAATGCCCCTAAAGTTTAGATATTTTTCTATTCATTTTGAGATGGCTTTTGAGCCATGTGTAAAGTAAAGTAATTCCTCCTATCAAATATCCTTTCCCATTGAATCCTCCAGAAAACAAGTCTTTCAACATTGGGAGATAGCAAGCCATAGTATCAATATAGAATGAGTTACCAAGTGACTTATACCTATCAATCTTGCTGATTCCATAGCCGTCAGTGTAGTTTAATAGGAATTGAAAAGCATCTTTATTTCATTGTCTCAAGTGGAGCAACCTTATTCCTTCTAACCTAGACTAGATTTCTTTTTATACATTCATCTAAGACATACTTCTAGACATTTAATGGTGGATCACTGTCATAATCTTCAAGAACCTTGCAAATTTTCTTACTTAGTTTTGCACTCCCAACATAAATCTATAAGCAATTAAATTTTGTATTCCATAAGGGCCCATTTCTTAATTAAAGGAAGAGCTTCATGTATGGTACATGGAGAAATTGGAACAAGAGGAAATTTGTTCTAGGTTAGAAGTTATGAGCATAGCCTTTCTTTCTTAGCAACATAGTAGTATTTAGAATTAACCAATTCTGGTTCCACATCATGTAAGTAACATGAAATAGTGTCCTAAACTATATTACGATCAAGTGCCAAATTTTCATGAAAGTATGAGGACTCATTGGTTGCTTCATGAAGTGTTGTATGCCTTACATAACCTTATTTGATATAAACTCCAAAACCCATTATTGGATTTAGGAGATGAATTGTCTCATTATCCCTATTCAAAAATTTATTCTCAAACTCTCTCTCTTTTTTCCTAATAAAAACTTCTCTCTTCGTGTTTAACAAAGTTCTTAAGACTTTGACAACTTTTGGAGAGGAAGTTCATTCACTAGTTCATTGGCAACCTTTGCCATTTGAGCTACATAAATAAAATTAGTTAAATATATAATCTAGTCCCACTTCCTCCACCTTGTCCCCATATTTGTTCAGGATAGCAACTTCTTTCATCAAGATTAGGATTTAGGATTTCCTTGCTAGTTGAGTGCTTTTTATATATGAGAAATCATCTAGAAAGCTACTTATATAATCTGGAAAGGAGTGATCTGCAGAATAATTTCACTATATTGGAAGAGATTTTCCAGTAACGGAGTATGGCAGGAGAGTTTGATATTAAATCTATGTTGTCTTCTCCATTTTCTTCAATTACTTTTAAAACAATATCCTTACAAAATCCTATTACAACAAAATGATCAACCATCTTGGAGTAAGAAGATCCTTCTAGAAGGCTTATTGAGTATTTGAGGAGAGTTCTAATTATCAAATATGCATTGCCATCTCCTATCAAAATCTTTTTCGATATTTGGCAATAAAATATGTTTTACTTCTTGTATAGATTTCCTTTGATGTTTGATTTTGAAAATATGTTTTTATTTTTAGTTGTTTTATTTTCTTATTAATTTTTATTTTATTTTGCTTGATTATCAAAGTATAAAACTCATCAATCAAAATTGTTTTTTTTTTTTTAATAAAAGCATCAAGTATGTAGATTAAGAAAGTACACAACTTCCTCACTATCAAGCAATACTCTGTCAGGTTTTTCTCAATGATGATCACTTTAATACACTAATTTTCTTTTGATTAAAATAATAAAGACGCCATTTTATCCTCATCAAATTCGTTTAATATTAGGACTAAGTAGCTCTTCCCTATGAAATCTCCTTCAGAGAAGGTCATCCTCATAGAATCCATCCCTATTTCATACTCATTTACCCTCTTTGGGTGTTCATTTGCCCATTGAATTGGTGGAGTTCTCTAGAATCCATTATTTGGTGTGCTTTTTTCATCCTACTTTAGTACACAAATGACTTTCAATCTTTTTTTATCAATCAAATTCAATTGTTTCTACCATTTTTTTCCACTCATTTTACTTATTTGAGCTACCTTTCCATGAGTACTTTTAAGAAAAAATCTATATTCAATTGGCAATATTGCTTTTGTATTATTGAGTTTGCCCTAATTGACATCCTTACTGAAGCTAATAGTAGTATCTTATGCCGGCCTTGATAGTTCCTGGTCATTTTTTGAATTGCAACTTCAATAGCTTTATTATCATCTACTTAAGGTTTTTTCTTTCCTTCTTTTCTCTTTTTCTATGTTTCTTGTGGTTTTTCTACCCCTACTTTTTTTGAAATCGTAGTCATTAACATCTTGTAGATAGTGTAATTCATTTTTCTTCAGCTACACTATATGGATGTAGTTAACTAGGAAATGATTCACATTTTTCATATTTCTCTGATTTTGGGAGTTCATAAGGAAGCGATTCATCCTGATGTATTGATGGTTTTTCCACAATGTGATTTAATTGTTAAGAACATCCCTGGTTCTTCATTTATCAAGAATGATTTTTTTCTATTTCTTCTCCAAGTTTTTCTTTTCTTGACTTAAAGAATGTTCCATTATGCTTCCATATCTACATATCCTTATAATAACTAGACTAATTCCATCTTCAATTTCGTGGCACTTATTTTAACCACCTTTTATCTGTTTCCACTTTCTAACTTGACCATTTTGGTTTCTTCCTTATGGAGCCTTTTTGCTCTCTTTTTTCTTGTTCCACTTGCATGAGGTTCTTCTAGTGTAATTCCAACTTTTTCTTTCAAATCCTCAAAGTGAGAATCATCCTCTTGAAAATATTCACAGTTATTTCTATTAAACTTTTCATCATCAAAATCACCCTAAAAAAAGGATACCAAAGTTTCACTCAAAAGCCAAAAAAAAAAAAAACAAAAAAAGGATTTGATATGGTAGAACTTATATGAAGCTGTGCGTTAGTGAAGGCATGGTAAGAACTTATATAAAGCGATATATTTTTGATAGTTAATTTCAATATAATAGTTTTATACAATTTCATAACTAGATTGAGAACAACCTTCATTTTTTCTTATTTTGAAATATTCTAGCTATATTATCCTTTATATGGGAATTTATCATTAAAGACTGATTTGCATCATAAACTAGCAAACTAAAAATAAGGTGGATGGTGACCAAAGTCGATTAGATCCATTTATTTATTTTTTCTTCATTTTTTTTCTTTTTCCTCTCTATTCTTTTCTTGTCGACTCTCGTTGGCTCATATCCTAAGCCCACTTGATTTCTACTTTGTTTCACCTTCAAAATTCTGGCCATTATATTCACATGATGTACTGCATGGGTAGGCAATGAATTGTTGGCAACATATGGGCTATTTATGGCATCGAAGCCCAAAACTCTATTATTTACAGGTGATTGTACTTTGTATTTGAATGTTAACTAGTTTTCTATATTATGCCTTATTGTACTTTTGTGATAATTGTATTTGACATTTGCATTATACTATTTTGGGTATAAGGGTTGAAACGGCTTCATAAACAAAGGGGCAATCAATTTTTCATACAAACTTTAGGAAATAATTCTGAATATGAGCATGGTATTGGTCTAACGAGCACCCTCTATTTCTATAGCTTTTATGATGTAGGCTCATTATTCACATTGGCCATATTTTTTGAGGAAGCTTGGCATATCAAACCCAATGGTTTAAAGATAAAGTTCATCTCCTATTCTCTCTCTTTCGGGGTGAAAGATTTCCTTTGTTATGGCACCCCTTTCTTGGTGATCTTGCCTTTTACAAGTAACTCCATCATCTACTAAAACCATTTTTCTATCGAGTTTTAAACGTTAATGTAATCTTATAGCAATTGATTTTGCATTATAGATGAGGCCTGGGCTATCCATCCTTAGCAACTTCTATCGTCTCTATCCTAGTATTATAATTTTCAATTTTTTCTTACAGTAAAGCATTTAAATGAGTGTTATATTCTTAGATGACCAAGCTTTTGAAACATATATTTTCATTGACTTTATATTATATGGTAGGCAACATAACGATACATCAAGTATATTTGATGTGTGTCCTAGTTGGGTTTAGAACCTTAACGCTAGCCATGGCTCTACCTTGGGTTAAATATATGCGTTGGTTATGCAAGAGAAGACCAACTTCAAAAGGTTTGCAGATTTCCATTATCGGACTAATGATGGTTTACTATGACATAGTTTGTTATGTCATGGTGAATAATAGTCGAGATCAACATGCCTAAGGTTTAATCTAAGTGAAATACTTCTCCAGCTTTGCTAGGTTTCCTCTTGAATGCATCGTTACACATATTTCTCCTACAAGGTAAAGTTTTGGTTTAGAGCATATGTTATGCTTTGTGGCATGTGCTATTTCAAAAGCAATTAATAAAACAAACAAAACATAGCAATCAAGGAATACAAAATAATAAATCATAAAGAAAAAGCAAGAAAAGAAATCTAAGTTTGGTCTGGATCTCTTAATCATCCCTAGTGAAGATGCCAACTATTATGACTAGGGTTTCGATCGAGAAAACCTACGGTGTGAGAAAAAGTTAAAAGTTGTCACAAATCATTTTAGGTATGATTGACCACCGTTTAAAAGTAAGGCTAACGAGTACAAAAAGAGTCGAGATTTCGAATCTGGGAGTCGGTTATGCTTAGGGATGGATTAGCACCCCCAAGACCCCCAAAACTGGTACACCTTTTGATTTCTTTTCCTAAAAAATAATTTTAAGAGTATTTTAATCAAAGTACTTGAACCTTTGTGCTTACTCCATCCCAATATATCAAGACATTCTTTTAGGGAGAAAAGAATGGCTTGCACTTACCTACTTCTCATCTTCTCCAAAATAAGGGTTAGAAATCATATATGTAATATTTTTGTTAACAAAGAAAAGTTCTAATATGAAAATTTTTTTATTTCTATAATATGATTTATCTAAATGCTAAAATATTAAATAAATCAAAACATATAACTTAACAAGAGTTTATTAATAATTATCTCATGTTGAGCAATTTTATTCAAAATAATGAATGTGTTGTAGTAAATAAGTTTAAGAGATTGTTTAAATACCTCTTGAAGTCCCTTACACTTTCATAGTATTTCTCCCCTCTTTAATATGAATGGATATAAGATTTCTATTGAAATCTTCGTGGGAAGCCACAAAAACTATAATGGAAATTAAAAATTATAAAAAGAATTTTTTGAGAAAACTTTAGAGACAGTTTCTTTTCTTTTTATTGTGTTTGTGTGTGTCTCTCCTTCACATAAATCTTGCTACCTCTTCCTCTTTTTGCCACTCTTCGCTCTAGAGCTGAAATCTTCCCACCTATATATAGGATTTCGATGGTGCACATTAGCATCAAACAACGGGCAGAAGAAAAAAGTGTAATATGCCCAACATCTTTTGCGTTCAAGCTCGACATGCTTTACCTTGCTTTGCAGAGCCCACCTTATTGTGTGAAGCCCCCTTAAGACTCTATCATATTGTCTTCATTGATTCCAACTCCATTTCCACATCATTGACCTCATTTGAGTAGGAAACCACATTCATTTTCTCCAATCTTCATCTAGATAACTCAAAAATAGGTTTGCTAGTAAGCTACTACTGTGTCATTTAATTCTTCCAATTAGTGAATAAATCTTAGGAATTTAAGGAGCTTTACAATCTACTTCACCATTCCATCACCTTTTGTGCAATTTCCTACTCACATTACCAAATTTGGGATAGAATCAGGTGACATCAAAATGTGGGGTAAGCTACTAACTTTGCTACCTTCGAATTCCTTGCCACATCAATAGCTCTTCTTTTTCAGACTGATGTGGTAGCGTTGCCAAATGATGCCTTACCATATTAACAGCCCTACTATCGATGTCGTGCTACATCATCAGTTTTCCTTTTTTCAAAAGTAGAGCACTATCTTATCAGCACTAGCGCTTTCAATGATAATGTACCATGTCAGCCACTTCTGCCTACTAATATGTTCTAAATTTTTATCTCTTATCTTTACAATGCCACTTGAATCACCTTCATAATAATAATGATTTCACTATCTCAAATTACTATTGCAAGTTCATTGGTTATTCTATCTCGACATCATGCATTTTTGGACAATGATAAAACCTTAAGGTGTTAATAATCTCCATTTGGTCACAACATAACATTGATATCCCTCTATCTTAACTTTTCAACACCATTTGAATCACCTTAATTAGATCTTAAATGTGGAAGCTTTGATAGATCTTTCAAGTGTTCCTTTATGAAAATACTATAGTAAAGCATCTGAATGTTATGTAGCTTTGCATCAAGGTAGAACCTTCAAGTTCATAAAATCTTCACTCGACCTTAACACAGAATGTTTAGCCCTTTCTCTTACCTTTCCAATGCCACTTGAATCACTTCAATTAGATCTTAGATGTTGAAGTTATGGAGGTCCTTTAAGTGTTCCTTGATCTAGGTGAATTCCTAACCTTGAGAAAACCTGACCTTAGCTTAGCTCCTGACATTAAGTTCACTCCTAACCTTGGATTAGCCCCTAACCTTGAATTAACTTTCGACCTTGGATTATCTCCTGACCTCGCGTAACTCCTGACCTCCACTACAAGAAAACAATAAAATTCTTAAGGAAAATTCCCATGGCTATAAAAATCGTGGGAATTTTTGAAATCTATTATGCCAAGTGATACGAAAAAATTATGCAATCAGAAATTATTATTCCAATGGAAATTCAATCAAAATTTCTAACATATTATTTCTTACAAATATTGTCGTAATAAAATCCATAGAAAAATTGATTAAAATATTTATTTATATTTTTGTTTTTTTTAATGTTAACGAATTTCCAATGAAAAACTATCATGGTAGTTTTTATATAATTTTATTAATATTAAAAACATAATTAATTTAATTGCCATGAATAATACCGCGATAATTGTTTTAATTATACATTTAAATTTTTAAATTTAATTAAATAAAATTAATAGCGCAATTATCACGGTATATTGTCATGGGAATTAGTTGTTACTTTTTCTACGGAGAACAAAACCGCGGCAATCCATTGAAAAAGTATATACTTTAATATTTTAATTATTTTAAGTAATAATATTGCCGCGGAATAAACCGTGGCAACATTTACATCATTTGCCACAAAAATTTTGCTTGTTAATTTTGTCAAAGTAATTTTTATTTGACATATGGAAATAATTTTTTGTTGTTTTAATCAATTTCGATAGTAGTTTTTTGTTACAATATTTTTTGAGTGTTTCCCATGATTTTCTTTGTAGGAATTTTGAAAAAAAAGTTTTTGATTTTTGATATAATATTTTAATATTTAAATAATTAACATAAAAATAATTTATAATAATCATTTATAATAATTTGTCACGGATATTATCCGTGACAATTTTGTTTTTACCACGGTTTTTTTCATAGGAATCATTGAGTGAGTTAAAATTTTCAAATAATTTTTCTAGATTTTATAAAATATTTTTTTAATGTAATTTGATAATATCTGAGAAGGTAGATTATTTTTAAAATAATTTAGTATTATTTTTATTATTTATTTATCATAATTAAATTTTTAATCATAATTATTTAATTGTATAATTATTATAGTTAAAAAAAGTTAAGTAATCAAGTATGTTCTTTTTTTTTTTTAATTTTTCACAAATTTAGTTCATTGTCTAAGGTATAATTAAGTTTTGTTTTATATATTTTTGTTGTAATCACAAATTTAATTTACATATTTTTTTTTTCAATTTGATAATATATTATTGTCGATAAAAGTAAAATTCAACTACTTGAATTAATAATTATATTTATTAAAAAGTAAATAATAATGTAATTTGCATTTGAAAGCAATACTACATTTGGTTGCTTGTCTTAATGTTAATGTCTTATACTTAAAAATAAGAGAGCATAACTTCAAGTTTGCTTTCTTGCATCTGAAGTGTACAATATATAATATTTTTTTAATAATTTAATTTAATTTATTATTAAAATATACCATGTCATATAATTTTTAATGTGTTATAAAATGTATAAAATATAGCAGTGCATTTAATAAATTAATTTAAACACTTATAGATTATAATATATAGTAATATATATAAGAAAATCTTATGATACATATATATACATCATGATTAGTACATATAACCCAATTTAAAACCATGAATTTAATTATCTTGTATTTTCATAATATATTAGATATCATGTAGTGAACTATATTACATTGATTATAATACATTGTAAAATATATAATATATTAATTTGTTCAATAAATATAAGTACTTATAATGATGAGCAATGAGTTATAACTAAGAAAACTTGAAGTTATAAATAATTTAGGATTGAAACATTGGTACATATAACTATGATTAGCTATCAATTTTGAAACAATTACTTGTTTTTAATTGCATTGTTTAGTAAAAAATGTGTATGATTAGGAATCAATTGATAAATAATTGCTTGTTAATGTAAATTGTAATTATTAGCCTAAATTACAACATATGTGTTGCTAATTGACATCGATTAATTTTAATTTCAATTAATACATATCAATGATTAAATGATTTAATTAAAATGAATAAATTAAAACACAAAATACTACATCAAAATGATGTCGTTTTGATGTAATATAAACACTTACTTAGAAACCTAACTCACAACTTAGTTTTCTTTTTTACCGCCGCATACTCCTTTCTTCCCTTTACTATCTGCAATTTTTTTTGCTCTCTGTAATCTTCATTTCTCTGCAATTTCTCTTCTCTTCTTGCTACTTGGTCTTTATGGAAAGATCAAATCTAAGCATTTGGTGAATCATCACTAGATTTTGAGAAGGTAAACTCGGATTTTGCCCACCCGATATGCTTAAAGTTAAGCTATTGTGGGAATAATCTTTCTCTCCTTCTGCTCTACTTAAAGTTAAGCAGCACCTTTATCAAATCTGATTCAAAAATTATTTCTCCAAACTGACTTTACAATGAACATTTTAAAGCTTCTCTAACTACCTAGGCCTTTGCTTCCTTTGGCTTCATATTCCCTTCCGTGGACTTAAACTATCCTTTTGACAAAAGCACCCTGCTCATCTCTGATTACTTGTGCCATGCCTACCAGATTGAAATCATGAAAAAGCAAGGTTCCCCTTTTAGGATCGACTACAACAAGCTCACTCTAATTGAAAAAGACAATAAGCTCTCTATTTCTTTTGGCTTCATATTTCGTTTTGTGGACTTAACCTATACTTTTGATAAAAGCACCCTGCTCATCTTTGATTACCAGTGCCATGCCTACCATATCTAAATCATGAAAAAGCAAGGTTCTCCCTTTAGGACTGATTACAACAAGCTCGCCACTCAAGAGAAAAAAATGGTAAGCTCTATGCTCTATTTGCTCATAATGCTATACCTATCAAAGTTGTTGAATGTTGCAGCATCCGCATTCCCCTTAAGCTATCCAGTGCTAGGTTTTGTCCATTTTCTGGGTATTTCAGATCCTTCTCTACTTCTTGGTGCACCAATTGGAAAATTAACAAAGTTCCTTGTGCAATCTTTCTTATGCCTCATTTTGGTATAACTGTCCATAAATTAAATAGGATTCCTCCCCTCTATCGAACATACAGGGAATTGGAGGTAGCATTCCACCAATGTTGAGTCATGGACTGGTTCCTTCAGCCCTTTTTCTATGTGTTGGTGTCCTATATAACCGACATAAGACTCGAGTTGTTAGATATTATGGAGGTTTAGTGAGCACTATGTTGAATCTTTCTACCATTTCTTTTTTTTTTTTACTTTGGCCAATATGAGTTCACTCGTACTAACAGCTTTATCGGGGAATATTCCATCTTAGTAGGAGCTTTCTAAAGAAATAGCTTAGCATAGCCTCTCTCTTCTAATAATAAAGAGCAGCCTGCATCTTTATCATCTTATAGTAACTACTAGTTACTTAAAAGAACACACACAACGGACCGAACACAAACAACAGAAAGAACAAAAAGGCCATACATCCATATCAAAACATAAGGTAAAGGGGACAATAGGTCACCATGCCGAAGTCCCCTCGAGCTCTTGGTACCAATACGATTCTAAGTGAATGCAATCTGGTTAAAGAGGTATTAATAAGGGCATTTAACTTGGAAGGTTTTATGGGAAACAACATTTTTATTTAAAGATATAATACTATAAAAATTGGCCCTAAAATGAACCTTAAAATATTTTGTTAGTATTTTAACTCTTTATTTTTTTTTCTTTTTGTAGGATATAGATTTTATAGGGAATAGAATATAGAAAATTTTTTCAAGCCAATTGTTGTCATCTCGGTGGTGAGAATAGATTCCAAAGGCAGTGTGAGTAGATGCTTAACCATATTGCTGACACATGACTATAATTTTTTAGAGTTATGTAAATATATGACATGCACATATGTGGAACAAGGTAGCTAAAGCAAATATTAATATGTTCATATTGGAAATAAAACAAGTAATATAAAACATTTTTCTTTTACGCATTACATTTTGTTAGAAGTTGTAGGAACCCAGGTGCACCATGTTAGGATTTGAGGCTATGGTGTATTATTGCAACATTCCAAGTGATCATCTCTATTAGATTTTTTTCTAGAATTAATAAAAACCTTGATTCCACTGTTTGTTATTATTTTATATGCTAATAGGAATAATAAGGAAGAAAATTAATCTGAACTTGATTGTAGTTGCAATGTGGTTGTGCATTTTGCATTCAATACTTAACATTAGTGTTTTAGGAGTGAACGTTGCCACTTCAGTGGTGCAAATATGTACCTTGGTAAGGGTATTAGATTCGTGTGATCGAATTCTATTGTAAACTTGATTTCTTTTGAGAAAAGATTTAGATGCTAAATTTTTTTATTTGGGTGAGTTCAAGGGTATTTCTATTTTGTTTTTCTATAGATTTCGTACAAAAGGAATGTTACATATTGTGTTTTCTATAAGTTTCAATTTATCTGGGTTTTATTTTCTTATTTTCATTTGCTTGTTGAGCTTAACCTAAATGTTATTGGCTTCCCTTAGTTCATTTTCATTATTAAGTTAAAATTAAATTTTTTTCTACAAAGCTTACTTCAATTGAAATCCTATATTTATTAACTAGTACTATAGTTTTTGATTTTTCCTATTTACTAGTTAGTAATTTTAGAGATTTTAAAGTTGCATGGTTGTTGGATGAATATTGAAAAACTATAGCCTAGGATGTGAGGTTTTCACTCTTTTATACCTGACAGAAGAAAAAAAAAATACAAAGGTAAGTATTCAACAAAAATCAGCTTGATTTGTGCTCTTTAAATTGTTATGGTTAGTTTGTACATGGTATCTTGTTATTGGCCTACCAGTTTGAGTTTGTTACTATCCGGTTATGATTCAGATATGTTTAAATTATGCTAAAGTTTAGAGTCATTAAGATTGAAGTTATCCTTTTCAAGAAAGAATTGTAGTAAGTTATGTGATCTCTTTCAATGACTTTATAATAATTATTTAATTAAAGTTATAGCATTACCACTTATATGATGATCATTATTTTCTTTGTACTAGTATATCTTAAAATATTTGATGATTGCACAACCACGAATTTGATTTCACATGTATGAAAAGTGGTTTCATGTATTTATAAAATGATTTCTCTCATATATCATATATGGTAAATAAAATTGTAATGTTTTCATATAACTCATTCAAATGATTAATTATAATTTATTTATAATATTTTTATTTTCATTACATTATATATCACTCTTAACAAATAGAATGATATTTGATCTTGTAGTTATGTTCATTATCATATTAAAATGAATATAATTACTTAATTTAAAATAACTATTTTTAATTATTTAATTTATTTTTAAAAATAAAAATTAATTTAAAAATTAATTTTTTAATAACCTTTTTACTAGATTTCATTGTCAACTCCTTGTTTGTTTGAAAATAAATTTAAATAACATAAATAATTTGTTAGATGATTTAAAAATCATTTTTTAAATATTTAATTAATATTTACACTTTTTTCCCAGTTAATTAAATAGGAAAAAACATGGTTGAAATTAAAAACAAAATCACAATTATTTATTGTAAACATTGATTAGTTTTGCTATTCATCTATTAATTAATTGCAAATATTCAAAAGTGAAGAAATTTTATTTAGTAAAATTTGTTCAAGATATATATTATGAGAATTTTATTACCAACATATAATTTATTTTAAATTTAATTAAAATAAAATACATTTAATAATCTAAAATAAGTTCATTTAATTAATTAATTTTAAAATATTTTATTAAAGAATATGTTTAATTTGGCAATATAATATAAATCATATCAAATAAATTTTTAATCATTTTTAACGGTTAATAAAATGAAAACAAATTGTTTAAATTATAAAATCTAGTCATTGTTATTTATTGTAAATAGTCACTAATTTTACTATTATTTTATTAAGTAAATATGTATTTATAAAATTAAATATATTTTATTCCATAAAATTTGTATATTGTAGAAAATATAAGGATTTCATTGCTTATATCTTAATTGGTTTCTCTTTTTCAGCTTAGGCCACATGACAAAACTCTTCATTGCATCTTTAAAAAAGAGAAATCTGTCTCAAAATATCACTTGATTGCTTGCGTAACTGATTGTAAGATCTTGCTAACTATCTATTTATTCATTAAAGTATGTTAATATTATTTTAGTAATTATAAATAATTTATAATTAGTTTCACTTTTTAATTATGGCAAATAACATTAGTTATGTAAAAATGAGATATTAATTCATGAAACTATAGTTACTAGCCAAAGTTTATTGTATTAGTTACAACATTCAAGTATATTAACCAAATTGAAATGAATAATGTTTGACTTTTAATTTATATTGTCACATGTATTTAATGTCACTTGATTTTCATGATTTAGTTAACATAAATATTTGTTTATTTAGATAATGCCATACTTGTGTAGTTTATAATATCTCTAATGTAGGATAAAATAATTACTTTAGAAAAGTTAACTTTTGACTGACCAATTTATCAAAATTGAGATAGTCGTTCAAAAAATGGTCTCTTCAATTATGCATGCAAGTTTTTCTTGCATTACCTTTTACAGTCCACTTTAAGTGTCTCTTTAGAAACTCATCCAAGGGTTAACTTTATCTAATTACCGTCTTAATAGTCCTCTATGTTTGTATATTGTACTAAATTTTTTCTAATAGGTTGGAATTAGACATATCTATTTAATATGACAAGTTTACATGACCGTTTGTGTATATATAGTTTTAAGATAAACATAAAAAATTAAAAATTTATCTAAGCTTGTGGTACATAATTTATGAAAGACAAAAAAATGTATAAGACAACATTTTCCTTTCGCAACATGTTACAGAGGTGGCAAAAATGGATTACTTATTATACACATAAATCCTTTCTTGCAAAATAACCTAGGATAATAAATTAGTCTCCTATGAATAACGTTCTTAGTGTGTGCATGTCTATGTATACATGCATACCCAATACATGCAATATGAAAAGTCATGAAAAATGCCTATTCCATTTTGCTTCATGTAGCACTCGATGCTTGAGGCTGCATGCCCTCTCTCTTGCTTAAACTGCATGTATAAATAATATCACATACAAATAGTTGTAATTTCAAAAGGGCAAATATATATTTGAATATATCCCGAAGAAAAATATTAATTTTATAAAAAGAATTCCTTTCATTCAATAAATTAATAGTCTAGTTTGAATACTTCACCTCTTAGATGTTGAAGTTCATAGAATTTTATGAAACACTTAGTATAAATAAATGTAAAAATACCTTGTGAGAAATGTTATCCATGAGTCGACAAATGATAGATGTAGCTTTTAAGATTTTATGGTCATTGGATCACTAATCAAAAATGTGTTTTGTTGCTAAATCTCCCATGCTAACAACAACTGTGGTTATAAGCATGAAATAGCCAATGGATATGAGAGCTATAGGCATGTACTGTGAGATCGTCAATGTTGTACCAAGGGTATTTGTAGAGTATACTGAATCAATATAGCTATCCTTCTTCTGACACAACAGCGCAATTTCAATTAGTATCAAAATGAAGTTAATTTCTTTCTTCTTTTTTTCTTGCTTGTCGATGTATAACCATAGTGCCATTTAATAGAAAATTCCTTAAATTCCTAGGGGTTCTTGCCATTACTGGCTTTGGACTAAAAACGGAAGATTAGATAAAATGCAAATCCAACGGGTTGGTTTTTAATAATTCATGAAGAAAATTATCATATTTTCATAATTCAATTGAATACGAAATCTATAAATCTCATTTTCTTTGTGTAATTGTAGAAGAGGGTTTTGTTTTTTGTTGTAATGTAATCCCCTCCTTTTTTTCATTTTAAGGAATTAGTTAGTTGTCCAGTAACAAGTAAGAGTAGTGGATAGTTTTCGATAAAAGGAAGAGAAAAACGAATAAAAAAATTCTATTTAATCAATATTGTAATACGTGCATTGTTTTGTTTTATTAAATCCAAATGCTTTTTTCTTTACCTAATTACAAAGATGGGTTTTTAGACTCTGGGATCCAGGAATTGCAACATGGACTAAATGCCCTGTCTAAGCCAAGGAACTTACCCTAAAAAGTCTTGACAAATGATGATTGAGATGATATTCGACATTTTTGAACCACGAAACGCTCAGTTTCCAATTCAGTTGCAGGTGTAACCAACCTGCTATTAAGGATATGGCAGAAAGAAATAATAAAAAAAGAGCTCCAAGATTTTTTTCCTTTCGGAGATGAGGATGGATGTAGATAGAAGTCACCTCTTGGCCGGCTTGGTTTTGGATCCTAGTGTTGTAACCCAGCCTGTGGGAGATCCAAGGGAATTTTTATGTTATGAAAATGATCTATTAAATTGGTTTGGTTATTCTCCTTCATCTTTCATATCAACCTGTCCATTGTGCTATTCAAATGGGTTTGCCTTTTTTATTTTCATTTTTCATGCCAAATGGCTCCATGGTTGGTGTGTAATCTTCATGGAGCCATTTGGCTTCAATGAAGTAGGCCTTGACTAGTTCTTTCATATTGATTATTAATGAGATCAAGATGATGATTACATGGTTCTAGTGAGAAGTACAAAATAAAGAAAGGATCATGTCAAGTTGAAGTGAATCTACCTGTTCTTTGGTGTATTGGAAACAATATAACTTTCTTTGTATCCTCATATCATCTTCTATTCTTGATAAATGTCTAATAGTGCTTTACAACATAGTTTCATGTAATCCGTAAGTTTATCTGAGCTGCTTATATCCTCATGTGAAAGTTAAAACATGACGTATGATTATATAATCAAGTTAACCTGCAAGTAAGCAATACCTATTAATTCTTAGATGAAAATATATAAATATTTTCATGAACTTGTTAATTACTTTAGTAAAGACTTCAAGTTCTTGGAATGTGCCATACATATCATCTGTATCATCTAGTGTTGATGTAATGCAAATCACTTCGGTCAATATCTACTTGAAAAATGAATATTGATGCTTAAAATACACTTTCAGTATGCAAAGGTAACACTCAACCATTCTATTTTTGATATAACGCAACTTTCTTGCTAGTTAAGTCTTTCCACCACCTGAAAAGTAGTACACATATATAGTCATTGACATAATCCAAACTTGAGATAGTTAAGCATATAATGACTATCAAGAACTACATCTTACTTGGAAAATTCACTCAACTTTTTTTTTTTTTTTGTGTAGAGATAGTAAAAAAATTAAATCAAACTTCGCAAATTTTAGTGAATGTTATGGGAACTGATCCGTTGGTATAATATAGAGAAGTCATTCTTATCTCTTAGCCTAGTAAAGCCTTTGCGGATAGTTTATTTTAGAGCACGAGCTACTTGTGCTACAAGAGGATCATGCAAAATACTTGCAATAGACTTAAAAGTGAGTGGTAATGAAAGTCAATGCTTCTTCTAATATGTCTTCTCCATGTACTCGCATATATCAAGCTTCATAGAGTTTTAGCATTCTTGGGACATAGTTAAACAAGGATTTCGTGAGGTTTCCTTTCCATCTTTGAACTTGTCTGATACTTCTACAGGAATAATCTCAAGGTTTAGGCATAAACATACATTTGATGTAGATGGTGAATACTAGCTCTGTAAAATGTCCATGGTTTAGATCAAAGGTACTAGTTGGAAGATACTTCTAGAATATCTATATATGTCGTTAATCATGATTTCGTCGAAAAAGGCATTGAAGAATTAATATGGAAGGAATTTTAAGTAGGGGAAGAGACTTACCATAAGGAA
Organism: Moringa oleifera; assembly: GCA_021397835.1. NCBI lineage: Eukaryota > Viridiplantae > Streptophyta > Magnoliopsida > Brassicales > Moringaceae > Moringa > Moringa oleifera. Next base: position 176,725 of record JAJFZO010000235.1, read on the forward strand.
CTTTAAATCCTTCGTGTTTAAGTATTCAAAATTAAAAGGCAATGTCATAGAGATTATTGTGACCATTAATGATATAGTCATAATAGATTTTGTTTAATTCGTTTTTATCCCTCTTTCAAAATGGTATGCGACTCCTAAAACTTGGATTGCATCAATTAAGGTTAGTTTCTAGAAGCTTCATCTGTTCCTGCCACTAGCATCCTTTTAACTACTTGTTTTAGTTCTTACATATGTCCTTGAGTTGAAATGTCAAAAGACTACAAAAATTAAAGATTAAGAATAGTCATTTTGTTTAGATGGTTAGAATCTCTAATCTAATGTAATATGTAAAAGGAGAAGCAAATCATAAAGCATCATGAGATGCTAATATGTATGACACTGTAGTTATGCCTCTAAAAACATGCAGGCAAGCAAATCTAGAAATGCATTCTCAACTAATCTTAAGAATAAATGTAATGGCTTGCAAACACATGCATAATAACTAGGTACCATTGAATCATCAGAATCATTTAATATGATGAAGTGATCCCCTAAATATCAGGACAGTGGTGAGCAGAGTGACGATTGATAGTGTTGGACAAGACATTTTGAGCAGAAGCTAGTTTAGACATATCTTTTGATATGTAAGAAATGATGATCAGCTTATTTACTTTTTACTTAAATGGAAGGAGCTTGTTCAAGTGAAAGAGCTTCTATATTGGTCTCATATTTATAGGGCTAACTACCATGCCAAACTACATCATATGGATGGAAAATGCACAGATCAAGTTGAAGAACCCACTGGGTGGCCATTTCTTTAAACATGGCAAAGCATGTGTGACAGTCTTCTTCTTTTCATACTATTAATCTTTTACTATTCTTATTGTAAAGAGAAAAGAAAAAAAGGACTTTTACTCATTTGTCTTATTATGTATGTAGTATTTGATTTTTTTTTCTTTTAATATTGTTGAATCATGTGTTTATCTACTTTCTTACATTGTTTAGTGCTAGGGTTTTTCAACTACCTCTTTAGACATGTCTAATTAACTACTGAAAATTTATATGTGCTTATGGAAAAGAAGGAAAAGAGACTTTGCTTTTAATTTATACATTAAATACAAGTAACATTAAAGGTGACTGTCATATATAATTGCAGATTTCCATTATCGGACTAATGATGGTTTACTATGACATAGTTTGTTATGTCATGGTGAATAATAGTCGAGATCAACATGCCTAAGGTTTAATCTAAGTGAAATACTTCTCCAGCTTTGCTAGGTTTCCTCTTGAATGCATCGTTACACATATTTCTCCTACAAGGTAAAGTTTTGGTTTAGAGCATATGTTATGCTTTGTGGCATGTGCTATTTCAAAAGCAATTAATAAAACAAACAAAACATAGCAATCAAGGAATACAAAATAATAAATCATAAAGAAAAAGCAAGAAAAGAAATCTAAGTTTGGTCTGGATCTCTTAATCATCCCTAGTGAAGATGCCAACTATTATGACTAGGGTTTCGATCGGGAAAACCTACGGTGTGAGAAAAAGTTAAAAGTTGTCACAAATCATTTTAGGTATGATTGACCACCGTTTAAAAGTAAGGCTAACGAGTACAAAAAGAGTCGAGATTTCGAATCTGGGAGTCGGTTATGCTTAGGGATGGATTAGCACCCCCAAGACCCCCAAAACTGGTACACCTTTTGATTTCTTTTCCTAAAAAATAATTTTAAGAGTATTTTAATCAAAGTACTTGAACCTTTGTGCTTACTCCATCCCAATATATCAAGACATTCTTTTAGAGAGAAAAGAATGGCTTGCACTTACCTACTTCTCATCTTCTCCAAAATAAGGGTTAGAAATCATATATGTAATATTTTTGTTAACAAAGAAAAGTTCTAATATGAAAATTTTTTTATTTCTATAATATGATTTATCTAAATGCTAAAATATTAAATAAATCAAAACATATAACTTAACAAGAGTTTATTAATAATTATCTCATGTTGAGCAATTTTATTCAAAATAATGAATGTGTTGTAGTAAATAAGTTTAAGAGATTGTTTAAATACCTCTTGAAGTCCCTTACACTTTCATAGTATTTCTCCCCTCTTTAATATGAATGGATACAAGATTTCTATTGAAATCTTCGTGGGAAGCCACAAAAACTATAATGGAAATTAAAAATTATAAAAAGAATTTTTTGAGAAAACTTTAGAGACAGTTTCTTTTCTTTTTATTGTGTTTGTGTGTGTCTCTCCTTCACATAAATCTTGCTACCTCTTCCTCTTTTTGCCACTCTTCGCTCTAGAGCTGAAATCTTCCCACCTATATATAGGATTTCGATGGTGCACATTAGCATCAAACAACGGGCAGAAGAAAAAAGTGTAATATGCCCAACATCTTTTGCGTTCAAGCTCGACATGCTTTACCTTGCTTTGCAGAGCCCACCTTATTGTGTGAAGCCCCCTTAAGACTCTATCATATTGTCTTCATTGATTCCAACTCCATTTCCACATCATTGACCTCATTTGAGTAGGAAACCACATTCATTTTCTCCAATCTTCATCTAGATAACTCAAAAATAGGTTTGCTAGTAAGCTACTACTGTGTCATTTAATTCTTCCAATTAGTGAATAAATCTTAGGAATTTAAGGAGCTTTACAATCTACTTCACCATTCCATCACCTTTTGTGCAATTTCCTACTCACATTACCAAATTTGGGATAGAATCAGGTGACATCAAAATGTGGGGTAAGCTACTAACTTTGCTACCTTCGAATTCCTTGCCACATCAATAGCTCTTCTTTTTCAGACTGATGTGGTAGCGTTGCCAAATGATGCCTTACCATATTAACAGCCCTACTATCGATGTCGTGCTACATCATCAGTTTTCCTTTTTTCAAAAGTAGAGCACTATCTTATCAGCACTAGCGCTTTCAATGATAATGTACCATGTCAGCCACTTCTGCCTACTAATATGTTCTAAATTTTTATCTCTTATCTTTACAATGCCACTTGAATCACCTTCATAATAATAATGATTTCACTATCTCAAATTACTATTGCAAGTTCATTGGTTATTCTATCTCGACATCATGCATTTTTGGACAATGATAAAACCTTAAGGTGTTAATAATCTCCATTTGGTCACAACATAACATTGATATCCCTCTATCTTAACTTTTCAACACCATTTGAATCACCTTAATTAGATCTTAAATGTGGAAGCTTTGATAGATCTTTCAAGTGTTCCTTTATGAAAATACTATAGTAAAGCATCTGAATGTTATGTAGCTTTGCATCAAGGTAGAACCTTCAAGTTCATAAAATCTTCACTCGACCTTAACACAGAATGTTTAGCCCTTTCTCTTACCTTTCCAATGCCACTTGAATCACTTCAATTAGATCTTAGATGTTGAAGTTATGGAGGTCCTTTAAGTGTTCCTTGATCTAGGTGAATTCCTAACCTTGAGAAAACCTGACCTTAGCTTAGCTCCTGACATTAAGTTCACTCCTAACCTTGGATTAGCCCCTAACCTTGAATTAACTTTCGACCTTGGATTATCTCCTGACCTCGCGTAACTCCTGACCTCCACTACAAGAAAACAATAAAATTCTTAAGGAAAATTCCCATGGCTATAAAAATCGTGGGAATTTTTGAAATCTATTATGCCAAGTGATACGAAAAAATTATGCAATCAGAAATTATTATTCCAATGGAAATTCAATCAAAATTTCTAACATATTATTTCTTACAAATATTGTCGTAATAAAATCCATAGAAAAATTGATTAAAATATTTATTTATATTTTTGTTTTTTTTAATGTTAACGAATTTCCAATGAAAAACTATCATGGTAGTTTTTATATAATTTTATTAATATTAAAAACATAATTAATTTAATTGCCATGAATAATACCGCGATAATTGTTTTAATTATACATTTAAATTTTTAAATTTAATTAAATAAAATTAATAGCGCAATTATCACGGTATATTGTCATGGGAATTAGTTGTTACTTTTTCTACGGAGAACAAAACCGCGGCAATCCATTGAAAAAGTATATACTTTAATATTTTAATTATTTTAAGTAATAATATTGCCGCGGAATAAACCGTGGCAACATTTACATCATTTGCCACAAAAATTTTGCTTGTTAATTTTGTCAAAGTAATTTTTATTTGACATATGGAAATAATTTTTTGTTGTTTTAATCAATTTCGATAGTAGTTTTTTGTTACAATATTTTTTGAGTGTTTCCCATGATTTTCTTTGTAGGAATTTTGAAAAAAAAGTTTTTGATTTTTGATATAATATTTTAATATTTAAATAATTAACATAAAAATAATTTATAATAATCATTTATAATAATTTGTCACGGATATTATCCGTGACAATTTTGTTTTTACCACGGTTTTTTTCATAGGAATCATTGAGTGAGTTAAAATTTTCAAATAATTTTTCTAGATTTTATAAAATATTTTTTTAATGTAATTTGATAATATCTGAGAAGGTAGATTATTTTTAAAATAATTTAGTATTATTTTTATTATTTATTTATCATAATTAAATTTTTAATCATAATTATTTAATTGTATAATTATTATAGTTAAAAAAAGTTAAGTAATCAAGTATGTTCTTTTTTTTTTTTAATTTTTCACAAATTTAGTTCATTGTCTAAGGTATAATTAAGTTTTGTTTTATATATTTTTGTTGTAATCACAAATTTAATTTACATATTTTTTTTTTCAATTTGATAATATATTATTGTCGATAAAAGTAAAATTCAACTACTTGAATTAATAATTATATTTATTAAAAAGTAAATAATAATGTAATTTGCATTTGAAAGCAATACTACATTTGGTTGCTTGTCTTAATGTTAATGTCTTATACTTAAAAATAAGAGAGCATAACTTCAAGTTTGCTTTCTTGCATCTGAAGTGTACAATATATAATATTTTTTTAATAATTTAATTTAATTTATTATTAAAATATACCATGTCATATAATTTTTAATGTGTTATAAAATGTATAAAATATAGCAGTGCATTTAATAAATTAATTTAAACACTTATAGATTATAATATATAGTAATATATATAAGAAAATCTTATGATACATATATATACATCATGATTAGTACATATAACCCAATTTAAAACCATGAATTTAATTATCTTGTATTTTCATAATATATTAGATATCATGTAGTGAACTATATTACATTGATTATAATACATTGTAAAATATATAATATATTAATTTGTTCAATAAATATAAGTACTTATAATGATGAGCAATGAGTTATAACTAAGAAAACTTGAAGTTATAAATAATTTAGGATTGAAACATTGGTACATATAACTATGATTAGCTATCAATTTTGAAACAATTACTTGTTTTTAATTGCATTGTTTAGTAAAAAATGTGTATGATTAGGAATCAATTGATAAATAATTGCTTGTTAATGTAAATTGTAATTATTAGCCTAAATTACAACATATGTGTTGCTAATTGACATCGATTAATTTTAATTTCAATTAATACATATCAATGATTAAATGATTTAATTAAAATGAATAAATTAAAACACAAAATACTACATCAAAATGATGTCGTTTTGATGTAATATAAACACTTACTTAGAAACCTAACTCACAACTTAGTTTTCTTTTTTACCGCCGCATACTCCTTTCTTCCCTTTACTATCTGCAATTTTTTTTGCTCTCTGTAATCTTCATTTCTCTGCAATTTCTCTTCTCTTCTTGCTACTTGGTCTTTATGGAAAGATCAAATCTAAGCATTTGGTGAATCATCACTAGATTTTGAGAAGGTAAACTCGGATTTTGCCCACCCGATATGCTTAAAGTTAAGCTATTGTGGGAATAATCTTTCTCTCCTTCTGCTCTACTTAAAGTTAAGCAGCACCTTTATCAAATCTGATTCAAAAATTATTTCTCCAAACTGACTTTACAATGAACATTTTAAAGCTTCTCTAACTACCTAGGCCTTTGCTTCCTTTGGCTTCATATTCCCTTCCGTGGACTTAAACTATCCTTTTGACAAAAGCACCCTGCTCATCTCTGATTACTTGTGCCATGCCTACCAGATTGAAATCATGAAAAAGCAAGGTTCCCCTTTTAGGATCGACTACAACAAGCTCACTCTAATTGAAAAAGACAATAAGCTCTCTATTTCTTTTGGCTTCATATTTCGTTTTGTGGACTTAACCTATACTTTTGATAAAAGCACCCTGCTCATCTTTGATTACCAGTGCCATGCCTACCATATCTAAATCATGAAAAAGCAAGGTTCTCCCTTTAGGACTGATTACAACAAGCTCGCCACTCAAGAGAAAAAAATGGTAAGCTCTATGCTCTATTTGCTCATAATGCTATACCTATCAAAGTTGTTGAATGTTGCAGCATCCGCATTCCCCTTAAGCTATCCAGTGCTAGGTTTTGTCCATTTTCTGGGTATTTCAGATCCTTCTCTACTTCTTGGTGCACCAATTGGAAAATTAACAAAGTTCCTTGTGCAATCTTTCTTATGCCTCATTTTGGTATAACTGTCCATAAATTAAATAGGATTCCTCCCCTCTATCGAACATACAGGGAATTGGAGGTAGCATTCCACCAATGTTGAGTCATGGACTGGTTCCTTCAGCCCTTTTTCTATGTGTTGGTGTCCTATATAACCGACATAAGACTCGAGTTGTTAGATATTATGGAGGTTTAGTGAGCACTATGTTGAATCTTTCTACCATTTCTTTTTTTTTTTTACTTTGGCCAATATGAGTTCACTCGTACTAACAGCTTTATCGGGGAATATTCCATCTTAGTAGGAGCTTTCTAAAGAAATAGCTTAGCATAGCCTCTCTCTTCTAATAATAAAGAGCAGCCTGCATCTTTATCATCTTATAGTAACTACTAGTTACTTAAAAGAACACACACAACGGACCGAACACAAACAACAGAAAGAACAAAAAGGCCATACATCCATATCAAAACATAAGGTAAAGGGGACAATAGGTCACCATGCCGAAGTCCCCTCGAGCTCTTGGTACCAATACGATTCTAAGTGAATGCAATCTGGTTAAAGAGGTATTAATAAGGGCATTTAACTTGGAAGGTTTTATGGGAAACAACATTTTTATTTAAAGATATAATACTATAAAAATTGGCCCTAAAATGAACCTTAAAATATTTTGTTAGTATTTTAACTCTTTATTTTTTTTTCTTTTTGTAGGATATAGATTTTATAGGGAATAGAATATAGAAAATTTTTTCAAGCCAATTGTTGTCATCTCGGTGGTGAGAATAGATTCCAAAGGCAGTGTGAGTAGATGCTTAACCATATTGCTGACACATGACTATAATTTTTTAGAGTTATGTAAATATATGACATGCACATATGTGGAACAAGGTAGCTAAAGCAAATATTAATATGTTCATATTGGAAATAAAACAAGTAATATAAAACATTTTTCTTTTACGCATTACATTTTGTTAGAAGTTGTAGGAACCCAGGTGCACCATGTTAGGATTTGAGGCTATGGTGTATTATTGCAACATTCCAAGTGATCATCTCTATTAGATTTTTTTCTAGAATTAATAAAAACCTTGATTCCACTGTTTGTTATTATTTTATATGCTAATAGGAATAATAAGGAAGAAAATTAATCTGAACTTGATTGTAGTTGCAATGTGGTTGTGCATTTTGCATTCAATACTTAACATTAGTGTTTTAGGAGTGAACGTTGCCACTTCAGTGGTGCAAATATGTACCTTGGTAAGGGTATTAGATTCGTGTGATCGAATTCTATTGTAAACTTGATTTCTTTTGAGAAAAGATTTAGATGCTAAATTTTTTTATTTGGGTGAGTTCAAGGGTATTTCTATTTTGTTTTTCTATAGATTTCGTACAAAAGGAATGTTACATATTGTGTTTTCTATAAGTTTCAATTTATCTGGGTTTTATTTTCTTATTTTCATTTGCTTGTTGAGCTTAACCTAAATGTTATTGGCTTCCCTTAGTTCATTTTCATTATTAAGTTAAAATTAAATTTTTTTCTACAAAGCTTACTTCAATTGAAATCCTATATTTATTAACTAGTACTATAGTTTTTGATTTTTCCTATTTACTAGTTAGTAATTTTAGAGATTTTAAAGTTGCATGGTTGTTGGATGAATATTGAAAAACTATAGCCTAGGATGTGAGGTTTTCACTCTTTTATACCTGACAGAAGAAAAAAAAAATACAAAGGTAAGTATTCAACAAAAATCAGCTTGATTTGTGCTCTTTAAATTGTTATGGTTAGTTTGTACATGGTATCTTGTTATTGGCCTACCAGTTTGAGTTTGTTACTATCCGGTTATGATTCAGATATGTTTAAATTATGCTAAAGTTTAGAGTCATTAAGATTGAAGTTATCCTTTTCAAGAAAGAATTGTAGTAAGTTATGTGATCTCTTTCAATGACTTTATAATAATTATTTAATTAAAGTTATAGCATTACCACTTATATGATGATCATTATTTTCTTTGTACTAGTATATCTTAAAATATTTGATGATTGCACAACCACGAATTTGATTTCACATGTATGAAAAGTGGTTTCATGTATTTATAAAATGATTTCTCTCATATATCATATATGGTAAATAAAATTGTAATGTTTTCATATAACTCATTCAAATGATTAATTATAATTTATTTATAATATTTTTATTTTCATTACATTATATATCACTCTTAACAAATAGAATGATATTTGATCTTGTAGTTATGTTCATTATCATATTAAAATGAATATAATTACTTAATTTAAAATAACTATTTTTAATTATTTAATTTATTTTTAAAAATAAAAATTAATTTAAAAATTAATTTTTTAATAACCTTTTTACTAGATTTCATTGTCAACTCCTTGTTTGTTTGAAAATAAATTTAAATAACATAAATAATTTGTTAGATGATTTAAAAATCATTTTTTAAATATTTAATTAATATTTACACTTTTTTCCCAGTTAATTAAATAGGAAAAAACATGGTTGAAATTAAAAACAAAATCACAATTATTTATTGTAAACATTGATTAGTTTTGCTATTCATCTATTAATTAATTGCAAATATTCAAAAGTGAAGAAATTTTATTTAGTAAAATTTGTTCAAGATATATATTATGAGAATTTTATTACCAACATATAATTTATTTTAAATTTAATTAAAATAAAATACATTTAATAATCTAAAATAAGTTCATTTAATTAATTAATTTTAAAATATTTTATTAAAGAATATGTTTAATTTGGCAATATAATATAAATCATATCAAATAAATTTTTAATCATTTTTAACGGTTAATAAAATGAAAACAAATTGTTTAAATTATAAAATCTAGTCATTGTTATTTATTGTAAATAGTCACTAATTTTACTATTATTTTATTAAGTAAATATGTATTTATAAAATTAAATATATTTTATTCCATAAAATTTGTATATTGTAGAAAATATAAGGATTTCATTGCTTATATCTTAATTGGTTTCTCTTTTTCAGCTTAGGCCACATGACAAAACTCTTCATTGCATCTTTAAAAAAGAGAAATCTGTCTCAAAATATCACTTGATTGCTTGCGTAACTGATTGTAAGATCTTGCTAACTATCTATTTATTCATTAAAGTATGTTAATATTATTTTAGTAATTATAAATAATTTATAATTAGTTTCACTTTTTAATTATGGCAAATAACATTAGTTATGTAAAAATGAGATATTAATTCATGAAACTATAGTTACTAGCCAAAGTTTATTGTATTAGTTACAACATTCAAGTATATTAACCAAATTGAAATGAATAATGTTTGACTTTTAATTTATATTGTCACATGTATTTAATGTCACTTGATTTTCATGATTTAGTTAACATAAATATTTGTTTATTTAGATAATGCCATACTTGTGTAGTTTATAATATCTCTAATGTAGGATAAAATAATTACTTTAGAAAAGTTAACTTTTGACTGACCAATTTATCAAAATTGAGATAGTCGTTCAAAAAATGGTCTCTTCAATTATGCATGCAAGTTTTTCTTGCATTACCTTTTACAGTCCACTTTAAGTGTCTCTTTAGAAACTCATCCAAGGGTTAACTTTATCTAATTACCGTCTTAATAGTCCTCTATGTTTGTATATTGTACTAAATTTTTTCTAATAGGTTGGAATTAGACATATCTATTTAATATGACAAGTTTACATGACCGTTTGTGTATATATAGTTTTAAGATAAACATAAAAAATTAAAAATTTATCTAAGCTTGTGGTACATAATTTATGAAAGACAAAAAAATGTATAAGACAACATTTTCCTTTCGCAACATGTTACAGAGGTGGCAAAAATGGATTACTTATTATACACATAAATCCTTTCTTGCAAAATAACCTAGGATAATAAATTAGTCTCCTATGAATAACGTTCTTAGTGTGTGCATGTCTATGTATACATGCATACCCAATACATGCAATATGAAAAGTCATGAAAAATGCCTATTCCATTTTGCTTCATGTAGCACTCGATGCTTGAGGCTGCATGCCCTCTCTCTTGCTTAAACTGCATGTATAAATAATATCACATACAAATAGTTGTAATTTCAAAAGGGCAAATATATATTTGAATATATCCCGAAGAAAAATATTAATTTTATAAAAAGAATTCCTTTCATTCAATAAATTAATAGTCTAGTTTGAATACTTCACCTCTTAGATGTTGAAGTTCATAGAATTTTATGAAACACTTAGTATAAATAAATGTAAAAATACCTTGTGAGAAATGTTATCCATGAGTCGACAAATGATAGATGTAGCTTTTAAGATTTTATGGTCATTGGATCACTAATCAAAAATGTGTTTTGTTGCTAAATCTCCCATGCTAACAACAACTGTGGTTATAAGCATGAAATAGCCAATGGATATGAGAGCTATAGGCATGTACTGTGAGATCGTCAATGTTGTACCAAGGGTATTTGTAGAGTATACTGAATCAATATAGCTATCCTTCTTCTGACACAACAGCGCAATTTCAATTAGTATCAAAATGAAGTTAATTTCTTTCTTCTTTTTTTCTTGCTTGTCGATGTATAACCATAGTGCCATTTAATAGAAAATTCCTTAAATTCCTAGGGGTTCTTGCCATTACTGGCTTTGGACTAAAAACGGAAGATTAGATAAAATGCAAATCCAACGGGTTGGTTTTTAATAATTCATGAAGAAAATTATCATATTTTCATAATTCAATTGAATACGAAATCTATAAATCTCATTTTCTTTGTGTAATTGTAGAAGAGGGTTTTGTTTTTTGTTGTAATGTAATCCCCTCCTTTTTTTCATTTTAAGGAATTAGTTAGTTGTCCAGTAACAAGTAAGAGTAGTGGATAGTTTTCGATAAAAGGAAGAGAAAAACGAATAAAAAAATTCTATTTAATCAATATTGTAATACGTGCATTGTTTTGTTTTATTAAATCCAAATGCTTTTTTCTTTACCTAATTACAAAGATGGGTTTTTAGACTCTGGGATCCAGGAATTGCAACATGGACTAAATGCCCTGTCTAAGCCAAGGAACTTACCCTAAAAAGTCTTGACAAATGATGATTGAGATGATATTCGACATTTTTGAACCACGAAACGCTCAGTTTCCAATTCAGTTGCAGGTGTAACCAACCTGCTATTAAGGATATGGCAGAAAGAAATAATAAAAAAAGAGCTCCAAGATTTTTTTCCTTTCGGAGATGAGGATGGATGTAGATAGAAGTCACCTCTTGGCCGGCTTGGTTTTGGATCCTAGTGTTGTAACCCAGCCTGTGGGAGATCCAAGGGAATTTTTATGTTATGAAAATGATCTATTAAATTGGTTTGGTTATTCTCCTTCATCTTTCATATCAACCTGTCCATTGTGCTATTCAAATGGGTTTGCCTTTTTTATTTTCATTTTTCATGCCAAATGGCTCCATGGTTGGTGTGTAATCTTCATGGAGCCATTTGGCTTCAATGAAGTAGGCCTTGACTAGTTCTTTCATATTGATTATTAATGAGATCAAGATGATGATTACATGGTTCTAGTGAGAAGTACAAAATAAAGAAAGGATCATGTCAAGTTGAAGTGAATCTACCTGTTCTTTGGTGTATTGGAAACAATATAACTTTCTTTGTATCCTCATATCATCTTCTATTCTTGATAAATGTCTAATAGTGCTTTACAACATAGTTTCATGTAATCCGTAAGTTTATCTGAGCTGCTTATATCCTCATGTGAAAGTTAAAACATGACGTATGATTATATAATCAAGTTAACCTGCAAGTAAGCAATACCTATTAATTCTTAGATGAAAATATATAAATATTTTCATGAACTTGTTAATTACTTTAGTAAAGACTTCAAGTTCTTGGAATGTGCCATACATATCATCTGTATCATCTAGTGTTGATGTAATGCAAATCACTTCGGTCAATATCTACTTGAAAAATGAATATTGATGCTTAAAATACACTTTCAGTATGCAAAGGTAACACTCAACCATTCTATTTTTGATATAACGCAACTTTCTTGCTAGTTAAGTCTTTCCACCACCTGAAAAGTAGTACACATATATAGTCATTGACATAATCCAAACTTGAGATAGTTAAGCATATAATGACTATCAAGAACTACATCTTACTTGGAAAATTCACTCAACTTTTTTTTTTTTTTTTGTGTAGAGATAGTAAAAAAATTAAATCAAACTTCGCAAATTTTAGTGAATGTTATGGGAACTGATCCGTTGGTATAATATAGAGAAGTCATTCTTATCTCTTAGCCTAGTAAAGCCTTTGCGGATAGTTTATTTTAGAGCACGAGCTACTTGTGCTACAAGAGGATCATGCAAAATACTTGCAATAGACTTAAAAGTGAGTGGTAATGAAAGTCAATGCTTCTTCTAATATGTCTTCTCCATGTACTCGCATATATCAAGCTTCATAGAGTTTTAGCATTCTTGGGACATAGTTAAACAAGGATTTCGTGAGGTTTCCTTTCCATCTTTGAACTTGTCTGATACTTCTACAGGAATAATCTCAAGGTTTAGGCATAAACATACATTTGATGTAGATGGTGAATACTAGCTCTGTAAAATGTCCATGGTTTAGATCAAAGGTACTAGTTGGAAGATACTTCTAGAATATCTATATATGTCGTTAATCATGATTTCGTCGAAAAAGGCATTGAAGAATTAATATGGAAGGAATTTTAAGTAGGGGAAGAGACTTACCATAAGGAACTTTAAATCCTTCGTGTTTAAGTATTCAAAATTAAAAGGCAATGTCATAGAGATTATTGTGACCATTAATGATATAGTCATAATAGATTTTGTTTAATTCGTTTTTATCCCTCTTTCAAAATGGTATGCGACTCCTAAAACTTGGATTGCATCAATTAAGGTTAGTTTCTAGAAGCTTCATCTGTTCCTGCCACTAGCATCCTTTTAACTACTTGTTTTAGTTCTTACATATGTCCTTGAGTTGAAATGTCAAAAGACTACAAAAATTAAAGATTAAGAATAGTCATTTTGTTTAGATGGTTAGAATCTCTAATCTAATGTAATATGTAAAAGGAGAAGCAAATCATAAAGCATCATGAGATGCTAATATGTATGACACTGTAGTTATGCCTCTAAAAACATGCAGGCAAGCAAATCTAGAAATGCATTCTCAACTAATCTTAAGAATAAATGTAATGGCTTGCAAACACATGCATAATAACTAGGTACCATTGAATCATCAGAATCATTTAATATGATGAAGTGATCCCCTAAATATCAGGACAGTGGTGAGCAGAGTGACGATTGATAGTGTTGGACAAGACATTTTGAGCAGAAGCTAGTTTAGACATATCTTTTGATATGTAAGAAATGATGATCAGCTTATTTACTTTTTACTTAAATGGAAGGAGCTTGTTCAAGTGAAAGAGCTTCTATATTGGTCTCATATTTATAGGGCTAACTACCATGCCAAACTACATCATATGGATGGAAAATGCACAGATCAAGTTGAAGAACCCACTGGGTGGCCATTTCTTTAAACATGGCAAAGCATGTGTGACAGTCTTCTTCTTTTCATACTATTAATCTTTTACTATTCTTATTGTAAAGAGAAAAGAAAAAAAGGACTTTTACTCATTTGTCTTATCATGTATGTAGTATTTGATTTTTTTTTTCTTTTAATATTGTTGAATCATGTGTTTATCTACTTTCTTACATTGTTTAGTGCTAGGGTTTTTCAACTACCTCTTTAGACATGTCTAATTAACTACTGAAAATTTATATGTGCTTATGGAAAAGAAGGAAAAGAGACTTTGCTTTTAATTTATACATTAAATACAAGTAACATTAAAGGTGACTGTCATATATAATTGCAGATTTCCATTATCGGACTAATGATGGTTTACTATGACATAGTTTGTTATGTCATGGTGAATAATAGTCGAGATCAACATGCCTAAGGTTTAATCTAAGTGAAATACTTCTCCAGCTTTGCTAGGTTTCCTCTTGAATGCATCGTTACACATATTTCTCCTACAAGGTAAAGTTTTGGTTTAGAGCATATGTTATGCTTTGTGGCATGTGCTATTTCAAAAGCAATTAATAAAACAAACAAAACATAGCAATCAAGGAATACAAAATAATAAATCATAAAGAAAAAGCAAGAAAAGAAATCTAAGTTTGGCCTGGATCTCTTAATCATCCCTAGTGAAGATGCCAACTATTATGACTAGGGTTTCGATCGGGAAAACCTACGGTGTGAGAAAAAGTTAAAAGTTGTCACAAATTATTTTAGGTATGATTGACCACCGTTTAAAAGTAAGGCTAACGAGTACAAAAAGAGTCGAGATTTCGAATCTGGGAGTCGGTTATGCTTAGGGATGGATTAGCACCCCCAAGACCCCCAAAACTGGTACACCTTTTGATTTCTTTTCCTAAAAAATAATTTTAAGAGTATTTTAATCAAAGTACTTGAACCTTTGTGCTTACTCCATCCCAATATATCAAGACATTCTTTTAGGGAGAAAAGAATGGCTTGCACTTACCTACTTCTCATCTTCTCCAAAATAAGGGTTAGAAATCATATATGTAATATTTTTGTTAACAAAGAAAAGTTCTAATATGAAAATTTTTTTATTTCTATAATATGATTTATCTAAATGCTAAAATATTAAATAAATCAAAACATATAACTTAACAAGAGTTTATTAATAATTATCTCATGTTGAGCAATTTTATTCAAAATAATGAATGTGTTGTAGTAAATAAGTTTAAGAGATTGTTTAAATACCTCTTGAAGTCCCTTACACTTTCATAGTATTTCTCCCCTCTTTAATATGAATGGATATAAGATTTCTATTGAAATCTTCGTGGGAAGCCACAAAAACTATAATGGAAATTAAAAATTATAAAAAGAATTTTTTGAGAAAACTTTAGAGACAGTTTCTTTTCTTTTTATTGTGTTTGTGTGTGTCTCTCCTTCACATAAATCTTGCTACCTCTTCCTCTTTTTGCCACTCTTCGCTCTAGAGCTGAAATCTTCCCACCTATATATAGGATTTCGATGGTGCACATTAGCATCAAACAACGGGCAGAAGAAAAAAGTGTAATATGCCCAACATCTTTTGCGTTCAAGCTCGACATGCTTTACCTTGCTTTGCAGAGCCCACCTTAAGACTCTATCATATTGTCTTCATTGATTCCAACTCCATTTCCACATCATTGACCTCATTTGAGTAGGAAACCACATTCATTTTCTCCAATCTTCATCTAGATAACTCAAAAATAGGTTTGCTAGTAAGCTACTACTGTGTCATTTAATTCTTCCAATTAGTGAATAAATCTTAGGAATTTAAGGAGCTTTACAATCTACTTCACCATTCCATCACCTTTTGTGCAATTTCCTACTCACATTACCAAATTTGGGATAGAATCAGGTGACATCAAAATGTGGGGTAAGCTACTAACTTTGCTACCTTCGAATTCCTTGCCACATAAATAGCTCTTCTTTTTCAGACTGATGTGGTAGCGTTGCCAAATGATGCCTTACCATATTAACAGCCCTACTATCGATGTCGTGCTACATCATTAGTTTTCCTTTTTTCAAAAGTAGAGCACTATCTTATCAGCACTAGCGCTTTCAATGATAATGTACCATGTCAGCCACTTCTGCCTACTAATATGTTCTAAATTTTTATCTCTTATCTTTACAATGCCACTTGAATCACCTTCATAATAATAATGATTTCACTATCTCAAATTACTATTGCAAGTTCATTGGTTATTCTATCTCGACATCATGCATTTTTGGACAATGATAAAACCTTAAGGTGTTAAGAATCTCCATTTGGTCACAACATAACATTGATATCCCTCTATCTTAACTTTTCAACACCATTTGAATCACCTTAATTAGATCTTAAATGTGGAAGCTTTGATAGATCTTTCAAGTGTTCCTTTATGAAAATACTATAGTAAAGCATCTGAATGTTATGTAGCTTTGCATCAAGGTAGAACCTTCAAGTTCATAAAATCTTCACTCGACCTTAACACAGAATGTTTAGCCCTTTCTCTTACCTTTCCAATGCCACTTGAATCACTTCAATTAGATCTTAGATGTTGAAGTTATGGAGGTCCTTTAAGTGTTCCTTGATCTAGGTAAATTCCTAACCTTGAGAAAACCTGACCTTGGCTTAGCTCCTGACATTAAGTTCACTCCTAACCTTGGATTAGCCCCTAACCTTGAATTAACTTTCGACCTTGGATTATCTCCTGACCTCGCGTAACTCCTGACCTCCACTACAAGAAAACAATAAAATTCTTAAGGAAAATTCCCATGGCAATAAAAATCGTGGGAATTTTTGAAATCTATTATGCCAAGTGATACGAAAAAATTATGCAATCAGAAATTATTATTCCAATGGAAATTCAATCAAAATTTCTAACATATTATTTCTTACAAATATTGTCGTAATAAAATCCATAGAAAAATTGATTAAAATATTTATTTATATTTTTGTTTTTTTTAATGTTAACGAATTTCCAATGAAAAACTATCATGGTAGTTTTTATATAATTTTATTAATATTAAAAACATAATTAATTTAATTGCCATGAATAATACCGCGATAATTGTTTTAATTATACATTTAAATTTTTAAATTTAATTAAATAAAATTAATAGCGCAATTATCACGGTATATTGTCATGGGAATTAGTTGTTACTTTTTCTACGGAGAACAAAACCGCGGCAATCCATTGAAAAAGTATATACTTTAATATTTTAATTATTTTAAGTAATAATATTGCCGCGGAATAAACCGTGGCAACATTTACATCATTTGCCACAAAAATTTTGCTTGTTAATTTTGTCAAAGTAATTTTTATTTGACATATGGAAATAATTTTTTGTTGTTTTAATCAATTTCGATAGTAGTTTTTTGTTACAATATTTTTTGAGTGTTTCCCATGATTTTCTTTGTAGGAATTTTGAAAAAAAGTTTTTGATTTTTGATATAATATTTTAATATTTAAATAATTAACATAAAAATAATTTATAATAATCATTTATAATAATTTGTCACGGATATTATCCGTGACAATTTTGTTTTTACCACGGTTTTTTTCATAGGAATCATTGAGTGAGTTAAAATTTTCAAATAATTTTTCTAGATTTTATAAAATATTTTTTTAATGTAATTTGATAATATCTGAGAAGGTAGATTATTTTTAAAATAATTTAGTATTATTTTTATTATTTATTTATCATAATTAAATTTTTAATCATAATTATTTAATTGTATAATTATTATAGTTAAAAAAAGTTAAGTAATCAAGTATGTTCTTTTTTTTTTTTAATTTTTCACAAATTTAGTTCATTGTCTAAGGTATAATTAAGTTTTGTTTTATATATTTTTGTTGTAATCACAAATTTAATTTACATATTTTTTTTTTCAATTTGATAATATATTATTGTCGATAAAAGTAAAATTCAACTACTTGAATTAATAATTATATTTATTAAAAAGTAAATAATAATGTAATTTGCATTTGAAAGCAATACTACATTTGGTTGCTTGTCTTAATGTTAATGTCTTATACTTAAAAATAAGAGAGCATAACTTCAAGTTTGCTTTCTTGCATCTGAAGTGTACAATATATAATATTTTTTTAATAATTTAATTTAATTTATTATTAAAATATACCATGTCATATAATTTTTAATGTGTTATAAAATGTATAAAATATAGCAGTGCATTTAATAAATTAATTTAAACACTTATAGATTATAATATATAGTAATATATATAAGAAAATCTTATGATACATATATATACATCATGATTAGTACATATAACCCAATTTAAAACCATGAATTTAATTATCTTGTATTTTCATAATATATTAGATATCATGTAGTGAACTATATTACATTGATTATAATACATTGTAAAATATATAATATATTAATTTGTTCAATAAATATAAGTACTTATAATGATGAGCAATGAGTTATAACTAAGAAAACTTGAAGTTATAAATAATTTAGGATTGAAACATTGGTACATATAACTATGATTAGCTATCAATTTTGAAACAATTACTTGTTTTTAATTGCATTGTTTAGTAAAAAATGTGTATGATTAGGAATCAATTGATAAATAATTGCTTGTTAATGTAAATTGTAATTATTAGCCTAAATTACAACATATGTGTTGCTAATTGACATCGATTAATTTTAATTTCAATTAATACATATCAATGATTAAATGATTTAATTAAAATGAATAAATTAAAACACAAAATACTACATCAAAATGATGTCGTTTTGATGTAATATAAACACTTACTTAGAAACCTAACTCACAACTTAGTTTTCTTTTTTACCGCCGCATACTCCTTTCTTCCCTTTACTATCTGCAATTTTTTTTGCTCTCTGTAATCTTCATTTCTCTGCAATTTCTCTTCTCTTCTTGCTACTTGGTCTTTATGGAAAGATCAAATCTAAGCATTTGGTGAATCATCACTAGATTTTGAGAAGGTAAACTCGGATTTTGCCCACCCGATATGCTTAAAGTTAAGCTATTGTGGGAATAATCTTTCTCTCCTTCTGCTCTACTTAAAGTTAAGCAGCACCTTTATCAAATCTGATTCAAAAATTATTTCTCCAAACTGACTTTACAATGAACATTTTAAAGCTTCTCTAACTACCTAGGCCTTTGCTTCCTTTGGCTTCATATTCCCTTCCGTGGACTTAAACTATCCTTTTGACAAAAGCACCCTGCTCATCTCTGATTACTTGTGCCATGCCTACCAGATTGAAATCATGAAAAAGCAAGGTTCCCCTTTTAGGATCGACTACAACAAGCTCACTCTAATTGAAAAAGACAATAAGCTCTCTATTTCTTTTGGCTTCATATTTCGTTTTGTGGACTTAACCTATACTTTTGATAAAAGCACCCTGCTCATCTTTGATTACCAGTGCCATGCCTACCATATCTAAATCATGAAAAAGCAAGGTTCTCCCTTTAGGACTGATTACAACAAGCTCGCCACTCAAGAGAAAAAAATGGTAAGCTCTATGCTCTATTTGCTCATAATGCTATACCTATCAAAGTTGTTGAATGTTGCAGCATCCGCATTCCCCTTAAGCTATCCAGTGCTAGGTTTTGTCCATTTTCTGGGTATTTCAGATCCTTCTCTACTTCTTGGTGCACCAATTGGAAAATTAACAAAGTTCCTTGTGCAATCTTTCTTATGCCTCATTTTGGTATAACTGTCCATAAATTAAATAGGATTCCTCCCCTCTATCGAACATACAGGGAATTGGAGGTAGCATTCCACCAATGTTGAGTCATGGACTGGTTCCTTCAGCCCTTTTTCTATGTGTTGGTGTCCTATATAACCGACATAAGACTCGAGTTGTTAGATATTATGGAGGTTTAGTGAGCACTATGTTGAATCTTTCTACCATTTCTTTTTTTTTTTTACTTTGGCCAATATGAGTTCACTCGTACTAACAGCTTTATCGGGGAATATTCCATCTTAGTAGGAGCTTTCTAAAGAAATAGCTTAGCATAGCCTCTCTCTTCTAATAATAAAGAGCAGCCTGCATCTTTATCATCTTATAGTAACTACTAGTTACTTAAAAGAACACACACAACGGACCGAACACAAACAACAGAAAGAACAAAAAGGCCATACATCCATATCAAAACATAAGGTAAAGGGGACAATAGGTCACCATGCCGAAGTCCCCTCGAGCTCTTGGTACCAATACGATTCTAAGTGAATGCAATCTGGTTAAAGAGGTATTAATAAGGGCATTTAACTTGGAAGGTTTTATGGGAAACAACATTTTTATTTAAAGATATAATACTATAAAAATTGGCCCTAAAATGAACCTTAAAATATTTTGTTAGTATTTTAACTCTTTATTTTTTTTTCTTTTTGTAGGATATAGATTTTATAGGGAATAGAATATAGAAAATTTTTTCAAGCCAATTGTTGTCATCTCGGTGGTGAGAATAGATTCCAAAGGCAGTGTGAGTAGATGCTTAACCATATTGCTGACACATGACTATAATTTTTTAGAGTTATGTAAATATATGACATGCACATATGTGGAACAAGGTAGCTAAAGCAAATATTAATATGTTCATATTGGAAATAAAACAAGTAATATAAAACATTTTTCTTTTACGCATTACATTTTGTTAGAAGTTGTAGGAACCCAGGTGCACCATGTTAGGATTTGAGGCTATGGTGTATTATTGCAACATTCCAAGTGATCATCTCTATTAGATTTTTTTCTAGAATTAATAAAAACCTTGATTCCACTGTTTGTTATTATTTTATATGCTAATAGGAATAATAAGGAAGAAAATTAATCTGAACTTGATTGTAGTTGCAATGTGGTTGTGCATTTTGCATTCAATACTTAACATTAGTGTTTTAGGAGTGAACGTTGCCACTTCAGTGGTGCAAATATGTACCTTGGTAAGGGTATTAGATTCGTGTGATCGAATTCTATTGTAAACTTGATTTCTTTTGAGAAAAGATTTAGATGCTAAATTTTTTTATTTGGGTGAGTTCAAGGGTATTTCTATTTTGTTTTTCTATAGATTTCGTACAAAAGGAATGTTACATATTGTGTTTTCTATAAGTTTCAATTTATCTGGGTTTTATTTTCTTATTTTCATTTGCTTGTTGAGCTTAACCTAAATGTTATTGGCTTCCCTTAGTTCATTTTCATTATTAAGTTAAAATTAAATTTTTTTCTACAAAGCTTACTTCAATTGAAATCCTATATTTATTAACTAGTACTATAGTTTTTGATTTTTCCTATTTACTAGTTAGTAATTTTAGAGATTTTAAAGTTGCATGGTTGTTGGATGAATATTGAAAAACTATAGCCTAGGATGTGAGGTTTTCACTCTTTTATACCTGACAGAAGAAAAAAAAAATACAAAGGTAAGTATTCAACAAAAATCAGCTTGATTTGTGCTCTTTAAATTGTTATGGTTAGTTTGTACATGGTATCTTGTTATTGGCCTACCAGTTTGAGTTTGTTACTATCCGGTTATGATTCAGATATGTTTAAATTATGCTAAAGTTTAGAGTCATTAAGATTGAAGTTATCCTTTTCAAGAAAGAATTGTAGTAAGTTATGTGATCTCTTTCAATGACTTTATAATAATTATTTAATTAAAGTTATAGCATTACCACTTATATGATGATCATTATTTTCTTTGTACTAGTATATCTTAAAATATTTGATGATTGCACAACCACGAATTTGATTTCACATGTATGAAAAGTGGTTTCATGTATTTACAAAATGATTTCTCTCATATATCATATATGGTAAATAAAATTGTAATGTTTTCATATAACTCATTCAAATGATTAATTATAATTTATTTATAATATTTTTATTTTCATTACATTATATATCACTCTTAACAAATAGAATGATATTTGATCTTGTAGTTATGTTCATTATCATATTAAAATGAATATAATTACTTAATTTAAAATAACTATTTTTAATTATTTAATTTATTTTTAAAAATAAAAATTAATTTAAAAATTAATTTTTTAATAACCTTTTTACTAGATTTCATTGTCAACTCCTTGTTTGTTTGAAAATAAATTTAAATAACATAAATAATTTGTTAGATGATTTAAAAATCATTTTTTAAATATTTAATTAATATTTACACTTTTTTCCCAGTTAATTAAATAGGAAAAAACATGGTTGAAATTAAAAACAAAATCACAATTATTTATTGTAAACATTGATTAGTTTTGCTATTCATCTATTAATTAATTGCAAATATTCAAAAGTGAAGAAATTTTATTTAGTAAAATTTGTTCAAGATATATATTATGAGAATTTTATTACCAACATATAATTTATTTTAAATTTAATTAAAATAAAATACATTTAATAATCTAAAATAAGTTCATTTAATTAATTAATTTTAAAATATTTTATTAAAGAATATGTTTAATTTGGCAATATAATATAAATCATATCAAATAAATTTTTAATCATTTTTAACGGTTAATAAAATGAAAACAAATTGTTTAAATTATAAAATCTAGTCATTGTTATTTATTGTAAATAGTCACTAATTTTACTATTATTTTATTAAGTAAATATGTATTTATAAAATTAAATATATTTTATTCCATAAAATTTGTATATTGTAGAAAATATAAGGATTTCATTGCTTATATCTTAATTGGTTTCTCTTTTTCAGCTTAGGCCACATGACAAAACTCTTCATTGCATCTTTAAAAAAGAGAAATCTGTCTCAAAATATCACTTGATTGCTTGCGTAACTGATTGTAAGATCTTGCTAACTATCTATTTATTCATTAAAGTATGTTAATATTATTTTAGTAATTATAAATAATTTATAATTAGTTTCACTTTTTAATTATGGCAAATAACATTAGTTATGTAAAAATGAGATATTAATTCATGAAACTATAGTTACTAGCCAAAGTTTATTGTATTAGTTACAACATTCAAGTATATTAACCAAATTGAAATGAATAATGTTTGACTTTTAATTTATATTGTCACATGTATTTAATGTCACTTGATTTTCATGATTTAGTTAACATAAATATTTGTTTATTTAGATAATGCCATACTTGTGTAGTTTATAATATCTCTAATGTAGGATAAAATAATTACTTTAGAAAAGTTAACTTTTGACTGACCAATTTATCAAAATTGAGATAGTCGTTCAAAAAATGGTCTCTTCAATTATGCATGCAAGTTTTTCTTGCATTACCTTTTACAGTCCACTTTAAGTGTCTCTTTAGAAACTCATCCAAGGGTTAACTTTATCTAATTACCGTCTTAATAGTCCTCTATGTTTGTATATTGTACTAAATTTTTTCTAATAGGTTGGAATTAGACATATCTATTTAATATGACAAGTTTACATGACCGTTTGTGTATATATAGTTTTAAGATAAACATAAAAAATTAAAAATTTATCTAAGCTTGTGGTACATAATTTATGAAAGACAAAAAAATGTATAAGACAACATTTTCCTTTCGCAACATGTTACAGAGGTGGCAAAAATGGATTACTTATTATACACATAAATCCTTTCTTGCAAAATAACCTAGGATAATAAATTAGTCTCCTATGAATAACGTTCTTAGTGTGTGCATGTCTATGTATACATGCATACCCAATACATGCAATATGAAAAGTCATGAAAAATGCCTATTCCATTTTGCTTCATGTAGCACTCGATGCTTGAGGCTGCATGCCCTCTCTCTTGCTTAAACTGCATGTATAAATAATATCACATACAAATAGTTGTAATTTCAAAAGGGCAAATATATATTTGAATATATCCCGAAGAAAAATATTAATTTTATAAAAAGAATTCCTTTCATTCAATAAATTAATAGTCTAGTTTGAATACTTCACCTCTTAGATGTTGAAGTTCATAGAATTTTATGAAACACTTAGTATAAATAAATGTAAAAATACCTTGTGAGAAATGTTATCCATGAGTCGACAAATGATAGATGTAGCTTTTAAGATTTTATGGTCATTGGATCACTAATCAAAAATGTGTTTTGTTGCTAAATCTCCCATGCTAACAACAACTGTGGTTATAAGCATGAAATAGCCAATGGATATGAGAGCTATAGGCATGTACTGTGAGATCGTCAATGTTGTACCAAGGGTATTTGTAGAGTATACTGAATCAATATAGCTATCCTTCTTCTGACACAACAGCGCAATTTCAATTAGTATCAAAATGAAGTTAATTTCTTTCTTCTTTTTTTCTTGCTTGTCGATGTATAACCATAGTGCCATTTAATAGAAAATTCCTTAAATTCCTAGGGGTTCTTGCCATTACTGGCTTTGGACTAAAAACGGAAGATTAGATAAAATGCAAATCCAACGGGTTGGTTTTTAATAATTCATGAAGAAAATTATCATATTTTCATAATTCAATTGAATACGAAATCTATAAATCTCATTTTCTTTGTGTAATTGTAGAAGAGGGTTTTGTTTTTTGTTGTAATGTAATCCCCTCCTTTTTTTCATTTTAAGGAATTAGTTAGTTGTCCAGTAACAAGTAAGAGTAGTGGATAGTTTTCGATAAAAGGAAGAGAAAAACGAATAAAAAAATTCTATTTAATCAATATTGTAATACGTGCATTGTTTTGTTTTATTAAATCCAAATGCTTTTTTCTTTACCTAATTACAAAGATGGGTTTTTAGACTCTGGGATCCAGGAATTGCAACATGGACTAAATGCCCTGTCTAAGCCAAGGAACTTACCCTAAAAAGTCTTGACAAATGATGATTGAGATGATATTCGACATTTTTGAACCACGAAACGCTCAGTTTCCAATTCAGTTGCAGGTGTAACCAACCTGCTATTAAGGATATGGCAGAAAGAAATAATAAAAAAAGAGCTCCAAGATTTTTTTCCTTTCGGAGATGAGGATGGATGTAGATAGAAGTCACCTCTTGGCCGGCTTGGTTTTGGATCCTAGTGTTGTAACCCAGCCTGTGGGAGATCCAAGGGAATTTTTATGTTATGAAAATGATCTATTAAATTGGTTTGGTTATTCTCCTTCATCTTTCATATCAACCTGTCCATTGTGCTATTCAAATGGGTTTGCCTTTTTTATTTTCATTTTTCATGCCAAATGGCTCCATGGTTGGTGTGTAATCTTCATGGAGCCATTTGGCTTCAATGAAGTAGGCCTTGACTAGTTCTTTCATATTGATTATTAATGAGATCAAGATGATGATTACATGGTTCTAGTGAGAAGTACAAAATAAAGAAAGGATCATGTCAAGTTGAAGTGAATCTACCTGTTCTTTGGTGTATTGGAAACAATATAACTTTCTTTGTATCCTCATATCATCTTCTATTCTTGATAAATGTCTAATAGTGCTTTACAACATAGTTTCATGTAATCCGTAAGTTTATCTGAGCTGCTTATATCCTCATGTGAAAGTTAAAACATGACGTATGATTATATAATCAAGTTAACCTGCAAGTAAGCAATACCTATTAATTCTTAGATGAAAATATATAAATATTTTCATGAACTTGTTAATTACTTTAGTAAAGACTTCAAGTTCTTGGAATGTGCCATACATATCATCTGTATCATCTAGTGTTGATGTAATGCAAATCACTTCGGTCAATATCTACTTGAAAAATGAATATTGATGCTTAAAATACACTTTCAGTATGCAAAGGTAACACTCAACCATTCTATTTTTGATATAACGCAACTTTCTTGCTAGTTAAGTCTTTCCACCACCTGAAAAGTAGTACACATATATAGTCATTGACATAATCCAAACTTGAGATAGTTAAGCATATAATGACTATCAAGAACTACATCTTACTTGGAAAATTCACTCAACTTTTTTTTTTTTTTTGTGTAGAGATAGTAAAAAAATTAAATCAAACTTCGCAAATTTTAGTGAATGTTATGGGAACTGATCCGTTGGTATAATATAGAGAAGTCATTCTTATCTCTTAGCCTAGTAAAGCCTTTGCGGATAGTTTATTTTAGAGCACGAGCTACTTGTGCTACAAGAGGATCATGCAAAATACTTGCAATAGACTTAAAAGTGAGTGGTAATGAAAGTCAATGCTTCTTCTAATATGTCTTCTCCATGTACTCGCATATATCAAGCTTCATAGAGTTTTAGCATTCTTGGGACATAGTTAAACAAGGATTTCGTGAGGTTTCCTTTCCATCTTTGAACTTGTCTGATACTTCTACAGGAATAATCTCAAGGTTTAGGCATAAACATACATTTGATGTAGATGGTGAATACTAGCTCTGTAAAATGTCCATGGTTTAGATCAAAGGTACTAGTTGGAAGATACTTCTAGAATATCTATATATGTCGTTAATCATGATTTCGTCGAAAAAGGCATTGAAGAATTAATATGGAAGGAATTTTAAGTAGGGGAAGAGACTTACCATAAGGAACTTTAAATCCTTCGTGTTTAAGTATTCAAAATTAAAAGGCAATGTCATAGAGATTATTGTGACCATTAATGATATAGTCATAATAGATTTTGTTTAATTCGTTTTTATCCCTCTTTCAAAATGGTATGCGACTCCTAAAACTTGGATTGCATCAATTAAGGTTAGTTTCTAGAAGCTTCATCTGTTCCTGCCACTAGCATCCTTTTAACTACTTGTTTTAGTTCTTACATATGTCCTTGAGTTGAAATGTCAAAAGACTACAAAAATTAAAGATTAAGAATAGTCATTTTGTTTAGATGGTTAGAATCTCTAATCTAATGTAATATGTAAAAGGAGAAGCAAATCATAAAGCATCATGAGATGCTAATATGTATGACACTGTAGTTATGCCTCTAAAAACATGCAGGCAAGCAAATCTAGAAATGCATTCTCAACTAATCTTAAGAATAAATGTAATGGCTTGCAAACACATGCATAATAACTAGGTACCATTGAATCATCAGAATCATTTAATATGATGAAGTGATCCCCTAAATATCAGGACAGTGGTGAGCAGAGTGACGATTGATAGTGTTGGACAAGACATTTTGAGCAGAAGCTAGTTTAGACATATCTTTTGATATGTAAGAAATGATGATCAGCTTATTTACTTTTTACTTAAATGGAAGGAGCTTGTTCAAGTGAAAGAGCTTCTATATTGGTCTCATATTTATAGGGCTAACTACCATGCCAAACTACATCATATGGATGGAAAATGCACAGATCAAGTTGAAGAACCCACTGGGTGGCCATTTCTTTAAACATGGCAAAGCATGTGTGACAGTCTTCTTCTTTTCATACTATTAATCTTTTACTATTCTTATTGTAAAGAGAAAAGAAAAAAAGGACTTTTACTCATTTGTCTTATTATGTATGTAGTATTTGATTTTTTTTTCTTTTAATATTGTTGAATCATGTGTTTATCTACTTTCTTACATTGTTTAGTGCTAGGGTTTTTCAACTACCTCTTTAGACATGTCTAATTAACTACTGAAAATTTATATGTGCTTATGGAAAAGAAGGAAAAGAGACTTTGCTTTTAATTTATACATTAAATACAAGTAACATTAAAGGTGACTGTCATATATAATTGCAGATTTCCATTATCGGACTAATGATGGTTTACTATGACATAGTTTGTTATGTCATGGTGAATAATAGTCGAGATCAACATGCCTAAGGTTTAATCTAAGTGAAATACTTCTCCAGCTTTGCTAGGTTTCCTCTTGAATGCATCGTTACACATATTTCTCCTACAAGGTAAAGTTTTGGTTTAGAGCATATGTTATGCTTTGTGGCATGTGCTATTTCAAAAGCAATTAATAAAACAAACAAAACATAGCAATCAAGGAATACAAAATAATAAATCATAAAGAAAAAGCAAGAAAAGAAATCTAAGTTTGGTCTGGATCTCTTAATCATCCCTAGTGAAGATGCCAACTATTATGACTAGGGTTTCGATCGGGAAAACCTACGGTGTGAGAAAAAGTTAAAAGTTGTCACAAATCATTTTAGGTATGATTGACCACCGTTTAAAAGTAAGGCTAACGAGTACAAAAAGAGTCGAGATTTCGAATCTGGGAGTCGGTTATGCTTAGGGATGGATTAGCACCCCCAAGACCCCCAAAACTGGTACACCTTTTGATTTCTTTTCCTAAAAAATAATTTTAAGAGTATTTTAATCAAAGTACTTGAACCTTTGTGCTTACTCCATCCCAATATATCAAGACATTCTTTTAGAGAGAAAAGAATGGCTTGCACTTACCTACTTCTCATCTTCTCCAAAATAAGGGTTAGAAATCATATATGTAATATTTTTGTTAACAAAGAAAAGTTCTAATATGAAAATTTTTTTATTTCTATAATATGATTTATCTAAATGCTAAAATATTAAATAAATCAAAACATATAACTTAACAAGAGTTTATTAATAATTATCTCATGTTGAGCAATTTTATTCAAAATAATGAATGTGTTGTAGTAAATAAGTTTAAGAGATTGTTTAAATACCTCTTGAAGTCCCTTACACTTTCATAGTATTTCTCCCCTCTTTAATATGAATGGATACAAGATTTCTATTGAAATCTTCGTGGGAAGCCACAAAAACTATAATGGAAATTAAAAATTATAAAAAGAATTTTTTGAGAAAACTTTAGAGACAGTTTCTTTTCTTTTTATTGTGTTTGTGTGTGTCTCTCCTTCACATAAATCTTGCTACCTCTTCCTCTTTTTGCCACTCTTCGCTCTAGAGCTGAAATCTTCCCACCTATATATAGGATTTCGATGGTGCACATTAGCATCAAACAACGGGCAGAAGAAAAAAGTGTAATATGCCCAACATCTTTTGCGTTCAAGCTCGACATGCTTTACCTTGCTTTGCAGAGCCCACCTTATTGTGTGAAGCCCCCTTAAGACTCTATCATATTGTCTTCATTGATTCCAACTCCATTTCCACATCATTGACCTCATTTGAGTAGGAAACCACATTCATTTTCTCCAATCTTCATCTAGATAACTCAAAAATAGGTTTGCTAGTAAGCTACTACTGTGTCATTTAATTCTTCCAATTAGTGAATAAATCTTAGGAATTTAAGGAGCTTTACAATCTACTTCACCATTCCATCACCTTTTGTGCAATTTCCTACTCACATTACCAAATTTGGGATAGAATCAGGTGACATCAAAATGTGGGGTAAGCTACTAACTTTGCTACCTTCGAATTCCTTGCCACATCAATAGCTCTTCTTTTTCAGACTGATGTGGTAGCGTTGCCAAATGATGCCTTACCATATTAACAGCCCTACTATCGATGTCGTGCTACATCATCAGTTTTCCTTTTTTCAAAAGTAGAGCACTATCTTATCAGCACTAGCGCTTTCAATGATAATGTACCATGTCAGCCACTTCTGCCTACTAATATGTTCTAAATTTTTATCTCTTATCTTTACAATGCCACTTGAATCACCTTCATAATAATAATGATTTCACTATCTCAAATTACTATTGCAAGTTCATTGGTTATTCTATCTCGACATCATGCATTTTTGGACAATGATAAAACCTTAAGGTGTTAATAATCTCCATTTGGTCACAACATAACATTGATATCCCTCTATCTTAACTTTTCAACACCATTTGAATCACCTTAATTAGATCTTAAATGTGGAAGCTTTGATAGATCTTTCAAGTGTTCCTTTATGAAAATACTATAGTAAAGCATCTGAATGTTATGTAGCTTTGCATCAAGGTAGAACCTTCAAGTTCATAAAATCTTCACTCGACCTTAACACAGAATGTTTAGCCCTTTCTCTTACCTTTCCAATGCCACTTGAATCACTTCAATTAGATCTTAGATGTTGAAGTTATGGAGGTCCTTTAAGTGTTCCTTGATCTAGGTGAATTCCTAACCTTGAGAAAACCTGACCTTAGCTTAGCTCCTGACATTAAGTTCACTCCTAACCTTGGATTAGCCCCTAACCTTGAATTAACTTTCGACCTTGGATTATCTCCTGACCTCGCGTAACTCCTGACCTCCACTACAAGAAAACAATAAAATTCTTAAGGAAAATTCCCATGGCTATAAAAATCGTGGGAATTTTTGAAATCTATTATGCCAAGTGATACGAAAAAATTATGCAATCAGAAATTATTATTCCAATGGAAATTCAATCAAAATTTCTAACATATTATTTCTTACAAATATTGTCGTAATAAAATCCATAGAAAAATTGATTAAAATATTTATTTATATTTTTGTTTTTTTTAATGTTAACGAATTTCCAATGAAAAACTATCATGGTAGTTTTTATATAATTTTATTAATATTAAAAACATAATTAATTTAATTGCCATGAATAATACCGCGATAATTGTTTTAATTATACATTTAAATTTTTAAATTTAATTAAATAAAATTAATAGCGCAATTATCACGGTATATTGTCATGGGAATTAGTTGTTACTTTTTCTACGGAGAACAAAACCGCGGCAATCCATTGAAAAAGTATATACTTTAATATTTTAATTATTTTAAGTAATAATATTGCCGCGGAATAAACCGTGGCAACATTTACATCATTTGCCACAAAAATTTTGCTTGTTAATTTTGTCAAAGTAATTTTTATTTGACATATGGAAATAATTTTTTGTTGTTTTAATCAATTTCGATAGTAGTTTTTTGTTACAATATTTTTTGAGTGTTTCCCATGATTTTCTTTGTAGGAATTTTGAAAAAAAAGTTTTTGATTTTTGATATAATATTTTAATATTTAAATAATTAACATAAAAATAATTTATAATAATCATTTATAATAATTTGTCACGGATATTATCCGTGACAATTTTGTTTTTACCACGGTTTTTTTCATAGGAATCATTGAGTGAGTTAAAATTTTCAAATAATTTTTCTAGATTTTATAAAATATTTTTTTAATGTAATTTGATAATATCTGAGAAGGTAGATTATTTTTAAAATAATTTAGTATTATTTTTATTATTTATTTATCATAATTAAATTTTTAATCATAATTATTTAATTGTATAATTATTATAGTTAAAAAAAGTTAAGTAATCAAGTATGTTCTTTTTTTTTTTTAATTTTTCACAAATTTAGTTCATTGTCTAAGGTATAATTAAGTTTTGTTTTATATATTTTTGTTGTAATCACAAATTTAATTTACATATTTTTTTTTTCAATTTGATAATATATTATTGTCGATAAAAGTAAAATTCAACTACTTGAATTAATAATTATATTTATTAAAAAGTAAATAATAATGTAATTTGCATTTGAAAGCAATACTACATTTGGTTGCTTGTCTTAATGTTAATGTCTTATACTTAAAAATAAGAGAGCATAACTTCAAGTTTGCTTTCTTGCATCTGAAGTGTACAATATATAATATTTTTTTAATAATTTAATTTAATTTATTATTAAAATATACCATGTCATATAATTTTTAATGTGTTATAAAATGTATAAAATATAGCAGTGCATTTAATAAATTAATTTAAACACTTATAGATTATAATATATAGTAATATATATAAGAAAATCTTATGATACATATATATACATCATGATTAGTACATATAACCCAATTTAAAACCATGAATTTAATTATCTTGTATTTTCATAATATATTAGATATCATGTAGTGAACTATATTACATTGATTATAATACATTGTAAAATATATAATATATTAATTTGTTCAATAAATATAAGTACTTATAATGATGAGCAATGAGTTATAACTAAGAAAACTTGAAGTTATAAATAATTTAGGATTGAAACATTGGTACATATAACTATGATTAGCTATCAATTTTGAAACAATTACTTGTTTTTAATTGCATTGTTTAGTAAAAAATGTGTATGATTAGGAATCAATTGATAAATAATTGCTTGTTAATGTAAATTGTAATTATTAGCCTAAATTACAACATATGTGTTGCTAATTGACATCGATTAATTTTAATTTCAATTAATACAT
The DNA here is from genome assembly GCA_021397835.1 of Moringa oleifera. Taxonomy (NCBI): domain Eukaryota; kingdom Viridiplantae; phylum Streptophyta; class Magnoliopsida; order Brassicales; family Moringaceae; genus Moringa; species Moringa oleifera. The sequence continues at coordinate 208,830 of JAJFZO010000235.1, forward strand.
ATCAATGATTAAATGATTTAATTAAAATGAATAAATTAAAACACAAAATACTACATCAAAATGATGTCGTTTTGATGTAATATAAACACTTACTTAGAAACCTAACTCACAACTTAGTTTTCTTTTTTACCGCCGCATACTCCTTTCTTCCCTTTACTATCTGCAATTTTTTTTGCTCTCTGTAATCTTCATTTCTCTGCAATTTCTCTTCTCTTCTTGCTACTTGGTCTTTATGGAAAGATCAAATCTAAGCATTTGGTGAATCATCACTAGATTTTGAGAAGGTAAACTCGGATTTTGCCCACCCGATATGCTTAAAGTTAAGCTATTGTGGGAATAATCTTTCTCTCCTTCTGCTCTACTTAAAGTTAAGCAGCACCTTTATCAAATCTGATTCAAAAATTATTTCTCCAAACTGACTTTACAATGAACATTTTAAAGCTTCTCTAACTACCTAGGCCTTTGCTTCCTTTGGCTTCATATTCCCTTCCGTGGACTTAAACTATCCTTTTGACAAAAGCACCCTGCTCATCTCTGATTACTTGTGCCATGCCTACCAGATTGAAATCATGAAAAAGCAAGGTTCCCCTTTTAGGATCGACTACAACAAGCTCACTCTAATTGAAAAAGACAATAAGCTCTCTATTTCTTTTGGCTTCATATTTCGTTTTGTGGACTTAACCTATACTTTTGATAAAAGCACCCTGCTCATCTTTGATTACCAGTGCCATGCCTACCATATCTAAATCATGAAAAAGCAAGGTTCTCCCTTTAGGACTGATTACAACAAGCTCGCCACTCAAGAGAAAAAAATGGTAAGCTCTATGCTCTATTTGCTCATAATGCTATACCTATCAAAGTTGTTGAATGTTGCAGCATCCGCATTCCCCTTAAGCTATCCAGTGCTAGGTTTTGTCCATTTTCTGGGTATTTCAGATCCTTCTCTACTTCTTGGTGCACCAATTGGAAAATTAACAAAGTTCCTTGTGCAATCTTTCTTATGCCTCATTTTGGTATAACTGTCCATAAATTAAATAGGATTCCTCCCCTCTATCGAACATACAGGGAATTGGAGGTAGCATTCCACCAATGTTGAGTCATGGACTGGTTCCTTCAGCCCTTTTTCTATGTGTTGGTGTCCTATATAACCGACATAAGACTCGAGTTGTTAGATATTATGGAGGTTTAGTGAGCACTATGTTGAATCTTTCTACCATTTCTTTTTTTTTTTTACTTTGGCCAATATGAGTTCACTCGTACTAACAGCTTTATCGGGGAATATTCCATCTTAGTAGGAGCTTTCTAAAGAAATAGCTTAGCATAGCCTCTCTCTTCTAATAATAAAGAGCAGCCTGCATCTTTATCATCTTATAGTAACTACTAGTTACTTAAAAGAACACACACAACGGACCGAACACAAACAACAGAAAGAACAAAAAGGCCATACATCCATATCAAAACATAAGGTAAAGGGGACAATAGGTCACCATGCCGAAGTCCCCTCGAGCTCTTGGTACCAATACGATTCTAAGTGAATGCAATCTGGTTAAAGAGGTATTAATAAGGGCATTTAACTTGGAAGGTTTTATGGGAAACAACATTTTTATTTAAAGATATAATACTATAAAAATTGGCCCTAAAATGAACCTTAAAATATTTTGTTAGTATTTTAACTCTTTATTTTTTTTTCTTTTTGTAGGATATAGATTTTATAGGGAATAGAATATAGAAAATTTTTTCAAGCCAATTGTTGTCATCTCGGTGGTGAGAATAGATTCCAAAGGCAGTGTGAGTAGATGCTTAACCATATTGCTGACACATGACTATAATTTTTTAGAGTTATGTAAATATATGACATGCACATATGTGGAACAAGGTAGCTAAAGCAAATATTAATATGTTCATATTGGAAATAAAACAAGTAATATAAAACATTTTTCTTTTACGCATTACATTTTGTTAGAAGTTGTAGGAACCCAGGTGCACCATGTTAGGATTTGAGGCTATGGTGTATTATTGCAACATTCCAAGTGATCATCTCTATTAGATTTTTTTCTAGAATTAATAAAAACCTTGATTCCACTGTTTGTTATTATTTTATATGCTAATAGGAATAATAAGGAAGAAAATTAATCTGAACTTGATTGTAGTTGCAATGTGGTTGTGCATTTTGCATTCAATACTTAACATTAGTGTTTTAGGAGTGAACGTTGCCACTTCAGTGGTGCAAATATGTACCTTGGTAAGGGTATTAGATTCGTGTGATCGAATTCTATTGTAAACTTGATTTCTTTTGAGAAAAGATTTAGATGCTAAATTTTTTTATTTGGGTGAGTTCAAGGGTATTTCTATTTTGTTTTTCTATAGATTTCGTACAAAAGGAATGTTACATATTGTGTTTTCTATAAGTTTCAATTTATCTGGGTTTTATTTTCTTATTTTCATTTGCTTGTTGAGCTTAACCTAAATGTTATTGGCTTCCCTTAGTTCATTTTCATTATTAAGTTAAAATTAAATTTTTTTCTACAAAGCTTACTTCAATTGAAATCCTATATTTATTAACTAGTACTATAGTTTTTGATTTTTCCTATTTACTAGTTAGTAATTTTAGAGATTTTAAAGTTGCATGGTTGTTGGATGAATATTGAAAAACTATAGCCTAGGATGTGAGGTTTTCACTCTTTTATACCTGACAGAAGAAAAAAAAAATACAAAGGTAAGTATTCAACAAAAATCAGCTTGATTTGTGCTCTTTAAATTGTTATGGTTAGTTTGTACATGGTATCTTGTTATTGGCCTACCAGTTTGAGTTTGTTACTATCCGGTTATGATTCAGATATGTTTAAATTATGCTAAAGTTTAGAGTCATTAAGATTGAAGTTATCCTTTTCAAGAAAGAATTGTAGTAAGTTATGTGATCTCTTTCAATGACTTTATAATAATTATTTAATTAAAGTTATAGCATTACCACTTATATGATGATCATTATTTTCTTTGTACTAGTATATCTTAAAATATTTGATGATTGCACAACCACGAATTTGATTTCACATGTATGAAAAGTGGTTTCATGTATTTATAAAATGATTTCTCTCATATATCATATATGGTAAATAAAATTGTAATGTTTTCATATAACTCATTCAAATGATTAATTATAATTTATTTATAATATTTTTATTTTCATTACATTATATATCACTCTTAACAAATAGAATGATATTTGATCTTGTAGTTATGTTCATTATCATATTAAAATGAATATAATTACTTAATTTAAAATAACTATTTTTAATTATTTAATTTATTTTTAAAAATAAAAATTAATTTAAAAATTAATTTTTTAATAACCTTTTTACTAGATTTCATTGTCAACTCCTTGTTTGTTTGAAAATAAATTTAAATAACATAAATAATTTGTTAGATGATTTAAAAATCATTTTTTAAATATTTAATTAATATTTACACTTTTTTCCCAGTTAATTAAATAGGAAAAAACATGGTTGAAATTAAAAACAAAATCACAATTATTTATTGTAAACATTGATTAGTTTTGCTATTCATCTATTAATTAATTGCAAATATTCAAAAGTGAAGAAATTTTATTTAGTAAAATTTGTTCAAGATATATATTATGAGAATTTTATTACCAACATATAATTTATTTTAAATTTAATTAAAATAAAATACATTTAATAATCTAAAATAAGTTCATTTAATTAATTAATTTTAAAATATTTTATTAAAGAATATGTTTAATTTGGCAATATAATATAAATCATATCAAATAAATTTTTAATCATTTTTAACGGTTAATAAAATGAAAACAAATTGTTTAAATTATAAAATCTAGTCATTGTTATTTATTGTAAATAGTCACTAATTTTACTATTATTTTATTAAGTAAATATGTATTTATAAAATTAAATATATTTTATTCCATAAAATTTGTATATTGTAGAAAATATAAGGATTTCATTGCTTATATCTTAATTGGTTTCTCTTTTTCAGCTTAGGCCACATGACAAAACTCTTCATTGCATCTTTAAAAAAGAGAAATCTGTCTCAAAATATCACTTGATTGCTTGCGTAACTGATTGTAAGATCTTGCTAACTATCTATTTATTCATTAAAGTATGTTAATATTATTTTAGTAATTATAAATAATTTATAATTAGTTTCACTTTTTAATTATGGCAAATAACATTAGTTATGTAAAAATGAGATATTAATTCATGAAACTATAGTTACTAGCCAAAGTTTATTGTATTAGTTACAACATTCAAGTATATTAACCAAATTGAAATGAATAATGTTTGACTTTTAATTTATATTGTCACATGTATTTAATGTCACTTGATTTTCATGATTTAGTTAACATAAATATTTGTTTATTTAGATAATGCCATACTTGTGTAGTTTATAATATCTCTAATGTAGGATAAAATAATTACTTTAGAAAAGTTAACTTTTGACTGACCAATTTATCAAAATTGAGATAGTCGTTCAAAAAATGGTCTCTTCAATTATGCATGCAAGTTTTTCTTGCATTACCTTTTACAGTCCACTTTAAGTGTCTCTTTAGAAACTCATCCAAGGGTTAACTTTATCTAATTACCGTCTTAATAGTCCTCTATGTTTGTATATTGTACTAAATTTTTTCTAATAGGTTGGAATTAGACATATCTATTTAATATGACAAGTTTACATGACCGTTTGTGTATATATAGTTTTAAGATAAACATAAAAAATTAAAAATTTATCTAAGCTTGTGGTACATAATTTATGAAAGACAAAAAAATGTATAAGACAACATTTTCCTTTCGCAACATGTTACAGAGGTGGCAAAAATGGATTACTTATTATACACATAAATCCTTTCTTGCAAAATAACCTAGGATAATAAATTAGTCTCCTATGAATAACGTTCTTAGTGTGTGCATGTCTATGTATACATGCATACCCAATACATGCAATATGAAAAGTCATGAAAAATGCCTATTCCATTTTGCTTCATGTAGCACTCGATGCTTGAGGCTGCATGCCCTCTCTCTTGCTTAAACTGCATGTATAAATAATATCACATACAAATAGTTGTAATTTCAAAAGGGCAAATATATATTTGAATATATCCCGAAGAAAAATATTAATTTTATAAAAAGAATTCCTTTCATTCAATAAATTAATAGTCTAGTTTGAATACTTCACCTCTTAGATGTTGAAGTTCATAGAATTTTATGAAACACTTAGTATAAATAAATGTAAAAATACCTTGTGAGAAATGTTATCCATGAGTCGACAAATGATAGATGTAGCTTTTAAGATTTTATGGTCATTGGATCACTAATCAAAAATGTGTTTTGTTGCTAAATCTCCCATGCTAACAACAACTGTGGTTATAAGCATGAAATAGCCAATGGATATGAGAGCTATAGGCATGTACTGTGAGATCGTCAATGTTGTACCAAGGGTATTTGTAGAGTATACTGAATCAATATAGCTATCCTTCTTCTGACACAACAGCGCAATTTCAATTAGTATCAAAATGAAGTTAATTTCTTTCTTCTTTTTTTCTTGCTTGTCGATGTATAACCATAGTGCCATTTAATAGAAAATTCCTTAAATTCCTAGGGGTTCTTGCCATTACTGGCTTTGGACTAAAAACGGAAGATTAGATAAAATGCAAATCCAACGGGTTGGTTTTTAATAATTCATGAAGAAAATTATCATATTTTCATAATTCAATTGAATACGAAATCTATAAATCTCATTTTCTTTGTGTAATTGTAGAAGAGGGTTTTGTTTTTTGTTGTAATGTAATCCCCTCCTTTTTTTCATTTTAAGGAATTAGTTAGTTGTCCAGTAACAAGTAAGAGTAGTGGATAGTTTTCGATAAAAGGAAGAGAAAAACGAATAAAAAAATTCTATTTAATCAATATTGTAATACGTGCATTGTTTTGTTTTATTAAATCCAAATGCTTTTTTCTTTACCTAATTACAAAGATGGGTTTTTAGACTCTGGGATCCAGGAATTGCAACATGGACTAAATGCCCTGTCTAAGCCAAGGAACTTACCCTAAAAAGTCTTGACAAATGATGATTGAGATGATATTCGACATTTTTGAACCACGAAACGCTCAGTTTCCAATTCAGTTGCAGGTGTAACCAACCTGCTATTAAGGATATGGCAGAAAGAAATAATAAAAAAAGAGCTCCAAGATTTTTTTCCTTTCGGAGATGAGGATGGATGTAGATAGAAGTCACCTCTTGGCCGGCTTGGTTTTGGATCCTAGTGTTGTAACCCAGCCTGTGGGAGATCCAAGGGAATTTTTATGTTATGAAAATGATCTATTAAATTGGTTTGGTTATTCTCCTTCATCTTTCATATCAACCTGTCCATTGTGCTATTCAAATGGGTTTGCCTTTTTTATTTTCATTTTTCATGCCAAATGGCTCCATGGTTGGTGTGTAATCTTCATGGAGCCATTTGGCTTCAATGAAGTAGGCCTTGACTAGTTCTTTCATATTGATTATTAATGAGATCAAGATGATGATTACATGGTTCTAGTGAGAAGTACAAAATAAAGAAAGGATCATGTCAAGTTGAAGTGAATCTACCTGTTCTTTGGTGTATTGGAAACAATATAACTTTCTTTGTATCCTCATATCATCTTCTATTCTTGATAAATGTCTAATAGTGCTTTACAACATAGTTTCATGTAATCCGTAAGTTTATCTGAGCTGCTTATATCCTCATGTGAAAGTTAAAACATGACGTATGATTATATAATCAAGTTAACCTGCAAGTAAGCAATACCTATTAATTCTTAGATGAAAATATATAAATATTTTCATGAACTTGTTAATTACTTTAGTAAAGACTTCAAGTTCTTGGAATGTGCCATACATATCATCTGTATCATCTAGTGTTGATGTAATGCAAATCACTTCGGTCAATATCTACTTGAAAAATGAATATTGATGCTTAAAATACACTTTCAGTATGCAAAGGTAACACTCAACCATTCTATTTTTGATATAACGCAACTTTCTTGCTAGTTAAGTCTTTCCACCACCTGAAAAGTAGTACACATATATAGTCATTGACATAATCCAAACTTGAGATAGTTAAGCATATAATGACTATCAAGAACTACATCTTACTTGGAAAATTCACTCAACTTTTTTTTTTTTTTTGTGTAGAGATAGTAAAAAAATTAAATCAAACTTCGCAAATTTTAGTGAATGTTATGGGAACTGATCCGTTGGTATAATATAGAGAAGTCATTCTTATCTCTTAGCCTAGTAAAGCCTTTGCGGATAGTTTATTTTAGAGCACGAGCTACTTGTGCTACAAGAGGATCATGCAAAATACTTGCAATAGACTTAAAAGTGAGTGGTAATGAAAGTCAATGCTTCTTCTAATATGTCTTCTCCATGTACTCGCATATATCAAGCTTCATAGAGTTTTAGCATTCTTGGGACATAGTTAAACAAGGATTTCGTGAGGTTTCCTTTCCATCTTTGAACTTGTCTGATACTTCTACAGGAATAATCTCAAGGTTTAGGCATAAACATACATTTGATGTAGATGGTGAATACTAGCTCTGTAAAATGTCCATGGTTTAGATCAAAGGTACTAGTTGGAAGATACTTCTAGAATATCTATATATGTCGTTAATCATGATTTCGTCGAAAAAGGCATTGAAGAATTAATATGGAAGGAATTTTAAGTAGGGGAAGAGACTTACCATAAGGAACTTTAAATCCTTCGTGTTTAAGTATTCAAAATTAAAAGGCAATGTCATAGAGATTATTGTGACCATTAATGATATAGTCATAATAGATTTTGTTTAATTCGTTTTTATCCCTCTTTCAAAATGGTATGCGACTCCTAAAACTTGGATTGCATCAATTAAGGTTAGTTTCTAGAAGCTTCATCTGTTCCTGCCACTAGCATCCTTTTAACTACTTGTTTTAGTTCTTACATATGTCCTTGAGTTGAAATGTCAAAAGACTACAAAAATTAAAGATTAAGAATAGTCATTTTGTTTAGATGGTTAGAATCTCTAATCTAATGTAATATGTAAAAGGAGAAGCAAATCATAAAGCATCATGAGATGCTAATATGTATGACACTGTAGTTATGCCTCTAAAAACATGCAGGCAAGCAAATCTAGAAATGCATTCTCAACTAATCTTAAGAATAAATGTAATGGCTTGCAAACACATGCATAATAACTAGGTACCATTGAATCATCAGAATCATTTAATATGATGAAGTGATCCCCTAAATATCAGGACAGTGGTGAGCAGAGTGACGATTGATAGTGTTGGACAAGACATTTTGAGCAGAAGCTAGTTTAGACATATCTTTTGATATGTAAGAAATGATGATCAGCTTATTTACTTTTTACTTAAATGGAAGGAGCTTGTTCAAGTGAAAGAGCTTCTATATTGGTCTCATATTTATAGGGCTAACTACCATGCCAAACTACATCATATGGATGGAAAATGCACAGATCAAGTTGAAGAACCCACTGGGTGGCCATTTCTTTAAACATGGCAAAGCATGTGTGACAGTCTTCTTCTTTTCATACTATTAATCTTTTACTATTCTTATTGTAAAGAGAAAAGAAAAAAAGGACTTTTACTCATTTGTCTTATTATGTATGTAGTATTTGATTTTTTTTTTCTTTTAATATTGTTGAATCATGTGTTTATCTACTTTCTTACATTGTTTAGTGCTAGGGTTTTTCAACTACCTCTTTAGACATGTCTAATTAACTACTGAAAATTTATATGTGCTTATGGAAAAGAAGGAAAAGAGACTTTGCTTTTAATTTATACATTAAATACAAGTAACATTAAAGGTGACTGTCATATATAATTGCAGATTTCCATTATCGGACTAATGATGGTTTACTATGACATAGTTTGTTATGTCATGGTGAATAATAGTCGAGATCAACATGCCTAAGGTTTAATCTAAGTGAAATACTTCTCCAGCTTTGCTAGGTTTCCTCTTGAATGCATCGTTACACATATTTCTCCTACAAGGTAAAGTTTTGGTTTAGAGCATATGTTATGCTTTGTGGCATGTGCTATTTCAAAAGCAATTAATAAAACAAACAAAACATAGCAATCAAGGAATACAAAATAATAAATCATAAAGAAAAAGCAAGAAAAGAAATCTAAGTTTGGTCTGGATCTCTTAATCATCCCTAGTGAAGATGCCAACTATTATGACTAGGGTTTCGATCGGGAAAACCTACGGTGTGAGAAAAAGTTAAAAGTTGTCACAAATCATTTTAGGTATGATTGACCACCGTTTAAAAGTAAGGCTAACGAGTACAAAAAGAGTCGAGATTTCGAATCTGGGAGTCGGTTATGCTTAGGGATGGATTAGCACCCCCAAGACCCCCAAAACTGGTACACCTTTTGATTTCTTTTCCTAAAAAATAATTTTAAGAGTATTTTAATCAAAGTACTTGAACCTTTGTGCTTACTCCATCCCAATATATCAAGACATTCTTTTAGGGAGAAAAGAATGGCTTGCACTTACCTACTTCTCATCTTCTCCAAAATAAGGGTTAGAAATCATATATGTAATATTTTTGTTAACAAAGAAAAGTTCTAATATGAAAATTTTTTTATTTCTATAATATGATTTATCTAAATGCTAAAATATTAAATAAATCAAAACATATAACTTAACAAGAGTTTATTAATAATTATCTCATGTTGAGCAATTTTATTCAAAATAATGAATGTGTTGTAGTAAATAAGTTTAAGAGATTGTTTAAATACCTCTTGAAGTCCCTTACACTTTCATAGTATTTCTCCCCTCTTTAATATGAATGGATATAAGATTTCTATTGAAATCTTCGTGGGAAGCCACAAAAACTATAATGGAAATTAAAAATTATAAAAAGAATTTTTTGAGAAAACTTTAGAGACAGTTTCTTTTCTTTTTATTGTGTTTGTGTGTGTCTCTCCTTCACATAAATCTTGCTACCTCTTCCTCTTTTTGCCACTCTTCGCTCTAGAGCTGAAATCTTCCCACCTATATATAGGATTTCGATGGTGCACATTAGCATCAAACAACGGGCAGAAGAAAAAAGTGTAATATGCCCAACATCTTTTGCGTTCAAGCTCGACATGCTTTACCTTGCTTTGCAGAGCCCACCTTATTGTGTGAAGCCCCCTTAAGACTCTATCATATTGTCTTCATTGATTCCAACTCCATTTCCACATCATTGACCTCATTTGAGTAGGAAACCACATTCATTTTCTCCAATCTTCATCTAGATAACTCAAAAATAGGTTTGCTAGTAAGCTACTACTGTGTCATTTAATTCTTCCAATTAGTGAATAAATCTTAGGAATTTAAGGAGCTTTACAATCTACTTCACCATTCCATCACCTTTTGTGCAATTTCCTACTCACATTACCAAATTTGGGATAGAATCAGGTGACATCAAAATGTGGGGTAAGCTACTAACTTTGCTACCTTCGAATTCCTTGCCACATCAATAGCTCTTCTTTTTCAGACTGATGTGGTAGCGTTGCCAAATGATGCCTTACCATATTAACAGCCCTACTATCGATGTCGTGCTACATCATCAGTTTTCCTTTTTTCAAAAGTAGAGCACTATCTTATCAGCACTAGCGCTTTCAATGATAATGTACCATGTCAGCCACTTCTGCCTACTAATATGTTCTAAATTTTTATCTCTTATCTTTACAATGCCACTTGAATCACCTTCATAATAATAATGATTTCACTATCTCAAATTACTATTGCAAGTTCATTGGTTATTCTATCTCGACATCATGCATTTTTGGACAATGATAAAACCTTAAGGTGTTAATAATCTCCATTTGGTCACAACATAACATTGATATCCCTCTATCTTAACTTTTCAACACCATTTGAATCACCTTAATTAGATCTTAAATGTGGAAGCTTTGATAGATCTTTCAAGTGTTCCTTTATGAAAATACTATAGTAAAGCATCTGAATGTTATGTAGCTTTGCATCAAGGTAGAACCTTCAAGTTCATAAAATCTTCACTCGACCTTAACACAGAATGTTTAGCCCTTTCTCTTACCTTTCCAATGCCACTTGAATCACTTCAATTAGATCTTAGATGTTGAAGTTATGGAGGTCCTTTAAGTGTTCCTTGATCTAGGTAAATTCCTAACCTTGAGAAAACCTGACCTTAGCTTAGCTCCTGACATTAAGTTCACTCCTAACCTTGGATTAGCCCCTAACCTTGAATTAACTTTCGACCTTGGATTATCTCCTGACCTCGCGTAACTCCTGACCTCCACTACAAGAAAACAATAAAATTCTTAAGGAAAATTCCCATGGCTATAAAAATCGTGGGAATTTTTGAAATCTATTATGCCAAGTGATACGAAAAAATTATGCAATCAGAAATTATTATTCCAATGGAAATTCAATCAAAATTTCTAACATATTATTTCTTACAAATATTGTCGTAATAAAATCCATAGAAAAATTGATTAAAATATTTATTTATATTTTTGTTTTTTTTAATGTTAACGAATTTCCAATGAAAAACTATCATGGTAGTTTTTATATAATTTTATTAATATTAAAAACATAATTAATTTAATTGCCATGAATAATACCGCGATAATTGTTTTAATTATACATTTAAATTTTTAAATTTAATTAAATAAAATTAATAGCGCAATTATCACGGTATATTGTCATGGGAATTAGTTGTTACTTTTTCTACGGAGAACAAAACCGCGGCAATCCATTGAAAAAGTATATACTTTAATATTTTAATTATTTTAAGTAATAATATTGCCGCGGAATAAACCGTGGCAACATTTACATCATTTGCCACAAAAATTTTGCTTGTTAATTTTGTCAAAGTAATTTTTATTTGACATATGGAAATAATTTTTTGTTGTTTTAATCAATTTCGATAGTAGTTTTTTGTTACAATATTTTTTGAGTGTTTCCCATGATTTTCTTTGTAGGAATTTTGAAAAAAAAGTTTTTGATTTTTGATATAATATTTTAATATTTAAATAATTAACATAAAAATAATTTATAATAATCATTTATAATAATTTGTCACGGATATTATCCGTGACAATTTTGTTTTTACCACGGTTTTTTTCATAGGAATCATTGAGTGAGTTAAAATTTTCAAATAATTTTTCTAGATTTTATAAAATATTTTTTTAATGTAATTTGATAATATCTGAGAAGGTAGATTATTTTTAAAATAATTTAGTATTATTTTTATTATTTATTTATCATAATTAAATTTTTAATCATAATTATTTAATTGTATAATTATTATAGTTAAAAAAAGTTAAGTAATCAAGTATGTTCTTTTTTTTTTTTAATTTTTCACAAATTTAGTTCATTGTCTAAGGTATAATTAAGTTTTGTTTTATATATTTTTGTTGTAATCACAAATTTAATTTACATATTTTTTTTTTCAATTTGATAATATATTATTGTCGATAAAAGTAAAATTCAACTACTTGAATTAATAATTATATTTATTAAAAAGTAAATAATAATGTAATTTGCATTTGAAAGCAATACTACATTTGGTTGCTTGTCTTAATGTTAATGTCTTATACTTAAAAATAAGAGAGCATAACTTCAAGTTTGCTTTCTTGCATCTGAAGTGTACAATATATAATATTTTTTTAATAATTTAATTTAATTTATTATTAAAATATACCATGTCATATAATTTTTAATGTGTTATAAAATGTATAAAATATAGCAGTGCATTTAATAAATTAATTTAAACACTTATAGATTATAATATATAGTAATATATATAAGAAAATCTTATGATACATATATATACATCATGATTAGTACATATAACCCAATTTAAAACCATGAATTTAATTATCTTGTATTTTCATAATATATTAGATATCATGTAGTGAACTATATTACATTGATTATAATACATTGTAAAATATATAATATATTAATTTGTTCAATAAATATAAGTACTTATAATGATGAGCAATGAGTTATAACTAAGAAAACTTGAAGTTATAAATAATTTAGGATTGAAACATTGGTACATATAACTATGATTAGCTATCAATTTTGAAACAATTACTTGTTTTTAATTGCATTGTTTAGTAAAAAATGTGTATGATTAGGAATCAATTGATAAATAATTGCTTGTTAATGTAAATTGTAATTATTAGCCTAAATTACAACATATGTGTTGCTAATTGACATCGATTAATTTTAATTTCAATTAATACATATCAATGATTAAATGATTTAATTAAAATGAATAAATTAAAACACAAAATACTACATCAAAATGATGTCGTTTTGATGTAATATAAACACTTACTTAGAAACCTAACTCACAACTTAGTTTTCTTTTTTACCGCCGCATACTCCTTTCTTCCCTTTACTATCTGCAATTTTTTTTGCTCTCTGTAATCTTCATTTCTCTGCAATTTCTCTTCTCTTCTTGCTACTTGGTCTTTATGGAAAGATCAAATCTAAGCATTTGGTGAATCATCACTAGATTTTGAGAAGGTAAACTCGGATTTTGCCCACCCGATATGCTTAAAGTTAAGCTATTGTGGGAATAATCTTTCTCTCCTTCTGCTCTACTTAAAGTTAAGCAGCACCTTTATCAAATCTGATTCAAAAATTATTTCTCCAAACTGACTTTACAATGAACATTTTAAAGCTTCTCTAACTACCTAGGCCTTTGCTTCCTTTGGCTTCATATTCCCTTCCGTGGACTTAAACTATCCTTTTGACAAAAGCACCCTGCTCATCTCTGATTACTTGTGCCATGCCTACCAGATTGAAATCATGAAAAAGCAAGGTTCCCCTTTTAGGATCGACTACAACAAGCTCACTCTAATTGAAAAAGACAATAAGCTCTCTATTTCTTTTGGCTTCATATTTCGTTTTGTGGACTTAACCTATACTTTTGATAAAAGCACCCTGCTCATCTTTGATTACCAGTGCCATGCCTACCATATCTAAATCATGAAAAAGCAAGGTTCTCCCTTTAGGACTGATTACAACAAGCTCGCCACTCAAGAGAAAAAAATGGTAAGCTCTATGCTCTATTTGCTCATAATGCTATACCTATCAAAGTTGTTGAATGTTGCAGCATCCGCATTCCCCTTAAGCTATCCAGTGCTAGGTTTTGTCCATTTTCTGGGTATTTCAGATCCTTCTCTACTTCTTGGTGCACCAATTGGAAAATTAACAAAGTTCCTTGTGCAATCTTTCTTATGCCTCATTTTGGTATAACTGTCCATAAATTAAATAGGATTCCTCCCCTCTATCGAACATACAGGGAATTGGAGGTAGCATTCCACCAATGTTGAGTCATGGACTGGTTCCTTCAGCCCTTTTTCTATGTGTTGGTGTCCTATATAACCGACATAAGACTCGAGTTGTTAGATATTATGGAGGTTTAGTGAGCACTATGTTGAATCTTTCTACCATTTCTTTTTTTTTTTTACTTTGGCCAATATGAGTTCACTCGTACTAACAGCTTTATCGGGGAATATTCCATCTTAGTAGGAGCTTTCTAAAGAAATAGCTTAGCATAGCCTCTCTCTTCTAATAATAAAGAGCAGCCTGCATCTTTATCATCTTATAGTAACTACTAGTTACTTAAAAGAACACACACAACGGACCGAACACAAACAACAGAAAGAACAAAAAGGCCATACATCCATATCAAAACATAAGGTAAAGGGGACAATAGGTCACCATGCCGAAGTCCCCTCGAGCTCTTGGTACCAATACGATTCTAAGTGAATGCAATCTGGTTAAAGAGGTATTAATAAGGGCATTTAACTTGGAAGGTTTTATGGGAAACAACATTTTTATTTAAAGATATAATACTATAAAAATTGGCCCTAAAATGAACCTTAAAATATTTTGTTAGTATTTTAACTCTTTATTTTTTTTTCTTTTTGTAGGATATAGATTTTATAGGGAATAGAATATAGAAAATTTTTTCAAGCCAATTGTTGTCATCTCGGTGGTGAGAATAGATTCCAAAGGCAGTGTGAGTAGATGCTTAACCATATTGCTGACACATGACTATAATTTTTTAGAGTTATGTAAATATATGACATGCACATATGTGGAACAAGGTAGCTAAAGCAAATATTAATATGTTCATATTGGAAATAAAACAAGTAATATAAAACATTTTTCTTTTACGCATTACATTTTGTTAGAAGTTGTAGGAACCCAGGTGCACCATGTTAGGATTTGAGGCTATGGTGTATTATTGCAACATTCCAAGTGATCATCTCTATTAGATTTTTTTCTAGAATTAATAAAAACCTTGATTCCACTGTTTGTTATTATTTTATATGCTAATAGGAATAATAAGGAAGAAAATTAATCTGAACTTGATTGTAGTTGCAATGTGGTTGTGCATTTTGCATTCAATACTTAACATTAGTGTTTTAGGAGTGAACGTTGCCACTTCAGTGGTGCAAATATGTACCTTGGTAAGGGTATTAGATTCGTGTGATCGAATTCTATTGTAAACTTGATTTCTTTTGAGAAAAGATTTAGATGCTAAATTTTTTTATTTGGGTGAGTTCAAGGGTATTTCTATTTTGTTTTTCTATAGATTTCGTACAAAAGGAATGTTACATATTGTGTTTTCTATAAGTTTCAATTTATCTGGGTTTTATTTTCTTATTTTCATTTGCTTGTTGAGCTTAACCTAAATGTTATTGGCTTCCCTTAGTTCATTTTCATTATTAAGTTAAAATTAAATTTTTTTCTACAAAGCTTACTTCAATTGAAATCCTATATTTATTAACTAGTACTATAGTTTTTGATTTTTCCTATTTACTAGTTAGTAATTTTAGAGATTTTAAAGTTGCATGGTTGTTGGATGAATATTGAAAAACTATAGCCTAGGATGTGAGGTTTTCACTCTTTTATACCTGACAGAAGAAAAAAAAAATACAAAGGTAAGTATTCAACAAAAATCAGCTTGATTTGTGCTCTTTAAATTGTTATGGTTAGTTTGTACATGGTATCTTGTTATTGGCCTACCAGTTTGAGTTTGTTACTATCCGGTTATGATTCAGATATGTTTAAATTATGCTAAAGTTTAGAGTCATTAAGATTGAAGTTATCCTTTTCAAGAAAGAATTGTAGTAAGTTATGTGATCTCTTTCAATGACTTTATAATAATTATTTAATTAAAGTTATAGCATTACCACTTATATGATGATCATTATTTTCTTTGTACTAGTATATCTTAAAATATTTGATGATTGCACAACCACGAATTTGATTTCACATGTATGAAAAGTGGTTTCATGTATTTACAAAATGATTTCTCTCATATATCATATATGGTAAATAAAATTGTAATGTTTTCATATAACTCATTCAAATGATTAATTATAATTTATTTATAATATTTTTATTTTCATTACATTATATATCACTCTTAACAAATAGAATGATATTTGATCTTGTAGTTATGTTCATTATCATATTAAAATGAATATAATTACTTAATTTAAAATAACTATTTTTAATTATTTAATTTATTTTTAAAAATAAAAATTAATTTAAAAATTAATTTTTTAATAACCTTTTTACTAGATTTCATTGTCAACTCCTTGTTTGTTTGAAAATAAATTTAAATAACATAAATAATTTGTTAGATGATTTAAAAATCATTTTTTAAATATTTAATTAATATTTACACTTTTTTCCCAGTTAATTAAATAGGAAAAAACATGGTTGAAATTAAAAACAAAATCACAATTATTTATTGTAAACATTGATTAGTTTTGCTATTCATCTATTAATTAATTGCAAATATTCAAAAGTGAAGAAATTTTATTTAGTAAAATTTGTTCAAGATATATATTATGAGAATTTTATTACCAACATATAATTTATTTTAAATTTAATTAAAATAAAATACATTTAATAATCTAAAATAAGTTCATTTAATTAATTAATTTTAAAATATTTTATTAAAGAATATGTTTAATTTGGCAATATAATATAAATCATATCAAATAAATTTTTAATCATTTTTAACGGTTAATAAAATGAAAACAAATTGTTTAAATTATAAAATCTAGTCATTGTTATTTATTGTAAATAGTCACTAATTTTACTATTATTTTATTAAGTAAATATGTATTTATAAAATTAAATATATTTTATTCCATAAAATTTGTATATTGTAGAAAATATAAGGATTTCATTGCTTATATCTTAATTGGTTTCTCTTTTTCAGCTTAGGCCACATGACAAAACTCTTCATTGCATCTTTAAAAAAGAGAAATCTGTCTCAAAATATCACTTGATTGCTTGCGTAACTGATTGTAAGATCTTGCTAACTATCTATTTATTCATTAAAGTATGTTAATATTATTTTAGTAATTATAAATAATTTATAATTAGTTTCACTTTTTAATTATGGCAAATAACATTAGTTATGTAAAAATGAGATATTAATTCATGAAACTATAGTTACTAGCCAAAGTTTATTGTATTAGTTACAACATTCAAGTATATTAACCAAATTGAAATGAATAATGTTTGACTTTTAATTTATATTGTCACATGTATTTAATGTCACTTGATTTTCATGATTTAGTTAACATAAATATTTGTTTATTTAGATAATGCCATACTTGTGTAGTTTATAATATCTCTAATGTAGGATAAAATAATTACTTTAGAAAAGTTAACTTTTGACTGACCAATTTATCAAAATTGAGATAGTCGTTCAAAAAATGGTCTCTTCAATTATGCATGCAAGTTTTTCTTGCATTACCTTTTACAGTCCACTTTAAGTGTCTCTTTAGAAACTCATCCAAGGGTTAACTTTATCTAATTACCGTCTTAATAGTCCTCTATGTTTGTATATTGTACTAAATTTTTTCTAATAGGTTGGAATTAGACATATCTATTTAATATGACAAGTTTACATGACCGTTTGTGTATATATAGTTTTAAGATAAACATAAAAAATTAAAAATTTATCTAAGCTTGTGGTACATAATTTATGAAAGACAAAAAAATGTATAAGACAACATTTTCCTTTCGCAACATGTTACAGAGGTGGCAAAAATGGATTACTTATTATACACATAAATCCTTTCTTGCAAAATAACCTAGGATAATAAATTAGTCTCCTATGAATAACGTTCTTAATGTGTGCATGTCTATGTATACATGCATACCCAATACATGCAATATGAAAAGTCATGAAAAATGCCTATTCCATTTTGCTTCATGTAGCACTCGATGCTTGAGGCTGCATGCCCTCTCTCTTGCTTAAACTGCATGTATAAATAATATCACATACAAATAGTTGTAATTTCAAAAGGGCAAATATATATTTGAATATATCCCGAAGAAAAATATTAATTTTATAAAAAGAATTCCTTTCATTCAATAAATTAATAGTCTAGTTTGAATACTTCACCTCTTAGATGTTGAAGTTCATAGAATTTTATGAAACACTTAGTATAAATAAATGTAAAAATACCTTGTGAGAAATGTTATCCATGAGTCGACAAATGATAGATGTAGCTTTTAAGATTTTATGGTCATTGGATCACTAATCAAAAATGTGTTTTGTTGCTAAATCTCCCATGCTAACAACAACTGTGGTTATAAGCATGAAATAGCCAATGGATATGAGAGCTATAGGCATGTACTGTGAGATCGTCAATGTTGTACCAAGGGTATTTGTAGAGTATACTGAATCAATATAGCTATCCTTCTTCTGACACAACAGCGCAATTTCAATTAGTATCAAAATGAAGTTAATTTCTTTCTTCTTTTTTTCTTGCTTGTCGATGTATAACCATAGTGCCATTTAATAGAAAATTCCTTAAATTCCTAGGGGTTCTTGCCATTACTGGCTTTGGACTAAAAACGGAAGATTAGATAAAATGCAAATCCAACGGGTTGGTTTTTAATAATTCATGAAGAAAATTATCATATTTTCGTAATTCAATTGAATACGAAATCTATAAATCTCATTTTCTTTGTGTAATTGTAGAAGAGGGTTTTGTTTTTTGTTGTAATGTAATCCCCTCCTTTTTTTCATTTTAAGGAATTAGTTAGTTGTCCAGTAACAAGTAAGAGTAGTGGATAGTTTTCGATAAAAGGAAGAGAAAAACGAATAAAAAAATTCTATTTAATCAATATTGTAATACGTGCATTGTTTTGTTTTATTAAATCCAAATGCTTTTTTCTTTACCTAATTACAAAGATGGGTTTTTAGACTCTGGGATCCAGGAATTGCAACATGGACTAAATGCCCTGTCTAAGCCAAGGAACTTACCCTAAAAAGTCTTGACAAATGATGATTGAGATGATATTCGACATTTTTGAACCACGAAACGCTCAGTTTCCAATTCAGTTGCAGGTGTAACCAACCTGCTATTAAGGATATGGCAGAAAGAAATAATAAAAAAAGAGCTCCAAGATTTTTTTCCTTTCGGAGATGAGGATGGATGTAGATAGAAGTCACCTCTTGGCCGGCTTGGTTTTGGATCCTAGTGTTGTAACCCAGCCTGTGGGAGATCCAAGGGAATTTTTATGTTATGAAAATGATCTATTAAATTGGTTTGGTTATTCTCCTTCATCTTTCATATCAACCTGTCCATTGTGCTATTCAAATGGGTTTGCCTTTTTTATTTTCATTTTTCATGCCAAATGGCTCCATGGTTGGTGTGTAATCTTCATGGAGCCATTTGGCTTCAATGAAGTAGGCCTTGACTAGTTCTTTCATATTGATTATTAATGAGATCAAGATGATGATTACATGGTTCTAGTGAGAAGTACAAAATAAAGAAAGGATCATGTCAAGTTGAAGTGAATCTACCTGTTCTTTGGTGTATTGGAAACAATATAACTTTCTTTGTATCCTCATATCATCTTCTATTCTTGATAAATGTCTAATAGTGCTTTACAACATAGTTTCATGTAATCCGTAAGTTTATCTGAGCTGCTTATATCCTCATGTGAAAGTTAAAACATGACGTATGATTATATAATCAAGTTAACCTGCAAGTAAGCAATACCTATTAATTCTTAGATGAAAATATATAAATATTTTCATGAACTTGTTAATTACTTTAGTAAAGACTTCAAGTTCTTGGAATGTGCCATACATATCATCTGTATCATCTAGTGTTGATGTAATGCAAATCACTTCGGTCAATATCTACTTGAAAAATGAATATTGATGCTTAAAATACACTTTCAGTATGCAAAGGTAACACTCAACCATTCTATTTTTGATATAACGCAACTTTCTTGCTAGTTAAGTCTTTCCACCACCTGAAAAGTAGTACACATATATAGTCATTGACATAATCCAAACTTGAGATAGTTAAGCATATAATGACTATCAAGAACTACATCTTACTTGGAAAATTCACTCAACTTTTTTTTTTTTTTTTGTGTAGAGATAGTAAAAAAATTAAATCAAACTTCGCAAATTTTAGTGAATGTTATGGGAACTGATCCGTTGGTATAATATAGAGAAGTCATTCTTATCTCTTAGCCTAGTAAAGCCTTTGCGGATAGTTTATTTTAGAGCACGAGCTACTTGTGCTACAAGAGGATCATGCAAAATACTTGCAATAGACTTAAAAGTGAGTGGTAATGAAAGTCAATGCTTCTTCTAATATGTCTTCTCCATGTACTCGCATATATCAAGCTTCATAGAGTTTTAGCATTCTTGGGACATAGTTAAACAAGGATTTCGTGAGGTTTCCTTTCCATCTTTGAACTTGTCTGATACTTCTACAGGAATAATCTCAAGGTTTAGGCATAAACATACATTTGATGTAGATGGTGAATACTAGCTCTGTAAAATGTCCATGGTTTAGATCAAAGGTACTAGTTGGAAGATACTTCTAGAATATCTATATATGTCGTTAATCATGATTTCGTCGAAAAAGGCATTGAAGAATTAATATGGAAGGAATTTTAAGTAGGGGAAGAGACTTACCATAAGGAACTTTAAATCCTTCGTGTTTAAGTATTCAAAATTAAAAGGCAATGTCATAGAGATTATTGTGACCATTAATGATATAGTCATAATAGATTTTGTTTAATTCGTTTTTATCCCTCTTTCAAAATGGTATGCGACTCCTAAAACTTGGATTGCATCAATTAAGGTTAGTTTCTAGAAGCTTCATCTGTTCCTGCCACTAGCATCCTTTTAACTACTTGTTTTAGTTCTTACATATGTCCTTGAGTTGAAATGTCAAAAGACTACAAAAATTAAAGATTAAGAATAGTCATTTTGTTTAGATGGTTAGAATCTCTAATCTAATGTAATATGTAAAAGGAGAAGCAAATCATAAAGCATCATGAGATGCTAATATGTATGACACTGTAGTTATGCCTCTAAAAACATGCAGGCAAGCAAATCTAGAAATGCATTCTCAACTAATCTTAAGAATAAATGTAATGGCTTGCAAACACATGCATAATAACTAGGTACCATTGAATCATCAGAATCATTTAATATGATGAAGTGATCCCCTAAATATCAGGACAGTGGTGAGCAGAGTGACGATTGATAGTGTTGGACAAGACATTTTGAGCAGAAGCTAGTTTAGACATATCTTTTGATATGTAAGAAATGATGATCAGCTTATTTACTTTTTACTTAAATGGAAGGAGCTTGTTCAAGTGAAAGAGCTTCTATATTGGTCTCATATTTATAGGGCTAACTACCATGCCAAACTACATCATATGGATGGAAAATGCACAGATCAAGTTGAAGAACCCACTGGGTGGCCATTTCTTTAAACATGGCAAAGCATGTGTGACAGTCTTCTTCTTTTCATACTATTAATCTTTTACTATTCTTATTGTAAAGAGAAAAGAAAAAAAGGACTTTTACTCATTTGTCTTATTATGTATGTAGTATTTGATTTTTTTTTCTTTTAATATTGTTGAATCATGTGTTTATCTACTTTCTTACATTGTTTAGTGCTAGGGTTTTTCAACTACCTCTTTAGACATGTCTAATTAACTACTGAAAATTTATATGTGCTTATGGAAAAGAAGGAAAAGAGACTTTGCTTTTAATTTATACATTAAATACAAGTAACATTAAAGGTGACTGTCATATATAATTGCAATCAATATCTAAATATTTAAAATTTTCACAAACTATACGTAATTGTCTTCGTTCTATACAAAATTAATTTTGTCTCATTAACTTCTATGAGCATATTTTCAATCAAATTTACATATTTCTTCACTCTTTCAATAGTTCTTTTGTCGCTTTTAGTCTTACACCATCTAGAAACTAAAAAGCCGAGCGATTGTCATAACTTTTTGCTAACCTTAGAAGTACAAAGATTTACCCATCTTTTTTATTGAAAGAAACAAATGAACCTAAAGATATTAGGTTGGTTAATTTAAAAACCACCTTTAATTGAAGTCGATATACATACACTTTTTTGGTGGAAAAGAAAGAAAGGAAAGTGAGGAACTTAGATTCAATGTCATTTATCATCTTTCATTTGTAATGAACCTAAAACAATATAAAATAATGGTATGATGACCTAAATTTTGCATTATTAATATGATATAATAGTTAAGTCCTAGACTGATATTTATTCATGAAAAATAAGTTTGAAATAGTTATGTATGAACAATAACAATACAAATTACAATATATACTACAATAAAATGAATTTTTGTGATAATTATTTAGCAATATTTATATATATGACATGAACTTCTTTTATTGTATTTTTAATGACTTTTATTTAATAGTCCAATCAACAAAGACGACAAGTCATTACAGAATATACTTTCAGTGGTTTTTTTGTACAATTGCCCATAAAATATATATGTTTTTATTTTTAAAAAATTTAAATTTAAATTTGAAATTTGAAATTATTTATATTAAATTAAATAAATATTTATTTAAATATAATAAAAATAATATTTCTTAAATAAAAATACGTAAAATTGAATATAAATTTAAATAAATTGAATTTTTCTAATTTTTTCCATGTGTTTAATTTTTTTAAAAATAAAAACTAAACTAATTTGATAAATTGAAGACACAAGTAAAAATTAGACAGATTGCCAGGCACACTCAAGAAGGCATGTTTATGTTATTTGATCAAAACTAGAGAAAATTAGATAAATAATTTGAAGGATTTGCTAAAAATTTTCAATAATTTTCAGGAATGCATGTTTTAAGTTTTTCAATTCCCAGGCTCCAACTTTTAGTTTCGTTCAAAATTTTAGGCACGTTTAAAGAATCAAAATTGAAGTTTTTAACTATAAAGGCTAATTAAAAAAAGTAAATTGATTAAGCACAAAATATGTAAGAAAAGGGACTTGAACTCGCATCCTCTTGCCTCAATTTAAGATATTTTTGTTACATAAAGAATAGTTTTTAATGTAAAAATTTCATAAAATGTTGATATTTATCCTATATTACCAATCAAACTTTCATGTTTAAAAAGTAACAAATCAAATCATGATTTGTCAATGTGGTTTAAATTGAATCTAATTAAAAAAATTCAAAAATTAGGATATTCAAATTGAACGTCTTATATAATGAATTTTAACTTTAATTTTTTTTTACAAATGTAAAGAAGCATTTAAGCCACCATCACAAATAGTTTCAAAATTTTTTAAGTATTAAAAATATATTTTTTAAAATTTACGTTGCTAAAAATTTTAAAAATTCATATTAAATGTCCTTTTGAAGATTAGTAATTGTGGTAACTAGGTGCTTTAACTGTTGTTCATTTAAAGCACTTCTTATTGTAGAAGTTGAGGGCTACCTTCCACAACCTTGGCCAATTTTATCTTGTCTAGTGGAAGCTAGAATAAGCTCATGTATGCAATGATGTAATGCAAAATATATATACAAGTGATGATTTATTTATTTATTTATTTATTTTATTCATATTACATTTCATTTTGAAGCTTAGTAATTATGGTAACTAGGTGCTTTAACTTATTGATATTCTTATAAAAAAATCTTATTTCTATAAGTATGTATCTTGGTATTGAATTTTGAACGATGAAACACAGTTATACCTATAATTCTCTAAGGGATCTTTAGTAGCTAGTAGAAAACTAGCATTGACTGTTGACATATCTAGAAATATTAGTTAATAAGTTCTATTTCATGATTTAGTCATTATTCAATTTGTCTATTCCACCTTGTAAGCTCACTTGAATAATATATTTTAATAGTCATATCTTACTGATATGTTTTAATAATTGACATGCATATTCTTATTTATTTTATAAAATTCATAATACATTAAGTGCTCATGGATGAGTCCAAGAAAATGATGAAAGTTCAGTGTCAAACCTTCTTAGGGTGAGTGTTATATTTTGTTTTTATGAAATACTTGTATTTTATACATGTTCTTACATATATTTTTCATTTTTAGGTCATATATTATGAACTAACCATTGTTTGTTGGAGATTAACAAAATAGTATTTTGTAAAGTCAGTGTATCAGCTTTTAACTCTTTTTATTAGGAGTATTAGTGAACTTTTTATTTTGAATTATAATTTTGTTAAATGAATATTATTCGACCTTTGGATATACTTTGTTATATAAGAAGATAATATAGATAATATTTTAGTTATGAATGAGTATATTCATTTTAATTAGAAGCATAAATTTTTAATTTTTGAACTTTAATTTATATATATTTTTAAAAACATTGGTAACTCATTGATGATAATTAAATCAATTTTTTAGTGACTTTTGTTTAATGATTAACAAACAATTAATAATCAGTTTAGCGATAACTACTTAATGGTTGATCTATAAATATTTTGTAATTATTTTTATGGCAACTATTAATTGTTTTAACAAATTTATTATTTGGTTTATATTAACAATTATATTCATATTTAATCACAAAAGATTTAATTATTAATTATTATAAAACAAACAAAGGTCAACTTGCTTTTAACAACAATTGTTAATTACTTGACAATTGCCTCTAAATACATAAGTCATTTTGCATCAATTGTTAATTGTCATAAACAAAATAAAAATCAATTTGCTTTTAGGGACAATTATTATTTACCTTAACAATTGCTATTGAATATCTAGATGTTTGGTAATTGATGATCATTGCAAACAAAACAAATATCAATTTATCTTTAGTGACTATTTTTAATTACAGTAAATAACATAAAAGTCAATATGCTTTAGTAGGATTTGTCAATTACTACTAATAATTGCTAGTAAATATATAAATTTTTGGCTTTAATTGTTTTATATCTTTACGAGCAATCATGATAATTATTACTCTTTACCTTGACTACTTCTATTTTTGAATAATTACTGGTAAAAAATTTATCGATAATTCTAATTACCATTAAAAACCAAAACAATTGCCTCTAAAACCCTTTTTTGTTGTAGTAAGAATGGAACCTTCCTCAAGGAATTTCATACAATTTATTGAATGTTAACTATATATTAGAATTCAAAACCAGTAGTTTTCTTTACTCTTAACATTTAATTGCATCTATTATCTCATCTACCCTTAAAAGCTAGTGTTGTACTATTTTTTTAAAATAAATCAAATGATCAAGTAAAGGCTATCCTTACTTCAATACTATAATAAATTGTTAAACCCCTATAGGATTTAGAGTTTTGGATATCGATAATCTATTAGACTAGTTAGACAACTTCCAGCAGTTCTAATTTTGTCACTGTGGCCTTCCATTGCCAACATATATGTTTGTCGTTACACTAACTGATCAAGTAGAGAAATATAGGTATATACAATCAATTGACTTAAATAGAATAATGTTTATGGTTCTCGTATGACCTTATGATCCAAAAAGTCAAATATATACTTATGGGCAGATATTACTTTCATTTTGTAAATGGTTTTTCGAGGAAGGTTATCTAATACCAAAGTAACCATTTTGAATATTTTGACTTGTCCAATTAAATTTACCATTAAAGAGCTCATTTGCAAACTGGGAAATATAATCTATAAAGTACTTGGCCCATTATATCCTAATCTAAATAGTAATCCTAGGTTGAGTATCACTAGAAATTAGGGATAACTATTAGACTATTAGACTATTAAACTCTCACAGTGACACTTCATTATATTTCATAACATCCATGGTTCACGAGGTTTAAATTGTTATTTATTAATATTGTGCTATCTAAACATCATTCTAGTAACATAATTATAGATAAAAACATAATTGTGGTCAAGGTTGCACTCATTTACAATGATGGAATATAGTTGAATAAGATGAATATACCACTATACATTCAATGATAAGAAATATATGAAAGCACCAAGATAACCCTCCTACATCTCATCAAAATAGAACCAATTATAGAGTTCTAGACAGTATCACTTTATGCCCAATAACAAAAATAAACCCAACTAAGCCTAAGATTTAATTTAACCTCTCTATCTCTCATATTATATATTCCCTATCTTTGAAACAAGGTTGAAAATTGAAAATATTAAAAAAAGGCTAAGCCTTATGAATATTTTGAGATATAAACAATGATTAAAAATTAAAAATTAATTATAGTCTATCTAGCATGATTCTTCAACCAAAAAAAAAGTGCAAAATTGTAGGTTAAAGATTTCAAGTCATCTAAGGTCACAAAAGTAAGAGTCCAAAATATTGTAGAGGGATTCTCATTCGTACAATATATTATCAATAAATATTTTAAGCCCAATTATGTATTAAGCTTTTTTAGTTCACATATTAGGGTAACCTAATTTTTTCTTGGGTAAGTTGAGCTCATATATTATTGATCTAATGCAAAATAAAAGTCGATGATAAATTGTTATGCATAATTGGCCTTCATATATTTAAGGATGTGTTCGAAAATAAAGAAATTACATCATCACACCAATTAAAGGAATATGACTAATATATAAGTCAAGACCTATCTTCATGCAATTTAAATTACTATTGCAATATAATTTAAAAAAATTTATAATTAATATCACGTTAAAAAATGTTGCCTTATATGAAATAAGCCTTAACTGAACATCGAGCAATATATATGATGTTAACACTCCTAGAATCTCTCTATCATTATGTGTATAAAATCCTGACTAGTTCTTTATCTCCTAAACTGACACATAATCATAAGATTCTATCCAATTTTATGAGCTTAGCGTTCATTGATCTTCAAGTCCCTTTATGATCAAATGCTTCTCTTTTTTGTAACTGACAATGTTATTAGTTGATTGTGGTCTATGCATATATAAAGATTAATCCTAACAATGTATTTGTTTCCTTATTGGATTCTAATTTTTTGAATCTTATTGTCTGTGGTTGAAACCTTGGACATTTAAGGTTGTTTGACATAATTTTGGAGAAGGTAGCCTTTAACATCCCTATGGATTATGAGTATTTTTTATGACCTATAATTAATTAGGTCCAACATGTTAGGTTAATTAAATTTTAGGGTGAGCTGGTAAACAATTTTTAAAATCTTATAGCTAAGTTTCTGACATGGGTCTTGAACGAAAAAAGTGGAATGCTAAGTTGGGTAACTAAGGAATGAATTGGGATAATATCGAAGGAACACATCTTTATTATTGAAAAAAAGTTCATGCCATAAATCAATTATTTCTTTTGTGACTTGGATGGATCATTAATCCTAGATAAGGACGGCCTAATAAGATGTTCATTAATCCAAAAGATTAGTACTTTTTTGGGTGAATGACAAAATGAACGTTTAAAGGTTTTGAGGAATTAAACCCTAAACCTTAAACCTTTGTCCAGATATGTTCATATTATCAGCCCCATCTACTAATCTATTATTATTTCTTATTAACTCATTAACAAAGAACATAACTCAAATTACATTTTCAACACCAAGATAATTTTGCTTCAAACACTCTTATGATACATTAAGCCTAATTAATACTCCTAATGTGTAGCTCTTGTTTATATTTTAAACCATAAAACACCATCTGAAGTAAGTGTAATCATATGTTCACTGGGTGAGAGATATATCCATGTTGACCAATTAATTGTATATCTTAGTGTTGAGAATAAAATTTGAGTTATCTTCTTTACTAATGAGTTAAAATGGTTGAGAAAAATTCTTTATGATAAAATGGATCATAATTTAGTAGGTAGTTTTACCAAATAATTTAAAATATTGGGTTGGTGTTGGTCTCTTTTAAGGCTGTCCATGAACGCCATGAATCAATATTCAACATTTCATTTAAATAGTGATAATAATATGATGTTCGGTTTATAATATGTACATATGTCTAGGAAATTTATATTATCCTTGTACAATATTAGAAATCAATTGAACCTAACCTCATTCAAAGTTAATTGATAGATCAAGGTTAGATTTGTATAATTTATGCCATACTATCCATCCCTTAGCATTGTAAATGACCCATGGACCTAATGACGGACTAGGTTTTCATATGTTTAATTTTATGTCAACACTTTTCTTTATGAACATTTTAAAATTTACAACACCAAATTGGATCATGTCTCTTAGACCTTGAGACCTTAAACCTTAGAGGGGTATAACGTGTCAATTATATACAAAAACGAAACTACCAAACTAATGATAATATTAGGATAATTTACATAAAAATGGCCTCAAACAAAAATTTTATCACTCTCTTTTTAAGTTGTCAAATAAGAGTTCCCTCCGCCTCACCAGATATGTAATGTTCTATACAAGCTCATATCAAAGGGTATGTCTAAATAGTTAAGGAATATGTTTCCATCCTTAATAAACCCATATTAATTTACTTTCATACAAGGAAGAAATTGGTGTTTTTTTTTTTTTTAAATCATTGTAGTATGAGCCATGTAAGATATTGATATAGTCTTTAGACTACATAGCGGTAAATGGGATCATCTTCATGCATCCTACCCTTAATTAGATGACTAAAATGGGCTTTTGTTTATGTAGAGATGTTGTAGTTTGTTCTTCTCTTCTTAAATAAAAAAGAAGTCATTTCTTTAAAATTCTTCATCAATATATTTTTTTCCAAGAAACCATATTTTACTAATTCTTGATTTCTAGTAATATTGGGCCAAACTAAATTTGTATTAATTTAAACACAACTATAAACTTTGAATCAAATCGAGTTCTCAAGCAATCAATACACACTAGTGTGAGCCATGTGGCATTTATTCATCAAGTTGAATCATTAGATTTGAATCAATCAACATTCTATGTCAAAACCCAATATAATGACCATTTTTTAAGTACTGAAATGGTTTAACGAAGAACAAAGGATATTTGGGGATGCTCTGCCTTAGGGTTTTCAAGCAAACTTAGATGAAAGAGTTTCTTTGAGGTTCTTTGCTGTCTATCAATCATGATCAGGTAACTACCATCATTAGGTTAAGATGTTTTCATGATCGGGGCCTCACTTCATTAAACCCAAAAGAGTATTAATTAAGGCACTATGTGATTTTCTATATATATCCCCAGAGTTAACCTTATGTCTTTATGTTACAAAAACTTTGTTTAATTAATGAGATTTAGAGCAACTGGATATTTAAATATAATAAATAAATCATTTCTTAAAGTCTTTTAAACAAGATACATTCTATTATTCATTGGAATGGTAGTTTTAGTTTAGGAAATATTATTTTATGGATCATAATAACATTCTTGTTAATCTTGTTGACCTAGAAAAGAATAATCACCATATCATAGACAAGAACAATCACCATATCATGGACATGAGGGAACAGTTGGAAGATTTCTTAGCTAATATACTCATGAAGTTTATGAAAATGATGGGTTCAAATTGTGGCTATAAAATCCTAGCATATGCATGTAATAAAATGCATAAGCCTAATAAATTGATTAGAAAAATCAAATCAATTTATTTTTCTTCAAAATTAACTTCATCCCTATGTAATTGATTTTGACGCCAAATTAATATACATTTGGTTCAATTTGTTCCTCATAATTTAATTTTAACTCACTAATGATATAGAACTTGTTCATATAAGGCAATATTATGGTAAGTTCTCACATATTTATTTGCATAAAACACACACAAAGGTTGCTTTCAAACTATGGTGCCATGATTATAAAACAAGTGAGCCTGTAGTGGCTCACCCTGTTAGTGGAATGAAGTTTAATGGTACTTATTTGGAGGATGTTCTTTTTTAATACACATTATGAGAGATTGGACTATGTTGGCCCAATAATTAATTAGGCTAGGTTGAATTCAAAGAGTTTTCTCTATACAAAAAGTTTACATCATAGATACACAAACTATCCACATTAAAGAATCTGGGAATAGCTAGACTACCAAACATAGAATATCACAATCAAAGCTAAACTTAATATATTTTTTTGAGCAACTTTAGAGAAAGTTTAATGGATCTATTATAAAGAAATCAACATACCTTCTTAGGCAGTTCATAGTTGATCAGGGTATATAATTGGGACTAACTTAATAATAATAAGGTGTGCAAAAGCCATATAATTCAAAAGTAGTGTTAGTTCATAAATATTTAAATTATTTCTTGATTTGACGCATGATAGATCAAGTAAGGATCATGTATTATTAGATATAAAAAAGACCAATTAATTTCTTTTTAAAGATTAATACTACAAAATCATAAGCAGTGCTCTTAGATCCAACTTTTTTAAGCTTTCATTTTTCTCACTTAAGGATCAAAGGTGTTGGAATTTGCTACTTTTTTAGATGCAAAAAATGCAATAGAAAGAAGTCACTAGAATATACTAGGTGATATTCTATCACTATGTTTAAAAATAACCCAGGGGTTTAGGATAAATAAATTCATACAATTAACCTTCTTGATTACATTAATAAGTTATCTATCACTTTTTAAGTTGTGAGAACAATGACGCTAATATGTTTTATACTTTTAGTCATGGACTCATTGAACAAATTATCTTACTTAGTATAGTTACAATATGGTCATGCAATCTTAATATTTTCGTCTTTAAATTATTTAGAGTGCATTATTTTAGGAGAAGTTGAAAACCTTGGTGCATTTGATATATATGAGATAATCTCTTTTTTTTGTAAATCAGTGAAATAGGGGAAGGATTATTGTAATGAGGTTGAGATACCCTAGTTCATGATATTGGACATTTAGTAAAATTGTTAAGTAACCTAGAATCTTCATTCTTTTGCTAAACTTTTCCACTGGCATTAGCGTCTTTAATGATATTATGGTATTGAAAAAATATGAGGACCAAGTAAACAATATCGGGATTACTATAATAATTAATACTCTTTCTAGGATTTAGGGTTTAATGTTAAAAGTTTAGGGGTTAGAGTTTAATATATAATTTATTTGATCAACCTTCCATTTTATAAAACTGATACTATTAGTTTTGGTAGTAAGAAATGTGTTGAATAGCACATGAGCACATTGGAATAATTTATATAATATTAGAGTGTGTTCCAAGCTAACCAACCTTGTAAATTAATAAAACTAAGATGCCTAAACTTTGTTTTGATATTTATCAACATCTCTTACTATTATTAATAAAATTGATTCTACTCACTAGTTTTGCATGTCCGTATGTCATCAAAATAAACTGTTGGAATATAACCCAGTGGACAAGAGGCAAAAATATTATTTAATAATAGGTCACAACAATGTTGGGCTTAACATGCCTATAACATCTATAGACCATGATGACATAATAAATAATTACTTATTAGTTAGTCCCATAATGCTGTCATTTCCTCCAAATCCTAAAAATGCAATTTGAATTTCATTATAGACTACTAGCTCATACTGATACTTCTGCAAGGATTATGGGACTAAATGATTAAACTTACAATATGATAACTGGCAGATTATCAATCAATATTCTATGAAATATGCATTATTTGCGAGAAGCTAAAGACATGTGAATCTCTTTAGTTGATAAGTAATTATCCCAACATCATTACTTAAATTTCATGTTGATGCTTCAAATATGACCTCGAGTTACACACCTTAAGCCTTAGAGAACACTAAGTTATATGTCTAAAAAATAATGCACATTTCGTAAATTCTAATGTTTAAAAATAACCTTAAATTTTAGTATAACAAATAAATTATTAGACTCATATCCTAAATCAGAACAATCAAGCACGCCATATATATATACATTGCATGGACCTAAGTTGGATGCTAAAGTTTACTTTGTCCTTTTAGGCCTAACCAAGAGTGAAATGGTGTTGATACCCTAAATCTGCCATAGTTACTCAAGTTGAAATGCTTACAAAAATATATATGGACCACACGAGAAGGGTCCCAAAAGACTTATAGATTTTTCCATTATAATACA
Source organism: Moringa oleifera (assembly GCA_021397835.1). Classification (NCBI taxonomy): domain Eukaryota; kingdom Viridiplantae; phylum Streptophyta; class Magnoliopsida; order Brassicales; family Moringaceae; genus Moringa; species Moringa oleifera. The sequence goes on from JAJFZO010000235.1 coordinate 241,191, forward strand.
ATTTTTTCTAATCCATACACATGTTGTCTAAATTATTTTCGCATAGCAATATTATTAGTCAATGATGGTTAACTAGCTTTTTCTTAGGCCAAAATTTGAACTACATTATAAATTCTAAGATTCTAGCATAGTTTGATTTTGTTTTGAGTGTTAGGGTAGCATAAGAATAAACCTTATAACATCTCTTACAAGGTTCAATTAATTTGATGACATATTACAACCTTATTCTAACAGTTGACTTAAATTTTGCAATAGTGTCATATGGTAATATGTGTCTAAGGATAATTGGACCTAAATTGAAATGACTAGTCTTATATTTAACCTTTGAGCGAAAAGATCATTGAATTTTCACAAAGTATCGATAAATATAGGTCAATTAAAATTTAATAAAAGAGGGGAAAAAACATGGTTAGCTATTAGTTGAACATAATTTATCCTTTTTGCTCGAATTGTAATCTATTAACTAGGCAATTCCCTTAATTTACGTAAGTGGATAAGCTTCTATCAAGCTAATTGATGCGGCTTTAAATACCTCATGTCTTTAATTTAAAATTTTTGAGGTAGAATGGCTAATTGATTTAAACTTTATGTTCATAATTACTTTTTGAATTATTAATGACCCAATAATTAATGGGCATATTAATCACTCAACTCTAAACCATAAATAAATAATTAAAACAACAACAAAAAAAAAGGAGATATTTAAACGGATCTGTTAATAAATTAATATCGATCTTATGCAAACCCAAGCTCCCACACATAGAACATCATTGTATGACATTTTGGTAGAGATGTTATTATGATGTGACCCATGCACATTATTGCAATGATATTTTAGTTAAATATGAAGTTGAATTTAGAAACCATAATTTTGCTCTCATATTTGACTTAATATGAAAAATATGAGGGATTTATGGTTATGATCGAAATTGAATCATTACATAAACCAAAATTAAACTTGAAGTTTTTCTTAAACTTCAATTTTCAAAAAATTGTACCAATGATGTTCATATTTTTGAAATATTGGTTGCAGATGCTATCTGCGTTATGTTACTTTCTAGTGACATAAAAATTCTCATGAGCTGATTGATTCCACATCAATGTTATTCTTTTAGTGTCATGTGTAAATTTCGAGTTTTGTATGAATTTTTATAATTAAGAGGCATATTGGTAAATAATTGGACCTAACAATTAATTGAGTATAATAATTATTTGGATCTAAAATTTAATTTTGCCTTTATAGTTAGTTAGGCTAAATATTTGATTAGACCTAATAAAAAGTTACGTTTCAAATATAATTATGACTTGTATTAACTTATTCCTAAGTTAATATTGTCCACATATGTCCAGGTTAGTTATAAAAACCAAACATACCTATAGATCTATCTGTTGTACTTGAAAATTTGGTATTAAAATTTTCTTACATCTATACAAGGGATGGTTTATCAGTTATTTCTCACTGATTTGAACAAGGTCAACACTACCTAGTTTAAGGTGGTATTCTAACATTTCAAATTTTACTTTCTCAAGATTTTCTATAATAAATTCTAAATAAATAACTAATACTGATATATTTATAGAAGATTTAAAGTTTAAACATTGGTTCATGGCATATGGATGATATGCATGAAAGTTATGAGTTTTTATAATCTCATAACCTTACCATCAAATATGTTGCTCAAAATTTAAGCTGTATCCCTAATCTTCAGTGATACCTAACGCAATGGAATATCTTAAGTTTTTGTGTATTTCCTTAAGGGGTAATATTATGTATTTGTAGCACGATTGGATTTTATCTCAACTAATAATATAGCAAAATATAAAGCATGTATCATGGGTTAAATCATCAAATTATTTTATACTCTTTAGAATCCCATATAATAATAGGAGATAATCTATCGACATTGTAAATTCAAAAATCAAACACAACTTAATCAATATGATAACTATCCATTTTGAATGTCCTTGGTTTTCCTTCATAACATTATGTCACAGGGTGATGTTTGAACCAAAGCTTATAATGTAATGTCAAACTTATGACATTGCCTACTATGATTTTAATTAAAATCTAACACCAGAATGATGAGAGCAAATTAATTTTTAGATGAAAACACTTCAGAATTATTTTTTGAAATTAACATTAACTTAACTTTCATTTCTACCTTTCTCTTGAAATGTCTCTATCTAATGCAATAATTCTACATTAATTAAATCTATAGCCCTATCTCAATTGGAATGTCCTTGGTATAGTCAAAGTGGAATTGCTATATGTCTATGTCATTTCACTATTTCGAATTTGGTTTTGAACCTAAGATGGATGTAGAACAAGTGAACTCACATAGCTAAACCTCACCTAAGAATTATTTTTTTTGATATTTTCATTGTCATGACTCCGTAAGTAATTAAGGTTACTATTTAGATTAGGTTGATACTCAAATTTTTAGCACAACGATATCTCTATAAAATGATGAGTTCTTATCACAAATATTATTATCTTGTGTACATATGTCTAGGTTGGTTATATGTTACAATTATCTTGTAATTGCATGTTTAGCACAACCATAGTTTTGCTAGGAATAAATTATCAAAAAACAATAATTCTTATATCGGTGGTTTTCATATTTAATTAAGTTCAATAATAAACTGGTCTCATGGAGTTTGAATTTCACATTGTTAAAAAAAACCATTGAAATTCCAACGTTTTATGGTTTAAAATCTAAACTATTCTAGCTAGTTCACCTAATAAATAATTAGATGACCAACCATCAACACTTGCACCATATAGAATTAAAGTATGTCCCGCATTATTCATAATAAATAAGATGTTAATAGATTTACAAACGTAATTTGTGGTTTTGCCAGATCATTGTAATGTGATAATAACGAGTTAGTTTTTATTAGGTTCTAACCATATTTGATAGGATTCATGATGAATAAAATATCTGTATTTGTTGGGAATTCAGCTAACACTTATCATAGTTAATTTTTGGTTATTATCTATATATTAAAATATTCATGAGGCATTTCGATCAACATAATTTCGGAGAGATTAATATTGGAAACCACAAATTATTTTATATTTTTATAACATAAATTCACTTAACATAAAATCATAAAATAATTAATTTATAAAGACTTTACATTCATGATTTTTTTGTACTTGAAAATTTTTTGAAATGACCAAACTTATTAGGTGTTCTTAGTCCTGTAATTAGATAAGTAATTAATTATTGGGTTTAGCTACAATGATATTATTGATTAACATACTTCTTCAAAAAGCACATGTTAATGCTTGTTTACAGTTTGTGAGGTGTAAATTATTAGTGAGGTTTAGATTATTAGTGGTTTAGTCATATTATTCGCCTATCCTAAAATTAGACTAACAGATTGATTGGGAATTTGAAGTTTGATGCTTTATTAATGCGATGCAAAATCAACAAACTAGCATTAATTTTACTATTGTAATATTGTGGAATCTTATACTTAACATGCCCATTTTACCCTTCCATTGGTACTTCCATAGTCCTCTAAAGAATCTTAATGTGAGTTCACTTGTTTATTTAATTAGGCCCAATTAATTATTTAAATTTAACTTCATCATGTAGGATCAAATTTCAATTATAATTTAGACTAACCTAGGCTCAGTTAATTGAATGAAATATCCAAGGTTATTACAGCTTTTCACCCAAGTTTGCTTGGATTTATGTGTTCTTGTAACTCTCTATATTATTTCATATATTATTTTTGTGCAAGCAACCATGTAGCCTAAGCTAGTGTTTAAGTGTAGTGTATTCTATACTAGTTTTATATATTACCCTTGCTTTAAATTGATGCAAGTGGTGCAACATACCTACCATCTAAGAAAATTTCATGGTTGTCAAACAATAGAGAACCTGCACTAAATTTTTTTTTTTGGCCATATTATAGTCTATTACCTTACCTTCAAGTACATACATTGTTACACTCTAGTGAAAAAGAGCCAAATACTATTATCTTACCTTCAAGTACATACATTGTTACACTCTAGTGAAAAAGAGCCAAATAGATAATATGAAGATTATTTAATTTTAAATAAATTTTCAGAACTAGTGAACTTTTAGTATCTTTTTTCACTAGAATGTGTTCACACTACAATAAAATTGATTTTTAATGATAGATGACAGTTTTAATAGAAAACATCATTAAAAATGGATTAATTATGGACTGAAAAGATTACATGATGGTTTTATGATAAACCATCATATAAATTAAACCTTCCCCATTGGTTTTTATAAAAACCGACATTAAAAGAATTCATTTCACATCGATTCTTCAAAGTGATGTGAGATTTGGATGATTTAAGATCAGTTTTTGTAAAAGCCGATGTTGAAAGACATGTATTTCATATCGATTTGAAGAACCAATTTGAAGTTGAAGTTTGTCATATCGATTCATTAGAGAACTGGCATGAAATGGATTAATTTCCCATCAGTTCTCTTATGAACCGATGTGATAACATGCGATTTGCAATGCGGCATATCTTATTGTCCTAGGTCTCATTTTATGCTTTTTTTTTTTTTTAAGCATGATACTAGTTGCTGGTAGTAGTATTTAATTTGTAATTACACGCAAGACAAGTGAAAGTCACTTTTGGAGGTCTAAGTTAGTTTTGGAAGCAAAATTGGTTAGCTAGCGAATAAGCGACAACATTGGAGGTAGTTTATAGTTTTAATCACAAGAATACACCTTTGGAATTGGAATACTATGCAATATCGAAAATGATACACAGTGAAGGAATGTATAAAGTTGGATCTTGTAATTTTATCAAGGTTTATCATGTTTGCTAATTTAAAATCTTGGGTACATATTAGTTTTTATCCTTTGTTAGGGTTAGATACTTTGTTTAATAAGGAAATAAAATGCCCTTTAAATTTAATTCTCCTATGCAGAGAAAAAAGAGTTATTGATAATTATTTAATTCCAACTACAACAAAAATGCCTGAAAAGAAGTGCATGGGGTAGATGATTAATATGGTATGTTAAGCCTTTATTATGTCATTAAATTATGATCTGCTCAAATTTCTATATATACTTCTAATTTTTCCCTTTATTTAAGTAGAACTATCTATAGTTCATTTTGTTTTTGCAATTAAGACTTGAGAAAATACATCAATGTTATTTTAGCCTATATATATAAGGTAGTATCGAGTAGGTTTTAAGGTGAGCATTCGATTAATTTGATCGGTTTAGTTTAAAAATTTTAAAAATTAAATTAACCAAATTTCTTTTAAAAATAGTCAAAAATCGACTAAGTATAAAAAATAATTGATTAGATCAAACAAAAAATTTTTTAATGGTTTAATTAGTAACTAAATAAATAAGAAATTTATTTATTTTTAACTTTTATATATTTTTAAAAAATAAATTGGTATTAATAAAATTAATTAATCTTTAAATTAAAATCAATTTTTCGATGATTAAAAATAAAATTAATCAAAAAATCTATTAAAAATTTATTTATAAACTAATTTAAAATCAAAAAATTAAAAAATCGAACTCAATTAATCAGAATCAATTCAACTGATTAGTTTTTTTTTTTTTTTTTGGTTTTAACTGAATTATGCTCACTCGTAGTAGGTTTGGAAGAGACATGTATCGAATCGTTGCTTGGACAGGATATTATGTATTACTCCTACTAACAATGTCATCAGATCGAAAAGTAACTCCTAAATCATTCCCTTGAAATTTTGTTAATAGCTAGCATTAATTTGTCTTGTCACCATACCGCAACAAGTTTCAAGATGGCGTTAATGACCACATGAAAATTTGAAATTTAAAGAGATTTTTGGACTTGACAACAATGGGATGACAAGTTGGATTATGAACATGTTCTTCAGTTCACTGCATTATAAGATATATATTATAATTTAGGAATTTTTATATTAATTTTTAGTTACTTTCTGAAAATTTCATGTTGCTTGTGAATAAACTAGGAAATGGTATAGATTGACAAAACTTATAGATTATATGGGAAATTATCTTTCCCATCAATTATGTATTTATCTAATTTATTTTCATATTTAATATGTATAGAATCAAAGATTTTATTGACAAATAAAATTAATATTTAATATTTTCATGTCGGTTCATGAGAGAACTGACGTGAAATGGTATCAATTTCACATTGGTTCTCTTATGAACCGATGTGATAACATATTTTATCATTGGTTTATAAAATAAACCAATGATAAAAACATCCATTCTCGTCGGTTTACCAACAGACCGATAAGAAATCATGCCTATTTAAGAATCTCAATACCCAGATTTGGGTATCAAAATTTAGGTATCACGTACTATTTTCTTCGGTAATTATTTTCTCTTCATCTCGTTGTACCATTGTCCTCCCACTAGTGTGCTTCTTCATCGCCATTCATATCCTTATTACTTGATTTGATAAATGTTTTTATATTAATAATTAGAGAATAATTAATTATTACTCATGATAATTATTATTAATTGAGTTTTAGGGTATTGATCTTTAGGCACTGTTTGTGAATTATTAATAAATATTTATCATCGTTCATGTGTTTCACACGTTCATTGATACAAAACATTTATTATTCTGTAAAAAATTCATGCAATATTTTCTCCATTGTTCTTTGGGTACATATCAATGCATATTAGTGAATGTTTTGGTAAAAAAACACTCAATTCTTGAAGAACTATAAAGATATACTACTAAAATTTTTGCAAAACAAAATGAACAATGATGTACATATATTTCACATAAATGTACATCCCTGTATAGAGTCCACATGCAAACCATTTAGGTTATATTATAGTTATATCTGTCGTGCGATAAACGTAGATATGATGATAACCATTCTATTGGATGATAATTTTTGATGCTCAACGCACGATATATATTTGCAAAGATGATTTATAATTAACTGTATGTATGTGGCCATTCAAATGCCAAGATTGTTAAGAAAAAATTTTAGAAGTTTCATTGCTTAGGTATTATTATAATGCACATTACAAGAAAACAAATTTTTTATGACGGGCAATGCCTGTCCTAAAAAGCTTTTTATGACAGTCAGAAAACTGTCATTATAAGTGATGTCTTAGAAACTTTAAGACAGTCTAAAAGAGCGTCATTAATTTTTGACGATTTTTAATCGTCATTAAAAAGTTAAAATATTAATGACGGTTTGTAATTGACCATCATAAAAAACTTATGATGATCCATAATAGACCGTCGTAAAATATGTTGATGATATCATGATAGTCTTTGTGACCGTCATTAAAAAAAATTTAATTATCAATGGTTTTTGTGAATAACAGAAATGTGTACTTTTTATGATGATTTTTATGACCGTCATAAAAAATATTTATGTTTTATTATATATTTTTTATTAATTAATCATAAAATTTTTTTATAATTTTTGTAAATTAATTAACGTTTGTTATTTTTTTTGCAATTATAGTCAAACAATACAAAAATATCAAACAAAAATATTACATATATTTATAACTACAACTATTGTCATTTTATAAAATAAAATAATATTAAGTATAAAAAATAAATAAAATATCTACAAATTAAATTGCACAATTGTCATTTTCACTGCTCCGTTCTACCATTACATCAAAAAATACCCAGTGCATTAGATGTGTCACTCCTGCAATAGTTATAGAAAAGATGCATTATTATATAAGCTCTATTTACCACATAATTAATTTACATATCAAAATAAATAAACAATTGCAATAAAGCTTGAAAATCAAATATAATAAAAGGTTGGGAATGCATCTAGATGTAAAAAATATAACTTCTTGTAATCGAGAAGGTATATATTAATCATAATATGCAATTTCTTATTCTAGTTCCCTACATCTAGGCATCAAAAGTGTAATTTCTTGTAATGCAACGGTAAGTGTAAAAATTAACTGATTATGAACACGTTTTTTTTTTTCATATGCATGTTTGAATATTTTTTCTTATTTTTTACTTTACCAACTGCTTGAAGATGACATTTACATAATTCTCAATAGAATTAACAAAGAACTCAATAGAATTAGTAGATGGCTCAATGAATAGATTGAGTAGACCATTCAATGAATAGAATTAGTTCATCATACTTGAATTTAACCAAGACAAACAACACACAATTAAAATACACTATTAATGAGCTAACAAGGATTACATACCTGGCTATGATAGTAACTTTTGTACATGCATAGCCCATTCACCACATACTTCATCAATTTCTTTATTACTATATGTATCCTTATCATTGAACTTTAAGATTAAAACACAAAAGAAGATAATATAATCAATTTGATATTATTTATAAATACAAAATATTTAATATGTAAATAAAATAAATAATTTGACCTTCTCACAAAGAATTTTTGAATCTTCAATTATTTCCTTCATAAATTGAAGTACAGAATAGTCATATTCTATACCACCTTTTTGAATCAGTGCCTATATAAGTAGAAATATAATCAGTAACACATATTATTTTTAATATTATTAATAATGAAAAAACAAAATGAACTCGCTTGAATTCGTTGCCATGTAATATTTGATCTCACACGAAACATTTGAAAACTAATAAACATTTGAAAATATGTAGTATTTAGAAGTAATAATGAAACCAATAAACAAAAGACATAAAGTAAAACTTGTACTCACATGGTCATAATTTTTTTAAGATCAGGTCCTACTTCATGACCCAAAGAATCTAAATGATACACTATTCATGATGCCATATCAATAACCATTAATTCCCAATGAAATCTATTCATAATAAGAAAAATGAAAGATGATAAATAGCCAAATGGGATATGTCTTGGTAAAGCAATTAAGATAGAAATTTCTTACTTTGGATTGTAAGGCATGAAAAGAATTTGGTTTGAATGTGCTTTTTTTAACCACTCAGCAATATGTCCTGCTTTATCTTTTAACCTACTTTCATTGTTTAGTCCACCAGAGAGTGAGACAATCACAGGATTGATGAAGCCAAATTGTTTCAACTGTTTCGTATCCTTCAAATTAGCATGTAGATATCTGAAATTAAACAACCTAAAAGTTAAATCATATAAATATAGATATTGAAATAAACTGATATTGAAATTCTGTCTCACCTGATATACAGACAAATGCTAGTTCTTCCCAATTCTTTTTTTATCAATCATGATAGAGCAATCTTCTGAGCCAATATAGCAATAAAATGGACAGCAAAAAACATCATCATCAAATCTTACTCTAACTTGATTTCGCATATTAATCTCATGTGTACCAACAATGACTCACTCTCGCAACTAAGCAACAACTGAACCGAATGCAGAAAAAAAAACATTAATCAATCCACCATCGGGGTTTAAGCAAGGTAATTGTGCATCACCATGAATAGCTACATTCACTATCATCAGAACATCACTAGCAAATAGTGGATGCTATGGATCATCTGATTGGGAGTATGATCCATGTACATAACCCCACTTGCTATTGTGTAGCCTGTTGACTAAATTAACATCTAACATGGCTCACACTACAATGATTCAAAAAACAAAGTTACGTTGTTAATATTACAAACATCATATCTACTCTGATTAACATGTAACATACTTTGTTGCTGTATGGTACAAGTGCTAATGGTGCAATTGGCATAGGTGATTAAGGTGTTGGATATTCTTTTTCCTCTAGTAATCTAGCCATATTGTTGTCAGCTTTACTTGAATGAATTTGCATTGTAGATTTTTCTAGTTGGACTGAGTTTTGCTTGCTATAATGTTCGTCCAAATTTCTCTATACCCTCACCATCTCTGTCAACTAATGTTGATTCAATTGCATATGTTGAGTGTCACTAAACTTTTTGGCCTTTCTAAAATATGATGTGATAGTCACCCCAGATCCTTGACCTCTAACACATCCGAGGTGCTCAAGTGTACCAAGAGCTTTCGTGAGCACATCTTCTAGACCATAAGGTGCAAATTTACCTTGCGTGCTTCATGTCATCAACTCATTTTACAATATTATGATAAAATTAGTCAATGAACATGAAGTTTATTACTAGAAAAAAAAGTTTAATTATACTTACAATTTTTTCCCCACACTGTCGGCATGCATCATTTATATAGTCTCTTTTTATTCTGCAGCGAAGCCTTTCACAGCAAGGCACGATCAATTTGTTCATTGCTACCCAATACTTATTTTTTTTTAAAATATAAAGAGTAAACATGTTGGAATTTTAAAATGTACAGTTAAATGAATATATTATGAATCAGTAACATAATAAATGAAAAATAACTTGCAAGTTCACTCTCTAGCCCTACAAATCCCTTTTTAGTTGGACAATGGTCGTACACATTCTGTTTTTCTTTTCTCTTTTGTTGTAAGACCAATATAGATGAACATTTGGAAAAAATTGTATAAACAAGAACATTACTAACTATAAATGCATACTTGAAACTTTTGTTTATTAGACGAGAGTTCACAAAATCCTACCATACCTTAGGATCTATGACAGTGCTATATTCTTTAGGTAGAAATGACAAAAATTCCAAGTTATCCATATGAAGGAATATATGCTTTGATGTAAGATAGGTCTTGAAGTTCCTCCATTTGTTTGTAGCAGACTGAAGCAGCTACCTCTTCATATTCGCATCAATATCATACATCCCCTATAATGTATTATAAAAAATCGCATTAGTATAAATCAAATTAATTAGCAATAATCTAATTGAAAAGCAATATTTTGTATTTTATTTTACTTACCGATATTGTCTACCAAATCTTATTTTTCATTTCACTGCTTATTGAGTGCCAATTCGTGACATTTATTGGCACCATGTTACGTACGACCACCCTAACATAGCTATTGAACTAGGTGCCATTCCTCCCAGTTGGTTAACCTTTATCATTTACCTCAACCATGAGCTTAACATCGGAAGTACGACTCTTGATTATTGTAGGTATGCTGGTGATGCCTCATTTTTCGGCCCTTAAAAGCCCTCACTTGAGTGTTTGGAAGGATCCATCAAATTTGTAAACAAAATAACATATGGTTAACATCATATCTGCAAAACATGATATAACATGATAAAACTACTTGTCTTGTTTGAAAAGCTAATATAAACTGATCATTTTTGCGTCGAATCTGACTGAGATCAACTAGTATAACTCCTAGATCATCAACTTTGACATCGCTTCTATTTTTAATCTAATCACATTTGAAAACTAGAACTTTAAACATTGTTTAGTCTAGTTCCCATATTTCTTGTAACTCTATAACATGACAAATCACCGTACGCTAGATTTTCATCCTTAGCACTAGAGATTTGCATGGTGTTGGCAACTAAAGTGACAACACCATTTTGATGAATCCTTGGGTTATCTCGCTGCATTGTCTAAAATCGACAACCATTAATGATATGTTTAGGATACTTGATTACTGTAGATCGAGAACCATGGGCAATCCATCGTAGGGTTGATGAGACACTATGATAGGACAATAAAAGTTCATTGTCAATCTATATCATAAAATATATTAGATGAATCATATTAGAAATAGATTTAATGTCTAGACAAGTTACCAATTGCTTAAGGTTTGGCTCTATTCATCATGTAACCATTTGAGTCATTTTGACTTAATGGAATTATTGACCCTTAATTGATTTAAATGCTCATGACATATTAAGAATAAATCATCAAACAATAATTAAAATATTATTTGATATTTCAACCAATAATGAGTTGTAAAATTTACCTTATATTTGGTTAAACTTCGCTCGTATTTATCAAAACATACAAGTGAGTTTGATGAAAGTGAACATTGTCAATCTTCTCAACACTTCCACTAGTTAAAGCTTTTCATTTTGAGTTGAGTGATGGAATACATTCTTCCATAGAGGAATCCAAATAACATCCATAGCAGATAAATAATCCATGCAGAATTCTAATGCCTCCTCTATAATGTACGACTCAACAATACTACCTTTAAGTCTATTATGATTTCAAATATAACCCTTTAACACTTTCATATATCTTTCAAATGGGTACATCCATCATAAGTACACGAGACCACATAATTTTACTTCTTTGATAAGATAAATAGTGAGATGGACCATAATATCAAAGAAGCTAGGAGGAAAGTACTTCTCAAGCAAACAAAGTATTGTCACAAGTTTGTTTTTGATTCCATCCAACTTTGACACATCCACCACCTTTTAACACAACATATTGAAAAACATACAAAGTCTAATAAGAGCATATTTAACATGTTTGGCCAACACACCTCACAAAGTAATAGGTAAAAGTTGTTGAATCAAGATGTGACAATCAAGCGACTCCAACCCATACAGTTTCAAGTCTTCCATGGATACTAGATTTGTAATGTTCAAAGAATACCTGTCTAGCACCTTAATGTCACCCAAAACTTTACAAAATTTCCTTTTTTCATCCCTAGACAAAGTATAGCATGTAGGCACTAAAAATGTACAATTACCGCGAACTTGTTATTACTTTGAATGTTCATATATTTTTATTCCAAACATATATGTTTTTTTATATTGTCTTTGATACCAATGTTGAGGATAAGAATGTCCAAAAGTAATCTATAGATAAATGCAGCGAGCTTAGAAAGGGCACAGGTATAAGCTACATGGTTAATTTAAAGAAATTAGATGAAAGGATGACCCATTTAAGGCTAAGAATAAGAGCCATAAGGACACTAACCAAGAAGATTGGGATTACTTTTATGATCTTTAGGCAAATCCTTTTTTTTTTTTTTGGGTAATTCTTATAATTATTTTTTTATGATTTAATTTTTTATTAATTAAAATATATAGTTATTGGTGAATTGTTAACTTTTAAAGGAATATCACAGAATAATGCTAACTCTCATGCAAAAGCAAAGTGAGAATCTAAAAACGGTATGAAGAGTACAATGCTCCATCAGATTGTTTGTGGAGCTAACTTGGATGCTCTAACAGGACATATTGAGATGCAGTGTCTTCGACATCAACATTCTAAACACGATTGGTCATCTGCAAAGCTAAAGGCTAAATATGTAAGCATATTTTCTATAGAAAGTGTATTTGAGTTTGAGTGTTAATATCAAGTATATAACATTGCTACGAAATGCTATAACACGTAATATGTGTTGGTCTGGGAGATGATGTAAATGATGCTTTAAATCTACGGCACTGAATAAATAGATGAAATATTTCTATAACATGAAATGTATTTTAGACCATCAGATAATTTGAATGATGCTTCATGTCCATGATAGTAGATTTATAGAAAGAATCAATATGAAGTATATGATATTGCTAAGAAATACCATAATATGAAATGTTTGTTAATTTGGGAGATGATTTAAATGATACTTCATGTCAATGACATTGAATTTAAAAATGTAATCATTAGAAATTATATAATGTTGCTAGGAAATTTTATAACATAGAATGTGTATTGGTTTGGAAAATAACTTAAATACACTTCACCTCCATAAACACTGAATTTCACTACAACAAAATAACCTTTTATTCACAGTTTTAAATGACTTTTGTTTACAGTTCTAAAACTGTGGACTATTTCAATGTGAATAAAAGTCGGTTAGAATAGTTCACAGTTCTAAAACTGTGAATAAAACATACTTTAGTTCACAGTTCATTAATGTTTTATTCACAGTTCTAGAACTGTGAATAAAACTCTACTAGTTCACTATTCATTAAAGTTTTCTTCACCCAGATCTAGAACCCTTTACCCAGATCTAGAACTCCCAGCCCAGATCTGGAACCCCTCACTCAGGAACTCCTATCCCAGATTCGGGATACCATACATCTAAATCTGGGACCTTAATAAACATTTTGAACCCTAGAACAAATCTAAAATTTCGATGAAAGTAAAATCATGCACATATCTAGAATCCCAATGAAAGGAGAATCACATCCAGATTTGAGCTTAAAACTAATTAAACTAAAAGCAAAAAATTAAAGAACAATAATTTTTACATTTTAACAAAGAAGATAAGCACATAATTTTGGGAGAAAGGATTAAACTTACCAAGAAAAAGAGATGAGATTCAAGCTGCCAGTTGTGGAACCCAAAAGCAAGCAGAACCACGCACACTCTTAATCCCTTCATTACAAATAGTTAGGCTGATCGGAGTCTAGTTTGCACATCTAGAACTTGGGGAGGCTATCCTCATAGTATGCACTTCTTACCTAATATTTACCACCTGAAGAATCAATGAAGTTTATCCTGAGCAAGTGGAGTAAAAGAATGAATGAAGTTTATCAATCTTTCTGGAGAAGATGTAGGACTTTTATTCACAGTTGTAGCCATAACTGTGAATAAAGACTTTTACTCACAGTTATGGCTACAACTGTGAATAAAAGTTTCGAATTCTTTTGAACTTTTATTCACAGTTATGGTAAAACTGTGAATAAAAGATAACTTTTGTTCACAGTTATAAACATAACTGTGAACAAAAATGCCTTTATTCACAGTTTTAATAACAACTGTGAATAAATCCTCTTTTATTCACTGTTGTTATTAAAACTGCGAACTATTTAGTGTAAACTAATCCTATTTTTGTCGTAGTGTTTATAGTTGTAGTAATTATAAAGTATATAATATTGCTAGAAAAATACTTTAACATGGAATGTTATCGATCGATTGAACCTCTTGGTATTTTGACTTTATAGGAAAGAGACCTCACTCAAATCAATTAGTTGGTTATTGATTAATATTTGTGTAGTCTTCGTCTCTAATTTAAATTTTGAATTATGTTTTTTTCTATAGGAACAAATGATAATGATAAGGAAAGATAAGCCTCTGCATAAAATGAGTGATAAAGATATCTTAAAGAAGTTCCTTAAATTACAATCTGTCTGCTTGTTTGCTAGTGCATTTTCAGGACAACATGCACTAATAAGCAATCAAGTCATCCTACCCACAATCAATTGCTTGAATATTTGAATCACTATAAGTCACAAGTGTAAGAGCTCTAGGGAGATGTAAACATGCTACTACAAGTATTGATTGAGAAGAATCTTATGCCTCTTTCACCCATCCACATGTACAATTGGATCGTAGTTCAAGACGATTTTATCTCCGTCCATCCCACATAGACACATCTTGCTTTAGCCCTTTACTTCATTCTAATGAGAAAGAGCTTGGTGACAAGACTTAGTAATATATGTTTGACGTATTACTTAGGTTACTTTATGATTTTATAGTCATTTTATCATTTATGATTTTTGAGTTCTTTTTCTTTATATATGTTTAAACTATTTGTTTTGTTAGATGTTGCAACAATTGCACTTTTAAATATAAAATTTCAATTTTCATACAGATAATATGTTTTTTAAACATACATGAAAATCATTATTTCACACGAATATTATTTTTTATATTATTGCCTACACATAATATGTTTGTGTATTCTTCTTCCATTTGTTATTGATGTAGCTTCATTTCTCTCATTTATTCTTCATGGTTGACTTGATTATAGAAGCGATTCTCTAAAATTTCATGTTTTCTTTTTCTATTTCTTATAAGACTTCGCCTTTCTTCTTCAACTCTTTGTGTATCACAAGTTTTCATTCATGAAGAAGTTTCTTTCTTCTCTCAGACTTGCTTTTTCTTGAATAAGTTGTTGTATTTAGCCATCATTCTTTAGTTTTAACCTTTGTGTGTAGGAGCATTTTACTTCTTTTATTTCAGATTTGGCTTCTTTCCTTTCTTTTTAAGCCTTCTTGACTATTTCTTCTTGGATCTGGACTTCATATCTTAAGGCTCTTATCTCTTGCTATCACTTAAACTTTTTGGTCCCATGATTCTCTCTCTTTTTGAAAACACTAAATTTTAATTTGCTTTAACTTGGTGAGAGAAGTTTTAATCAAGGATAACCAAGTAGTGACACTAAATCTTTAGTTCTGTTATTTGTCTAAGTAGTATATTTTGTTATAGCACTATCTACCCATTTACTCTTTGACATTAGATAAGGTTTCCCTCGGGCTTGTCTAATTTTTTTCTATTTTTTATTACCTGGATGTTAAGTATTTTCCCATGTATTTGGTTATGGCTTTTAACCAAGTAAGGAGTAAAGGAATTCCCCACAATTGGTATCCTTGTTCGATCCTTCTTTAGTGTCCCAAAGATCTTAAAGTTTCTGCTAATATCATCGAGACTAGGTTTACATCGTGAAGATATGCTATCAAAAAATTTATTATTGAAATCTCCATTTGACCTTGTACATTGAAGAATATCAATATTCCATAGATTACCAATGCTAGAATGTAACTTCCTAATTAATCTGATATAAGGTCTTGAATATAAAGGAAAAGAGCTTTTGCACTACATAACTGATTATTCCCCTATGATAGATAGCCTTCTCAACTTCACTTTTATTGATCCCCAAGAGGTTCCCTAGTTGCTTCTCAACCCTTATCTTCTTTTTGTGCATATTCAATTTGAGTGGCTCTACTTGTTACAACCCTGAAAAGGTAGTATACTCTTCTAGGGTTGGCACTAGGTAGTACTCTCTAAGGTGAAGTAATAGACAGTCGCTCTAATTAATGACTAGCTCCTTTACTAAAGCTATGACGAAGTGCCCTACAGATCCATACCCATCTTTGAATTTTTTGTCAGTCTTTTTTATCCATCATCTCTCATAATGAGGTTATTCCTTCCAATTCGTTTTTCTTTGTCACTAATTTAACCTTAAAGGATAGCTCTATTTTAAAACTGGTTCTCAAATAATATCCTTTTCAAATGATTCTTTTTTTGACCAAAATAAGTTCTCTTTTGATTTAATGAGAACTAGGGAAGTGGTCATGTTTCCAGCAAGTTAATATAGGAATGTATAAAAAAAAATGAATTTCTAGCTGAGATGAGATGAAATACAATAATCTATAATTATCTATGTCTTAATCGAGTTTATAATCTTTAATCCTAACCATGGATTTACCTTAGGTTTAATAAATGTTATGGTCATGTAGGGGAAGGCAAGCTTTTAGAGGTTTCCAATTTCTCCTTAATGGATGAATGAGTGCTTCATAAAATGTTGTTGATATCATGCTAGTGAATATATGTTCAGATTAACAACAGATCCAAGGTTTAATCTAAGTGAAATACTTCACCAGTTTTGCAAAGGAGAGGTTTTCTCTCAAAAACATGGCTACACATATTTATCCTAAAGGCGAACCTTGGGTCTAAAGCTTATGTTATGCTTTGTGGTGCCTGCTATGTTATGAGTAATTTATTAAAACAATTAAAACATAGCAAATAAGAAATTGAGGTAATACAACATAAACCAGGAAAAGAAATAAAAAAAAAAGGCTTGACTCTTTTAGGACGAGAAGTTCTTAGTTTAATCCCCAGTGGAATCTCAGTTATCATAATCAGAGATTTAAGCAAGGAAACCTACGACATGAGAAAAGAAAAAATTCACCACCAATTTTTTTAATTATGATGGCTACTATCATAAAGTAAAGCTGATTGGTTGAAAAAGCTTAAGAATCGGGTTCTGGAGTCTATTATGTTCAGCAAAGGATTAACATCCCTAAAATGCTCATAATTGGTATAATTTTTATTTTTTTAAAAACATATTTTTAAGTGTATTTTGGTCAAGATGCATAAGATTTCATACATATTACATCTTGATATATCAAAAAAAAAAAAAAAAGGGAGAAGAAAAGAGTTTTCACTTGCTTACCCTCTTGTACCTTTAAAATAAAGGGTTAAAACATACATTACTCTTGTTGTAGTGAAAATAAGTTTTTTATAGTAAAAACTATCATAAAGTAAGTTATCTATTCTATACCAAGATCATTCAACATTTGTATAACTTAAATAGATGAACACATATAATTTAACAAAAATTTTGATGATATTTAACTTAGCCCAAAGTAATTTTATTAAAAAAATATGAATATGATACAAGGTAATGTTAGAAGAAATCAATACGTCTTGAAGTCCCTTACTTTTTCTATAGTATTTTTCCTTTTTCTTTAAGCATATATGAGTAAAAGATGAACAATTTCAAAGGAAATTCTTATGGAAGATAGAAAATTTAAATGATAAATGAAAGCTACCATGGGATTTTTAACAGAATTCTTGAGAGAGTTTTATTAATTGCGTGCACGATCATGAATCTTTTCGCGTAACTAGTAAATCTGTATTTGTGTCCATCTACAACTAAAAATTTGCCTCTATTTATAAGGATTATCTAGTGCAAGTTAGCATCAAATGATAAACGATGGATTACACCTCATTGCTCCTAAAAACTTAGCAGAGTCTATCTTTGTGGGGTCTATTGTATTGGAGTGAGATTCTTTTGAGTCATTTTCATCAATTTTAATTTTGTTATGACACTCTTTTAGCTTCTTTTGAGTTCAGTAACACTATCATTCATCAAATCAGACTTAATCATCATAATTAGAAGATATTTTTAGTCTACTTCTGCATTTCATCATCTTTTATGTGATTATCAATTCAAATTTCATTGAATTTAGCAAAAATTCGAATTAGATTAGGACTGCAAACTCTCTTGATTGCACAACCTTTAAGCAACTCTCATGTTAGCAGCTTTACTTGCCACGTGGAATCTTCCATTTATTAGGTAGCATTCGCTTTAGATTGCCTAGGTGCATGCCTGTTGCCCTGTCCAATTCACCTGCAGCCATCCATGGCTACCTTAAGCATTGAGCATAGGTTGAGGCCATGGTCTCGCCTAGCGAGCCCATGTAATCAAGACTTAGGGCAAGTGCAAGGCCTCATAATGTGCTTATAGCTTGCTTGTATGGGGCACCCTAGATTTCCCTAGTACGGCTTATGCTATAGCATGCTTGGCCTTGCACCCATGCCATCCTACTAGGGGCAGTTATTTCTAGCCTACTGTGCCTTTGGTCCAGCCAATGCAATGCTCATGGCATACTCGTTGATTAGATGATGAAGAGACATAGTGATGATGGACAAGATCGCATGGGGCTCTCTAGGCTTAGTTAGTACAGCCTATGCCGTAGCATTGTGGCCCTTTCACCCATGCCATGTGCATTAGTTTTCCCTTGCCTAATGCTTGCCCTCGTGGGTGGGCAGAAGGGGAGCATGCATGGCCCATCAACGCCCAACAAGCTGATGAACTCTTCCCTTGTAGAGAGTCTTAAATGAAAATTCAGTTCGAACAAGAGGAAACATCAGTATGTTTAAGCCATTATAATGGGTCTAAAAATTATTTACAAGAAGTTTCAGAATAAAAAGGTTGCTCAGATCTAGAGAATAATCGGATCTGCCAACACAAAATTTTTAGAATTTTTTGGGCATTCAATTATTTTTTATTTATTTTATGCAACAACAAATTCAAAAAATCATGAAAAATAGCTTGTGAGTTGGAATGCTACCAAATTTGAGGGGCAGAGTGCTAATGAATTGCATGATTTATTTGGATCATTTTTTAAATAATTTAACAATCCAAAGAGTATCAATTCAAAAAAGGTTCTATCAAAAGTAGAAAATTTTAGAATTTTCTGAGCATCCAATTTTTTTAAGAAATTTTACATGGCAAAAAATTCAAAAAATCATGAAAAACTGTTTATGAGTTGGAATGCCCCCAAATTTGAGGGGTAAACTCCTAATAAATTGCATGATTTGTTTCAATAATTTATGGAGCAATTCAACAACCAAAAGATAGTCAATTCATATAATGTTTGCAACTTAGTGTTGTGGCTAGCATGTTGGTGCAGAGCATTGCCTCTAGATGGCACAGGGTACATGCTTGCTGCCCTGTTTAATGCACATGCAGCCACCCACTACTGCCCTAGATTTTGACATAGCTTGGGGCCATGGTCTGGCTAGCCCATGTAATCAACACCCATAACACGTGCGATGCCTCACAATGTGCATGCGTGAGGTGCTCTTGGCTTTGCTAGCACGCCATATGCTATAGCATGGTGGGCCTTGCACCTATATCGTGCTTACTAAGGGCAACCGTGGCTAGCCTCTTATGCCCTTGGAGACCAACCAATGTAGTGCTCACGGCATGCTCTTTGGGCATACATTAAAGGGACGTAATGATGAAAGGCTGCCTCGTTTGGGGCTTTCTGGGGTTGGTTGGCAAGCCTTATACGGCAGCACATTAGGCCTCATGGGTGGGTAAGGAGGAGAACACATGACCCATGTACGCCCACAAAGAAGGCAAGCTTCTTCCCCCTAAAGAGTTTTAAATGAAAATTCACTTTTGGCCAGAGAAAACATCAATATGTCTCATCCGTCATAATGGGTCTAAAATTATTTAGAAGGTGTTTAGAGCTGAAATTTTGCATAGAAATAGAGAGTAACTAGGTCTACTAGCACAAAAATTTCAAATTTTTTTAAGATTTTAATTTTTTTAATTTTGTACAACTAAAAAATTAAAAAATAATGAAAAATAGCCCATTAGTTGCAATGCTCTTAGATTTTTGATAAACTCTTAATGAATTGCATGATTTATTTGACTAACTTTTAGAGAAATTCAACATTTAAAAAATCATTAATCAACAAAAAGATTGCAATTAGATATTGTGGCTAGCACATTGGTGCAATATTGCCTTTCGATGGCCTAGCATGCATGCATGTCGCCCTGTCGAGTGCACCTGAAGCCACTAATGGCTACCCTGAGAGTCCTGCACAGCTTGGGGTCATGCTCTAGCCCAGCTGACCCATAAAATCAATACCTATAGCATGAGTGATGCCTCACAGTGTGCTTGTGGCTTATTTACGTAGGGCACTTTTGGCTTGGCTGGTGCACCCATGTTGTGCCCTTCTTGGGCTAGCTCATTTCGTTGCCTATGATTTAGCTTGTTTCATTTTCCACATTTTTGCCCACTTCGTGGGCCACTTATTAGACATGCCCATCATCATTAGTCGTTGTTGTCGGTCGCTTGCCGCCAACCACATACCACTGACTGTGAAGGCAAAGTGGTAAGCCACCAAGCCCATTGCATGTGTGCTAAGTTCCTTATGCCCAATGCCTGCCCATATGGGTAGGGAAAAGGGAGCACGAATTGCCCATGAGTGCCCGCCAAGCAGGTGAGCTCCTCCCCCATAAAATGTCTTAAATGAAAATTCACTTTGGTAGGAGGAAACATCATTATGTCTCAACCATCATAATGTGTCTAAAAAATTATCAACGCGGATATTTAAGCTAAAATTTTGCACAAATGTAGCAAATAATTAGATCTACCAACACAAAAAAAAGTTCAAAATTTTTTAGCATCTAATTTTTTTATGCATTTTATTCTACCAAAATTTTGAAAAATCTTGAAAAATTGCTCGTGAGTTAGAATACTCACAAATTTGACTGGCGGACTCCTAATTAATTACATGATTTATTTAAGTCATTTTTTCAATAATTGAATAGTTAATAGACCATTAATTCATAAAAAGTTCGTACCAGAGCACTGTAACTTAAAATTGCGGCCAGCATGTTAGTGCAACGTTGCCTTTAGATGGCCTAAAGTGCATGAAAGCTGCCCCATCTAATGCATAGGTAGCTAACCCTGGCTACCTAGAGAGTCCAGCACAGCTTGGTGCCATGGTCTAGCCCTACAAGCCTGTGCTTTCAGTAGCCACAGCATGTATGATGCCTCACAACGTTCTTGGCTTACTTGCATAGGGTGCCCTTGCCTTGGTTAGTAGGCCTTATGCTATAGCAAGCTGGACCTTGTTCCCATTCCATGCCTAATGGGGATAGGCGTGGCTAGCCTCCGTACCTCTAGACAAAGTGCTCATGGCACATTCACTAGGTAGATGATTGAGAAATGTGGCAATGAGGGGCTGGCTCGTGTGGGGCTCTCTTGGCTTGGCTAGCATGCCTTGTGCCCTATTATGCTGGGCCTTACACCCATGTCATGTGCACTAGGTTTCCCATGCCTAATGCCTGCCTATATGGATGGACAGGGGAGAAGGATGCATCGCACGTGAGTGCCCACCAAGCAGGTAACCTCCTCCCCCCTAAAGACTCTCAAATAAAAATTCACTTCTTGTAAGAAAAAATATCAATATGTCTAAGCCTTCATAATGGGTGTGCAAACTTATTTACATGGAGTTTTGAGCTAAAATTTTGTACAGATGTAAAGAATGATTAGATCTACCAGCACAAGAAATTTCAAAATTTTCTGAGGTTCTAATTTTTTGTATGAGTTCTATACAATCAAAAATTCAAAAAAATCCAAAAAATTAGACCATGAGTTTGAATGCATCAAAATTTGAAAGGTAAACTCCTAATGAATTGTGTGATTTATTTAAGCCATTTTTGAAGCAATTAAACAATCAAAAGACCATTAATTCATAGGAAGTCCTTAACTAACCATTGTGACTAGCAGGTCAGTGCAGTGTTGCCTCTAGATTGCCCAAGGTGGATGCATGCTACCTTCTTCAGTGCACGTCTAGGCACCCATGGTTGCGCTGAGATTCCAGCATAATTTGGGGCTATGGTCTAGCCTTGTTAGCCCATGTAATCAACAACCACGATGAGGGATTGGCATGATGGGGCTTTCTTGGCTTGGTTAGTGTGCCATGTGCATAAGGTTTCAATGCCCAATGCCTACCGATGTGGATGGGTAGGGGTCATGAGCACCCACTAAGTAGGTGAGCTCCTCCCTCATAACAGTCTTAAATGAGAATTCCCTTCTAGTAAGAGAAAAATTAATATATCTAAGCCGTCATAATGGACCAAAAAAGTTATTTACATGGTGTCTTAAGCTGAAATTTTGCAAAAATGTAAAGAATAATCAAGTCTACAAACACAAAGAGTTTTAAAAATTTTAGAGCATCTTGTTTTTTTATTGAATTTTATAAAGCTTAAAATTCAAAAAAATCATGAAACATAACCCATGAGTTGGAATGCTCCTAAATTTGATTAGTAGACTTCTAATGAATTGCATGATTTATCTGAGTCATTTCTAGAGAATTTCAACTATGAAAAGACTATTAATTGATAAAAAGGTTTGCAATTAGGCATTGTAGTCAGCACGTAGGTGTAACATTACCTTTAGATGGCTTAGGGTACATCATGCTGCCTTGTCCAATGCATTTATAGCCACCCATTGCTGCACTAAGAGTCCAACATAGCTTGGGGTTAGGGTTTAGCTCAGCTAGCCCATGTAATCTATAACCAGAACACGTGCGACGCTTCACAACATGCTTATGGCTTGCTTATGTGGAGTGCTCTCGGCTTGGCTGGCACACCTTATACTATAACACGCTGGGCCTTGTGCCCATGCTGTGCCTGATGGGGATAGTCGTGGCTAGCCTCCCGTGGCCTTGGATTAGACGATGTGACACTCATGACATGCTTAGGCGCACGATCGAAGGACACACTAACGAGGAGCTGGCTCACTTGGGCTCTCTTAGCTTGGCTTGCATGCCTTGCGCCATAGCATGTTGGGCCTTATGCCCATCCTATGTGCCCTGGGTTTTCCACACCCAGCACTTGCCTATGTGGGTGGGTAAAAAAGGAGCATGCAAGGCATGTAAGCGCCCACCAAGTTGGTGAGCTCATTCGCCTTAAAGTGTCGTAAATGAAAATTGACTTCTAGCATTGGAGGAGAAAAGATTAATATATCTGAGCCATCATAACGGTTCTAAAAACTTTTTTACAAGGAGTTTGAGTAGTTTTTTTTTTTTTTTTTGGCATAGATGTAAGAATAATTTGATCTACCAACACAAGAAATTTCAAAATTTTATAAGCAATCATTTTTTTTATGAATTTTATATAATCAAAATTTCAAAATATAATGAAAAATAACCCGTAAGTTATGATACTCCCAAATTTGATGGGTAAACTGCTTATGAATTATTGATTTATTTAAGTCATTTCTAATGCAATTCAATAAACAAAAGACCGTTAATTAATAAAAAGTTCACATTTGGGCATTATTGATTAGCCCTGCTAACCTATGTAATCGACAACCATAGCACATTCGATGCCTCATGGCTTGCTTGCGTAAGTCGCTTTTAGCTTGGCTAGCGCCCCTTGGGTTACAACACAGTAGGACTTGTGCCCACACTATGCCTAATGGCGACTGTCGTGGCTAGCCTCCCAAGCCTTTAGACCAAGCACTCGTGGCACACTCACCGAGCATATGATCGAGGGACATAGCAACGAGGGGTTGGTCATGTGGGGCTTTCTTGGCTTGGCTAGCACGCTTTGTGCCATTTCACGTTAGGACTTACAACCATGCCATGTGCTCTAGGTTTCCCATGCCCAAGGTCTGCTTATGTGGTTAGATTTTAGAGAAATAAGGTTCGATTTTAGAGAAAGACCTTAAGAAACGACTACAACATCCATGGAAGTCAATAGGCGTGCAAATTACCTAATCTTGACACAGGGGGTAGTGATAATAAATAACAATGCCTGGCTATTTGAATTTGGTAATTAGAATGAGTAAAATCTCAATCCTTTAGTAAGGATATGTTTAAAGATAAGTCTAGTGCCAGCAGTTGTGGTAATTCTAGCTCTAATAGCTTATATTTAAGTTCTTATAGTTAAAAAGTTTATAGTCGAACCTTGGGATAGAATGGTTGGTCTGCCTATGGTATGCACCGGTTGACACGTCCTTATTATCAATGATGCACGCTTGGCCTTAAGTGGCTAGGTTGTTCCTTCGGTATTATTACTTTAAAAAAATTAGAGTGCTCAAAGCAAGCCTACACTGTAAAGACGTTAACATGGGATTACATCATAGGACTTTGGTCTTATTTTGTTGCCCTTCAGGATCGGAGTAATGATTAATAAGGACAATCAAAGGCATTCATATTTCATAATGAGAGGATAAATTCTTGGATTTATGAAAGATAAACAACTATGAAAGCATTTGCCAATGATGTTTTCATTAATTAAGAACAAAAGTTGAGGACTTAAACATGATCAAATATCATCCTAGTCTCAACCACAAACAATGACGATCACGGATCAGTAGATGTTGCTTTTAGGACTTCGGTGGTACCTTATGAGAAATCAAAGTATTTGGGTTTCAGGGAGAGTATGGTCACAAGCTGAAACTCAAAGGAATTTATGAAAGGGCATGACTAGGAGTAGAGCATGCGGCTTAATTTGACTCAATATGAGGAAACTTACCAAGTCTAGACATAGTAAGGATTGACAAATTGGGAGCTCTTTCTCGATTCTATGAATGATGGTGCATGGTCACCCTTAGTTAGTGGAGTGATTTTTTTAGTTAATTTCATTAACGAATGAGACCTCAATCTACTAATTATCTATATAAAGGTGACCCTCCACTATCAACTCAAAGCGGTTATGACTGCTTAATCCAAGGAAGTTTGAGGCAATAACACGTTTGTAATACCCTTAGATGTTTTAGGCCGCATGCGCACTACATTAATGTATTCAATGAGTTTATAGCCTTGGCAAACAAGCTCAAGTAATCTTTGAAATTTCGTCATGATAGGGATAGATCATTGCCATTATTGGTTTTCAATAAGGAATTCCTAGTAAGCACAAGTCATTAGCTCGGTTGACTACGTCCTTTCCCTTTGTACACACTGCCTGTCACTTCTACTAATTGAATGGTTGGATGAAGTGTCCAGATCATTGCAACATGAATGGTTCATTGCTCATAATGTTGCGAGAAGTCCACTGAACCTTATCATTTGAAGGAAGGAGAAGTCATAATAACGTTTTTCGTAGGTGAACTTGTGAAAGGATCGTTATCAAAGTTTGCCTGGCAAAACAACCCCCGCGAACATGTTATACATACGCTCGAGGGGTAGAGGGCTCTTGAGCCCTTCATAAGTCGCGCGACAAGGGTATGTGAGCTTGTGCCCAAGCCCCTTGTCATGTGCAACAAAGAACTTGCAATGTAGGATGTGCCATGGAACTTGAATGAATTAGCATGCTCTTGTAGCCCCAATCTCGGTGCGTGACAGGTAGTAGTGTCATCCCTAAATGTCTAAAATGACTCTTGGCAACGTATACCTTGGCTCTTACATCGATGAAGAACATAGCGAAATGGGATACTTGGTATGAATTGTAGGATCCCATGAACCGTTGAGTCTTTGAACATAAGTTATGCCTAAAGGCATCAAGCCAAGGGCATATCTTACAACAAGAAAAATGACTTTAATTTATACTTAATAGTTTATAGTTTAAGTATAACTGTGAATAAAAAGAAATTGGTTCATAATTATAACAAAATTAGGAGTAAAATGAGACATTTATTGACAATTTTTATGAAACTTTGAATAAAGGGTGTGTTAAAAAACCCTTTATTCATATTATGAAATAATTTTGAATAAAAGTTCCTATTTATTAACTGTTACTAAATAATTGTTAAAAAAGGTCATAATTTGTACATGAAAATATATTAATTATTAGAGCAATATATATTTTTAAATTGATATTTTATTAATTATTAATTAATATATGTTATGAATATAAGATCATTTGTAATGATATATATATTATAAAGTATACATAAAAATAAAGATCATCTTGAAATTGAAAATTTTATGAAAGATAATTTTGAAATATTTTTATTAATTAAATATTATAATTAAATAGATATATATTATTATTAATATTTAAATATATTATAATTTTTCACCAATTAAATTAATTTTTATTTTAAAAATATAATCTTATATGATTTTATAACATTATCTTATCAAATTACATATTTGAATAGTATAAAAAATTAAAATTGAGTAATTGATTAATTATTGAAAAACGTTGTGACTACAAATATTATATTATAATGGATATATGTAGTGTATTAATTTCAATACATCACAATATTCAATACATACAAGACATAGTACTTATTTATTGACGTAGATATACACATAATTTGTATATAGTATGAATACAAAAATGTTAATTATTTATATCAATCGATTACAATTTAAATTGTAATTTGTACATGATTACAATAATATTGATATAACTTATATATATATATATATATATATATTCAATTACAACAATATATACAAATTTGTTTGATTCAAATTTTTAAATATTTTATTATAATTTTGAATTAATTATTATGCATAAATATTTTAATAGATTCTAAGTATTCCAATTTTATATTAATTTTAGATTAATTTTAATTTTTAATTTTATTAATAATATTTAATTTAATTTTGAACTAAATTTAAATTTAAATTTAAATGTCTGTATTTTATTAATTAGATATAAAATTTTTTTAATTAATTTTAAATTTATACATCTTATTAAGTAGCTAAAACGACGTTGTTTTATAAAGGATATATAAACATTTCTTACTTTCCCATACCCAACAATAGAGCCTTACTTCCCGTGTCTCTTGTCGCCCATTACACTCCTTTCTCCCTCTCTTGTTCTTCCAATCTTCTTTGGTTGAAATCGAATAATCATCCCCTCTCCCATTTCGGCTTGAATTAGGTTGGTAAAGCTTTGATCAAGAGGCAATTCAAAAAATATTGGAAACTTGGATATGTGAACCACCGAGAGGTTATCTATGTGAGAATTTTATTATGGAACTTCTTTTTGTAATAGGTTTCATACTGGTTTATGAAGATATTTTAGGTTTATGTTGGGAACTTAGATTAGTAAATTGTTAAAAAGGACCTCGAAGTTGAATTGAAGATATTTTGTGCTCTTCGCAAGTGATTCCTTTGTGTCCTTTTTAGTCTTTTTCTTTTATTTCAAGTGTTCTGTTTAAGGATTGAACTTTTTAGATTTTTTTGTTAAATTTAATTTTACTAGGTTAGCTTTTGACTTGTTTAGTTATGTTAATTTGTTGTTAGAGTCAAAACAATTAACTGATATTTGGTGACTTTACAAGTTCCTAAAATGTTAGTTGATGAAGCTTGTTTATTTGTTATTGAGTGTTCATATGTGTATAATAAGTCATCAATAGGCTCATTGTAATGCAGAGAACATATTTGAAAAATAAAATTTCTCAATTTGAACCACATCATTGAATTTTCTTAGACTAATTGCGTTCTCTATGCTTAGTGCAAAAATGCCAAATAACCTTGCCAGTAAATTTATTGATTGCTGAGTATAACATAAATGAAATGTCATGTTTTACATGAAGTTTAAGATGAAATTATGAATGGTAAGTTAATTCTTTTGTTAAGTAGTGTTGTGTGTATTTCCATGTTTAGTGTCCATATATGTTTGGACTCTATTGACTTGTGCGACTTCATTCATTGGATGGTGAGTTAAAAGCTCTTTTTTTAAAGAAAAAATTATGAATCTCGATCATATTTTTTGCTTATTAATCAATTTACTTCATTATTTTATAACCATTCATTTCTCTTGATCCTTTTCAGTTTATTTCATTACTTCTTAGATACTTTTGAAATCTTTTGTTTATGTTAATAGTTTATATGTTCCCGTGATACTTATGGTTTTTTATGAGATGAGAAAGATTATAAGTACTCACTCTAATGAAAAAGTTTCAGGACAAACATGCTATAAATTATGTTAATAGTTTAGTTACATGGTAAGGGTCATTAGTCATTTATGCACTTGGAAGAGTAGCTTTTCAAGAGCACATTTTTGGAGACTCTACAGCTAAGGCTTCGTTTATTCCTCTTTATGATTATTTACAGAGGCCTTACTTTTGAAGTTTTTGAAAGAATGAGAGACTAATTAATTAACTACTTGGAATTTTTTTTGTAGAAAAACTTTTTTATTGAAAAATATGACTCTGGGAATCAAAGAAGATCATGCAAGCAATTGAAAGATGTCAAGACTGTTATGTCATTTTTTATCTAAATGTTATAATAATAATAATAATTATTATTATTATAGTTGTTTCGATCCTTATTATCTATCTGATCAGAGGATTTATTGCAAGTTCATTACTAGCAGTTTTCTTTCCATAATTAGTTGATGGCTAAAGTGTAACTTCAAGCAAAGTTTTTATTCAGTCCTTATGTAATTTCATAATATATATCCTTTATCTATGTTCTCTTTGTCGATATGATGATGAATAATATAAGCTTTTTGATTGATATAAAGAATATATATGTTATCATATTTATCTAAACAAGAAGAAATCTTTGGTTGTTTTGTTTTTCTTGTAGGAAATTATGCCTCATGCTTTTATATAACAAACTTTAATTGATGCATCCATATTCGTTTATACTTGCTTAAAGGATGCACTAGTAATTACAAACATTAATTATAAAAGTAAATCTTTGTAAGATGACCCACAAATATGGATGTTTGGATAGGATTACTTTAATATATGATTCATATCTCTCTTTTTGTCTAGTTATGTTTCTTCTAATTTTTTCCCAATCCAACATATTTGTAGTTACATTTGCAGTACTTATAAATGGTGCTATGATCTTGACATTAAACATGGTGTTTCTGGTAACAACTCCTCTTTATCTCTTGGTCTCCTTCTTAACATTAACTTTCACTTGGGATACATAATTGTCATGCCATGCAGGCCGTCGAGTGCCATCGCATCCAAGCCGCTAAGCATGAAAAGTTTTGATAGCAAAGAATGAGTTTCCTATAGCAAGGGACATTGACGATGCATAGGAAGTAAGGGTGTCACACCATGGTCAGGCGGAGCGTGAGGCTCACTTGATGCTACGATCGATGATCATCTCGTCGATCATGCTATATAAAAATTCCATCTTGACATGCTAGAGTGTTAGGATCAATCGCTGCATCCATCGCCTTAAGGGATATTGATGATGCATAGGAAGTAAGGGTGTCACACCGTGGTCAAGCTGAGCGTGAGGCTCGCTTGACGCTACGATCGACGATCGTCTCGTCGATCATGCTGTACAAAAATTCCATCTTGACATGCTAGAGTGTTAGGATCAAATGCTGCATCCATCGCCTTAAGGGCCTATAGCAAAGCATTCTAGATGCTTAAAAATCCCCAAGTAGGTAGGCCCTCGTATAACATGCATCATCATTAACTTTGCTAGCCACACCATTGATCTTCCATAATAAGATATAGGTTTTCGATAGCAAGGGACATCGATGAAGCCTTGGAAGCAGGGCATCACTGCATTCTCAGGCTAAGCGTGTGGCTCACTCGATGCTAATAGCCAATAATCATATCATTGGTCATGTTGTGCCAAAAGTCCGCCTTGGCACCCTTGAGCATTAAGATCGACCCCCACATCCATTACCTTGAGGGCCTGCAACAAAGCACCCCACATAATAAAAAACCTTAAAAGATGTAGGCCCTCGTATAGCATGCATCATTGTTCATTTTGCAGCCCACATTGTCAAGCTTTGATAGAGAGGGCTGATCTTTTGATACCATGGGACATCAATAAGGAATTGGTAGTAGGGGTGTCACGCCATACCTAGGCTGAGTGTGTGGCTTATTTGATACCAATGCTGATAATGGTACTATCAATCGCACTGCACAAATAGTCACCTTGTTATACTTGAGCATTAAGATTTCGCGTCTATTGCCTCGAAGGCCTGTAGCAAAGCACTCCGCATGCTCAGGAATCCCTAGGTGGGTAGAACCTCGTATAGCATGCATCATCATTAACTTTACTGCCAACATCGTCAAGCTTCAACAGTGAAAGATCAGTTTTTAATAGCAAGGGACATCAATGAGGCCTTGGTAGCAAGGATATCATGCCATGCCCAAGCTGAGCATGTGGCTCACTCGATGCTAACAATTGATGATTATGCAAAAAGTTTGCCTTAACATGCTTAAACATTGGGATTAACCCCCTTGAGCCAATCGCCTCGAGGGCCTACACAAAGCACTTCACATGCTCAAAATTGTCTAATTGGGCAGACCCTCATATAGCATGTATCATCGTTAACTTTGCTACCAGACAGATGGGCTTTAATGGTTAGGGATGAGTTTTTGATAGCAAGGGACAATGATGAGGCCTTAGCAACAAGGGTGTCATGCCATGCCCAAGGTGAGCGTGTGGCTTGCTCGATGCGAATAGCTAACCACTCTATCATCTATTGCGTTGCAGAAAGGGTCTTCGTTGGTAACCCTGAGCATTGGGATCAATCCCCATGTCCATCACTTCGAGGACCTACAGTAAAGCACTCTACATGATCAAAATTCCCAAGCGGGTAAGGCCTTATATAGCATTTATCATCATAAACTTTGTTGGCCATACCATCAAGCTTCCATAGTGAGGGATGAGTTTTTGATAACAAGGGACATCGATGAGGCCTTGGCAATAAGGGTGTGACATTGTGCCTAGGTAGAATGTAAGGCTCGCTTGACGCTAACTATTGACGATCGTGTCTTTGATCTTGTTATACAAAGAGTCCGCCTCGGCAAGCCTAAGCGTTTGGATTAACCCTCATGTTCACTACCTCAAAGGCTTGTAGTGAAGTACTCAGTATGTTTAAAATTTCTCAAGTGGATAGGCCATTATATGGCAGGCATCATGATTAACTTTACTTCCTACATCTTTGAGCTTGTCTAGCACATTTTTGCTTATGATCCCATAATTTAACTCATTTCATTTCCCACATTTTTTCCTACTTCGTGGGCTATTGATTGAACATGCCCATATTCATTGGCTGACATCATCGGCACGTTGGTGCAGTGTTCCCTCTAGATGGCATAGAATGCATGCATGCTGCCCTGTCTAGTGTACCTGCAGCTACCCATGGTTACCTTAATAGTTTAGCATAGTTTAAGGCTACGGTCTAGTCTAGCTTTCCCATGTAATTAACATCCATAGCACGTGGGATTCCTCATAGCATGTTTGCAGCTGGCTCGCATGGGGTGTTCTTGGCTTGGTTGGTGTGTTTTGTGCTATAACATGTTGGGCCTCACGTTCAATTTTTACATGCTAGGACAACCGTGGTGAGCTTCTTATGCCCTTAGACTAGGCGACATAGCTCTCATGGCACGCTCGATGGGCATAGGATCGAAAGATGTTACAATGAGGGGCTAGCTCATGTGGGGTGCCTTTAACTTGACTGGCGTGCTCTATACTACAGCACGCTAGGCCTTGAACCCATGCCGTCCCTTCTAAGGGTAGCTATGGCTTGCCTCTCGTTAATCCATTCATGCCTGTCAGTAATTATATGATAAGCCATTTCACTACCTTAAGAGAGTCATAGTTACTCTTGTTGTTTACCTATGCTTGGTTAAATTTCTTCACTTTGGCATTTGAAGTATTGGGTAGAAATGACATGGCATGAGCATCTATAAGGACCATCGACGAGATTCATTTTGTCGACTTCCTTTTGCAACATTATTCCATCAATGAGAGGCTGCTCACCTTACAGGCTTAATGTAGTTATAAGTATGATTAGGCATGGGAGGCATTTGATTATTTAAATTTTCAAGGGCCATCAAGGGTGCACTGCAACAAGCAATGTGCGGTCCTCTTTTAATTGCTTAACATTACCTTCGATTGAGCTATTTCTAGGGGGTAGGTTGTTAAACAGAAAAGATAACTCTTCTCGATGCCCTCGTTGATGTCTTTAGATTTGTTAACATTACTATTGATTGCCACATCCAGGTTTCAAAATTTTAATCAAATCCCTTTTCGAAGCTTGTGCTAAGGCGCTATCCAATGGGCTTCCCCTGTCTCTTAGGATTGACTAACCCATGTGTAAGTGATGTTCATATGGAACCTTTCCCTCTTCAGCCTTTAGAGTTCTCATTTGAATATTTGCTAGAACCACAAAGATGTACACAGATGGTCACTTCGCCCATGCTCGCTTCCTTCATTTTGTAGCAACCATCGCAGCCACCTACTCATTAGGGCTTGACCCTTGCCCCAATAGTCGCGTATAGGTCGCGCACTTCATTGCCATCTGTTTTTTAGGCTAGTTAATTCAGTACGTGAGTTATTACATACTCCTTAGCGAATATAGACTTCCATGACCACTATCCTACTGTCTTAATCAGCTAACAACCTTTATTGGTTTTAGGTTCGTGCGCAATTGGGCACTCAAACTCAGCTTTTGGTTCATCTTGCATCACTAGTTTTGCTTACCAAAAATGGCCCACTTAGAGTTCTCAATTCCGTAGGACAACTCAAATAAGCAAATGCTCGATCTTGCATATTTGAAGTTTGAGAACAGATCAAGGGCATTATGCCTCCGATGCCTCTGATTTTCAATAGAACTCACATATGAACTCTAGCTATCATAAGGGAAACTTCGAAGGGAACCAGCTACTAGACAGTTCGATTAGTCTTTTGCCCCTGTCCCCAAGTCAGACAAACGATTTGCATGTTAATATCGCTATAGGATTCCATAAGAGTTTCGTCTAGCTTTGCCTTCCTTAAGCATAGTTTACCATCTTTTGAGTCCTAACATGCATGCTCACACTTGAACCCTTCTTCTATGATCAAGGTCGATCTGTGGTGCACCCGCAAGGGTTCCACCTATTAACTTCCTTGCAAGTTATGGGTTTACTTGCCTATTCACTCGCATGTATGTCAGACTTCTTGGTTCGTGCTTTTAGATGGGTTGAATGGGGAGCTCATTCATTGAAACCAGGAGAACGTAGGTACCAAAGCACATTGCTTAGCATAAATGGCACTCCCTTTGTCGCGGTACAATGGGCCTTGTGTCCTTGTCGTGCCTACTACGAGGAAACCTTGGCTTACCTCCCGTGGCCTTGGACTAGGTCATGTAACACTTGTGGCACCCTCATTGGGCACACAATCGAGCGTCATAGCAACGAAGGGCTATCAAATGTGGGTGCTCTTAGCTTAGAAGGCACATCTTGTGCAGTAACATGTTGGGCCTTATAGCTATGTTGTGCATGCTTAGGGTAGCTTTAGCTTGTCTTCCATAGGTGAAGTGATACTTAAGGCATGCTCGTTGGGCACATGATTGAAGGACATAGCGATGAGGGGCTAGCTCGTGTGGGGTGCTCTTTGCATAGCTAGTGCACCATATGCATCGGTATGTTGGGCCTTGTCCCTTTACTGTGCCTTCTAGAGGCAACGATTACTTGCCTCTCACACCTTTGGACTAGGTGATACGGCACTCGTCAGACGCTAGTTGGGCACACGATTGAGACATGTGGTGATAAGGGGCTGGTTCGCATGGGGATATCTTAGCTTTGCAAGCACGCCTTACGCTAGGCCATGTGCCCTTGCCATATGCGCTGGGTTTCCCATGCTGAGTGCCTACCCATGTCGGTGGGCAGTGGAGAAGCATACATGGCCTATGAATGTCCATCTAGTAGGTATACCATTGCCTCCTAAAGAATCATAAATGAATGTTCACTTTAGAGAAGAGAAAACATCAATATGTTTGAGCCTTCATAATAGGTCTAAAAAATTGTTCATAAGAAGTTTGTGTAGATATAAAAAATAATGAGAATTACCAATGCAAAAATTTCAAAGTTTCTTGAGTATTCATTTTTTTTAAAAAAAAATTTGTATAATTGAAAATTCAAACAATCAAGAAAAATAGTCCATGAGTCAGAATGCTCCCAAATTTAAGGGGCAAAGTCCTATTGAATTGCAGCATTTATTTGAGTCATCTCTTGAGCAATTCAACAACCAAAACACCATCAATTCATAAGAAGTTCATAAATGGTCCAGGGCATGCATGCTGCCTTGTCTGGCGCACCTACAACCACCCATGGTTGCCTTGAGAGTCCAACACAGATTGGGGCCACGATCTAGCCCAGCTAGCACATGAAATCAATTCCCACAACATGTGAATGCCTTACATTGAGCTTGTAACTTGCTTGCTTAGAGTGTGTTTGGCTTAGTTGGCATGCTTTATGCTATAACGCGTTGGGCCTTGTGCCAACACCATGCTTATTAAGGACAATCGTCACTAGCCTCCCATGCCCTTGGATAAGTAATGTGACGCTCATGGCATGCTCGTTGACCGCACAATCGAGGGACATAACATAGAGGGGTAGGCTCAATGGGGCTCTCTTGGCTTTGTCGGCATGCCTTATGGCGAAACAGGTTAGGCCTTGCGCTTATGCCATGTGCCTTGAGTTTCCCACCCCCATCGAATGCCCACGCATTGCCTGTGAGCAACCATCAAGCAAGTGAGCTCTTCCTTCTTAAAGGGTATTAAATTTGAAATCATTTGTAGCTAGAGGAAATAATAATATGTTTCAACCATCATAATGGGTGTAAAAATTTATGTACAAGGAATTTTAAGCTTAAATTTTGCACAGATGTAGAGACTAATCAAATCTACCAACCCAAAAAATTTCATAATTTTTTGACAATCTAATTTTTTTATGAATTTTATACAGCCAAAAATTTTTTAAAAAATAAAAAATAGCTTGTGGGTTAGAACGCTCCCAAGTTTACGAGGAAAACATCTAATGAATTGTATGATTTATTTGTGTCATTTCTAGAGCAATTCAACAATCAAAAGATCATCAATTTACAAATTACTCGCAATTAGGCATTTCGGCCAGCATGTTAGTGCAGCATTGCCTTTTGATGGCCTAAGGTGCATGCATGCTACGCTGTCTAGTGCACGTGCAGCCAGCCATGGCTGCCTCGAGAGTCCAGCACAGCTTAGGCCTATGGTCTAGCCTAGATAACCCATTTAATCAATAACCATAGCATATGCGGCACCTCATAACGTGCTTGCAGCTTGGTTATGTGGGGTGCCTCTTAGCTTGGCTACTGCACCTTGTACTATAGCACAGCACCATGCCTACTAGGGACAACTATCTCGTGCCTTTAGACCAGGTGGTGTGATGCTTATGGCATGCTTGTTAGGCACACGATATAAGGATGTAGCGACAATGGGTTGGCTTGCATGAGGCTCTCCTAATTTGGCTAATAAACCTTATACCGTAGCGCACTAGGCCTTGGGCCTATGCCATGTGCGCTAGGTTTGCCATGCCCAACGCTTGCCTGTGTGGGTAGGAAGGTGGGGGAGCAAGCATGGCCCATGGATACCCATAAAGTAGGTGAGCTTTTCCCCATTATAGAGTCTTAAATGAAAATTCCTTCTGGGAGGAGGAAACTTCAATATGTCTTAGCCATCATAATGGGTCTAAACACTTATTCACAAGGATTTTTTAAATAAAAATTTGCATTGATGTATACAATAATTACGTCTGCCAATACAAAAAAATTTAAAATTTCCTAAGCATCCAATTTTTTTTAAGAATTTTATATAACTAAAAATTCAAAAAAAAAATAAAGAAAAACAGCCCCTTAAGTTAGAACGCTCCCAAAACTGAAGGGAAAGACTCCTAATGAATTTTTTGCTGTACTTATGTCATTTTTATAGCAATTTAATAATCAAAAGACCATCAATTCACAAAACGTTTGGAATTGGGCATTATAGCTAACACATTGGTGCAGTGTTACCTCTGGGTGGCCCAAGGGGCATACATGCTACCCTCGCTAGTGTATGTGCAACCACCCATGGCTACTTTGAGAGTCTAACATAGCTTGGGGCCGTGGTCTTGCACAACTAGCCCATGTCAACAACATCCATAGTATGTTCAATGCCTCACAACATACTTGTGGCATGCTTGCATGGGGCGCTTTTGGCCTAGTTAGCATGCCTTATGCTACAGCATGATGGGCCTTGATCTCATGTCGTGCCTACTAGGGGTAGCTGTAGCCAGCCTTCGATGCCCATGGACCAGGCGTAACACTCATGGCATGCTTATTGGCACATGATCGAGGGATATAATGATGAGGAGCTAGCTTGTATAAGGCTCTCTTGGCTTGGTTGGGGCGCTTTATGCTGCAGTATACTAGGCCTTGCGTCAATGCCATGAGCACTAGGTTTTTCCCACTCCCATCTTTGGCCCATGTGGGTGGCTAAGAGGGAGCATGCATGGCCTTTAAACGCCAACCAAGTGGGCGAGCTCCTACTCCCTAAAGAATGTTAATTGAAAATTCACTTTCTTGACTAGGAAACATCAATATATCTTAGCCATCATGGGTCTAAAAAATTATTTACAAGAGGTTTTCAGCTAAAATATTACGTAGATGTAGAGAATAATCAAATCTATAAACATAATTTTCTAAGTATCTAATTTGTTTTTGAATTTTATGTAGTAAATATTGAAAAAATCATAAAAATAGCTCGTGAGTTCGGATGCTCCCAAATTTGAAGGGTAGACTCCTAATTAATCGAATGTGTTTGAGCCATTTCTGAAGCAATTCATCAATCAAAAGACCAAATTTCATAAAAAGTTTGCAACTAGGCATTATGGCTAGCATATTGGTGTAGGATGGCGTCTAGATGGCCTACAATGCATGCATGCTGCCATGTCCAATGCACCTACAGCCACCCCTAAATGCCTTAAGAGTTCCACATAGCTTGGGGTGAAGGTCTAGCTTAACTAGCCCATGTAATCAACACTTACAGCATGCGAAATACCTCACAGCATGCTTGCGACTTGCTTGCGTGAGGTGCTCTTGGCTTTGCTGGCACGCCTTATGCTACAGAATGCTGGGCCTTGCACTCATGCCATGTCTACAAGGAGTAGCCACAACTTACCTTCCATTCCCTTGGACCAGGCGACACGGTGCTTATGGCACATTCGCTGGGCACACGATATAATGATGTGGTGAAAAAAGGTTGGCTCACGCAAGGCTTTCTTGGGTTATTTGGCGCGCCTTGTGCGACAACACTTGGGCCTTACATCCACACCATGTGCATTCTGTTTCCCATACATGTGTGCTAGGTTTCCCATGCCTAGCACTTGCCTATATGGGTGGGCATGGGTGGAGCACGCATAGCTTAGCTAGCATAAGGGTGCTCTTGGCTTAGCTAGCAAGCCTTGCACTACAACACCGTAAGCCTTGCACCCATGCCATACTTGTTGGGGACAGCTATGGCTAGGCATCCAGTGCCTCTAGACCAGGCAACGCGACACTTATGGCATGCTCATTAGGCACAGATCAGAGGACATAGCGATAAGGGGCTAGCTTGCGAGGGGCTCTCTTAGCTTGGCTGATGCCTTATGCTGCAGCATGTTGAGCGTTACACCCATGCAATGTGCACTGGGTTTCCTATTCCAAGTGCCTACCCATGTATATGTGTAGAGGGGAGCACACGCATGGCTCATGAACACCCACCAAGCAGGTGCAGTCTTCCCCCTAAAGAGCCTTAAATGAAAACCATTTTTGGAAAGAGTAAACATTAATTTGTCTAAGCTATCATAATGGGTCTAAAAAATTATTTTTGAGAAGTTTTGAGCTGAAATTTTGTGTTGAAGTAAAGAATAATCAGATCTACCAACACAAACAATTCAAAAATTTTTTGAGCATCCAATTTTTTCCATGAATTTTATACACCCAAAAATTCCAAAAAATCATGAAAAATTTCGTGTGAATTGAAATACTCCCAAATTTGAACGGCAGACTCCTAATATATTGCATGGTTTATTTAAGTCATTTTTGTAGTAATTTAATAACCAAAAGGCCATCAATTCATAAAAAAGTTTGCAACTGGGCGTTTTGATGAGCACGTTAATGCAGCATTACCTATAGATTGCTTTAAATGCATGCATGTTGCCTTGTGCAATGCACCTACAGCCACAGATGGCAGCTGTGAGAGTCTATTATAGCTTGAGGCCATGGTTTAGCCTAACTAGCTTAAATAATGAACAGTCATAGCATGTCTGATGCCTCACAGCATTCTAACGGCTTGGTTTGCATGAGGTGCTCTTGGCTTGGCTGGCACGCCTTGTCCTACAGCACGCTAGGCTTTGTGCAAATGTCATCCCTGTTGAGGGTAGTCATGGGTAGCCTTCAGGGCCCTTTGACCAGATGACTCGGTCCTAGTGGCACAATCGCTAAGCATAAGATATAGGGACTTAACGACGAGGGGCTCGCTCAAGTAGTGCTCTCTTAGCTTGGCTGACGCACCTAGTGCCAGAGCATGCTTGACCTCGAGCCCATTGCATGCATGCTAGATTTCCCGCACCCAGTACTTGCCCACATCGGTGGGCACAGGTGGAGCACGCATGGCTCATGATTGCCCAGGAAGCAAGTGAGCTCCTCCCTTTTAAAGAGTCTTAAATGAAAATTCATTTTCGATAAAAAGAAACATCAATATGTTTGAACTATCATAATGGGTCTAAAATTTTAAGGCATTTTGAGCTAAAATTTTATTCAGTTTAATAGAATAACCAAATCTACCACACAAAAAATTTTAGGAAGTTTTAATCATCTAATTTTTTTAAAAAAATTTATACATATGAATATTCAAAAAATCATGAAAAATAGTGCGCATATTGGAATGCTCCCAAATTTGAAAAGCTGACTCTTAATAAATTGCATGATTTATTTGAGATATTTTCAACGAAATTAAACTATTAAAAAATTATCAATTCATAAAAAGTTTATAACTAGGTATTGCGACTAATATGTTAATGCAGCGTTGCTTCTAAATGGCCTAGTATGCATGCATGCTGCCTTGTTTAGTGCACCTTCAGCCACCTATAGCTGTTGTGAGACTCTAGTATAGCTTTGGACCATGGTCTAGCATAGCTAGACCATCAAATTGACCCCCATAACACGAGTAATGCTTGACAATGTGCTTACGGCTTGCTTGCATGGGGTGTTCTTAGCTTGGTTAGCACACCTCGTGCTATAGCACGTTAGGCATTCTAACCATGTCATGCCTAATGGAGGTAGGTATGGCTAGCCTCTTGTGCCTTAAGACCATCTGATGGCACCAGTGGCACACTCACTTAGTATAGATCAAAGAATGTAGTGATAGGAGGCAAGCTCGTATGGCGCTCTCTTAGTTTGGATGACACGCCTTATGCCATAGCATGCTAGGCCTTGCGCCCATGCGATGCGCATTGAGTTTCTCACGCCTAGCGGCTACTCATGTGGGAGGACTAAGGGGGAGCGCACATGGCCCATGAACGCCCCCCAGTAAGATAGTTCCTCCCCTCCAAAGGTCTTAAATGAAAATTCACTTCCAAGAAGCAAAAACATTAACATATTTGAGTCATCATAAAAGGTCTAAAAAAATTATTTATAAGTAGTTTTGGGCTTAAATTTTGCCCAAATTTAGAGAATAATCATATCTTTAAATTCAAAATTTTCACAATATTTTAAGCATCTAATTTTTTTAATGAATTTTATGTGGCCAAAAACTCAAAAAATCATGAAAAATAGCAACTGAGTTAGAATGCTCCCAAATTTGAAAGACATACTCTTAATGAATTGCATGATTTATTTGAGTTATTACTTGATTTATTCAAGTTATTGTTAAAGCAATTCAACAATCCAAAGATAAGCAATTCAACAATTCAGAAAAAGTTCACAAATTAGGCATTATTGCCAGTACATTGGTGCGGCGTTGCCTTTAGATGGCCTACAGTGGATGCATACTACCATGTCCAATGCACCTGCAGCCACCCCTGGATGCCCTAAGAGTCAAGTATGGCATGGAGCCATGCTCTAGCATAACTAGCCCATGTAATCAACACCCACGGCATGGCCGACACCTCATAGTATGCTTGCAGCTTACATCATATGCTTTTGGCTTGACCGACGAGCCTTGTGCTATAGCACGCTGGGTCTTGTGGCCATGCCAATTCTACTAGAGGTAGCCACGGTTGACCTCCCATGCCATTGCATTGGGTAACATGATGCATGTGGCACGCTTGCTTGGCACACGATATAAGGACACAGTGATGAGGGGCTAGCTCACATGGCTCTTTGGGCTTTGTCGGCGCGCCTTGTGTCGCAACATGTTGGGCCTTGCGCCCATGCTATATGCACTGGGTTTGCCACGCCCAGCACCTACCTATGTTGGTGGGCATGGGTGGAGCACGCATGGCTCATGAACACCAACCAAGCAGGTGAGCTTCTTCCCCTTAAAGAGTCTTAAATGAAAATTCACTTTTGGTAGGAGGAAACATCAATACGTTTGGGTCACAAAAATGGGTCTAAAAAATTATGTAGAAATAGTTGTGTGCTTAAATTTTGCACAGATATAAAGAATAATCAAATATACCAGCATAAAAAATTGAAAATTTTTTTGAGCATCTAGTTTTGTTTAATGAATTTTTATACAACCAAAAATTCAAAAAAAAATCATCAAAAATAGCCCGCAAGATGGAATGCTCCCATATTTAGCGGGTAAGCTTCGAATGAATTGTATGATTTATTTGATTCATTTCTAGAGACATTCAACAATTAAAACACCATCAATTCACAAAAAGGCATTTGGCTAACACGTCGATGCAGCGTTGCCTCTAGATGGCCCAATGTAACTGCATGCTACCCTACATAGTGCACTTGTAGCCACCCATGGGTGCCCTAAGCATCTAGCACAACTTGGGGCCATGGTCTAGCCCAGCTAGCCCATATAATCAACAGCTACAGCATGTGCAACACTTCACAACATGCTTGCAACTTGCTTGTGTAGGGCACTCTTGGCTTGGAGGCATTTTTGGCTTGGCTAGAGTGCCTTGTGCTACCGCACCTTGGGCCTTACCCCATGCAGGATTTGTTGGGGAAAACAATGGCTAGGCTCCTGTGCCTTTAGACTAGGTGACACAGTGCTCATGACATACTCACTGGGCACATGATCAAAGGACATGTGACGAGGAGCAGACTCGCATAACGCTTTATTGGCTTTGCTAGCATGGCTTATGCTGCGGAATGCGGAGCCTTGCGCCCATGCCATGTGTGCTAGGTTTCCAATGCCGAGTGCCTGCCCATGTATGTGTGCAAGAGGGGAGTATGCATGACCGATGAATACTCACCGAATAGGTGAGCTCCTCCTTCTAAAAAGTCTTAAATGGATATCATTCACAAGGGGCAAAAACATCATTATGTTTGAGTCATGATAATGGGTCTAAAAAATTATTTAAAAGAAGTTTTGAGCTAATATTTTATGCTGATGTAAAGAATAATTAAACCTGCTAACATAAACAATTTCAAAATTTTTTGAGCATCTAATTTTTTTTCATGAGTTTTACACTTAAAAATTAAAAGAATCATGAAAAATAGTGCCTGAGTTGAAAAGCTCTTAAATTTTAGGTGCACACTTCTAATAGATGGCATGATTTATTTGAGTTATTTCTAGAATAATTTAGCAATCAAAAGATCATCAATTCATAAAACATTCGCAACTAGGCATTGCGACCAACTTGTTGGTGCAATATTGCCTTTAGATGGCCTTGGGTGCATGCATGCTACCCTGTCTAGTGCACCTGTAGCCACCCATGGTAGCCTTGAGAGTCTAGCATAGCTTGGCGCCATGGTCTAGCCCAACTAGCCCGAACACCCATTACATGTGCCATGCCTCACAGCATTTGCTTGCTAACATGAGCACTCTTGGCTTTGCTGTGCGCTTAATGCTATAGCGCAGTAGGCCTTGCACCCATGTCATCATTAGGCAACACAGTGCTTATGGCATGCTCGCTTGGCATATGATATAGGGACACAGTGACGAAGGGTTGGCTCATGGGGTCCTTTTGGCTTGGCTGGTGCCCTTAGTGACGTAATACATTAGGCCTTGTACCAATGGAATATGGGCTAAAATTCTCATGCCCAGTTCCTCCCCATGTGGGTGGGCAGGGGTGGAGCATGCATGGCCCGTGAATGCCAACCAAGTAGGTGAACTCATCCATCCTAAAGAGTCTTAAATGAAAATTCATTCCCAACAAAAGGAAACATCAATATGTTTTAGCCATCATAAGGGTCTAAGAAATCATTTACACGAGTTTTGTGTTGAAACTCTACGTAGTTATAGAGAATAATCAAACCTATAAACATTAAATTTCCAATTTTTTATGAATTTCATGCCCAAAAAAATCTAGAAAAATGGTCAATGAATTGGAATGTTCTTAAATTTAAGGGGCAGACTCTAACGAATTGTTTGATTTATTTGAGTCAGTTTTTAAGAAATTCAACAATCAAAACACCGCCAATTCACAAAAAATTGCAACTAGACATTGTAGTAAGCATGTTAGTCCGGCATTGCCTCTGAATGGCCTAATATGCACGCATTTCTCCTAGTTTAGTGCACTTGTAGTACCCATGGCTATCTTGAGGGTCTAGCATAGCTTTGGGCCATGGTCCAGCCCAGCTAGCCAATAAAATCAACATCCACAATATGTGTAGTGCCTCATAATGTGCTTGCAGCTTGCTTGTATGGGGTGATGCTCTTAGCATGGTTAAGGTACCTTACATTACAGCATACTGGGCCTTGCACACTTACCATATCGGCTAGAGGCAACCATGGCTAGCCTCTCGTGTCCTTGAGCCAATTGATGAGGCACTTATGGCACACTTGCTTAGCACACAATCGAGGGATTTAGTGACAAAGGGCATGCTCCTGTGGCATTCTCTTGGCGTGGCTGCAACGCCTTGTGCCAT
Organism: Moringa oleifera; assembly: GCA_021397835.1. Taxonomy (NCBI): domain Eukaryota; kingdom Viridiplantae; phylum Streptophyta; class Magnoliopsida; order Brassicales; family Moringaceae; genus Moringa; species Moringa oleifera. The sequence continues at coordinate 284,470 of JAJFZO010000235.1, forward strand.
AGCGCCCTAGGCCTTATACCCATGCCATGTGCACTGGGCTTCCCACACCCGCAAGTAAATGAGCTCCTCCCTCCTAATGAGTCTTAAGTGAAAATTTCATTTTGGGAGAAAGAAACATTAATATGTTTGAGGTGATTTTAAATAGATATAGAAAATTTTACATGCAAAAATTTTGTATAACCAAAAATTCATAAAATCTTGAAAAATAACATGTGAGTTAAAATGCTTCCAAATATGAATGGTAGACTTCTAATGAATTGCATGATTTATTAGAGTTATTTATGAAGCAATTCAACGATTAATAGACTATTAATTCTTAAAAATTTGGCAACTAGGCATTACAACTAGCACATTGGTGCAACATTGACTCCAAAAGGCCCAAGTGCATGCATGCTACCCTATCTAGTCCACCTATAGCCACCCATGGCTTCCTTAAGAGTTCAGCGTAGCTTTTGGCCAAGCATGGCCTAGCAAATCCTTTTATCAACATCCATAGCATGTGCAATGCCTTAGAGTGTGCTTACGACTTACTAGCATGGGGAATTCTTATCTTGGTTGGTGCGGCCTGTGCTATATAACAAGCTGGGCCATGCTCTCATCTTGTATCTATTGAGGATAGCTATGGCTAACCTTCCATACCATTGGACTAAGTGATGCGATGCTTGTGGCACATTTAATGAGCACATGATTGAGGGATGTAAGGAAGAAGGGGCTGGCTCGCATGGGGCTCTCTTGGCTTCACTAATGCGCCTTGTGGTGCAGCATGTTAAGCATTGTGCCCATGCCATATCTACTTAGTTCCCATGCCCAATGCATGCCCTTATTGGTAGGTAGAGAAGAGCATGCATGGCGTGTAAGCACCCTCTAAGAAGGTGAACTCCTCCCACCGCAAGAGTCGCAAATGAAAATTCACTTCGTGTAAGGGAAAACATCAATATGTCTAAGCTATCGTAATTGGTCCAAAAGTGTATTTCCAAGAAGTTTTAAGCTAAAATTTTGCATAGAGGTAGATACTAATCAAATGCACCAGCATAAAAAATTTTAGGATTGTCTTAGCATCTAATTTTTCTTTTTATGAATTCTATATAGCTAAAAATTTAAAAATTATGAAAAATAGCCCGTGAGTCAAAATGCTCCTAAATTTAAAGGGCAGACTCCTAATGAATGCATAATTTTGGACCATGGCCTAGAGCAGCTAACCCATGTAATTAACAAGCACAGCACATGAACACTTCATAACATGATTGCGGTTTGCTTGCGTGGGGTGCCCTTGGCTTAGCTGGTGCGCCCTGTGGTATAGCACGCTGGGACTTGTGCCTATGACATGCTTACTGAAGACAATCATGGCTAGCCTCTTGTGTCATTGATCCAAGCGATGTGATGCTCATGACACGCTCGTTAGACATATAATCAAGGGACATAGGGACGAGGGGCTGGCAAGTATGGCGCAGTTTGGCTTGGCTGGCACGCATTATGCCACAACATGCTGGGCCTCATGCCCATGCCATGTGCCTTGAGTGTCCCATTCCCAGCACCTATCCATATGGGTAGGCATTAAGGGATCATGCTTGGCCCATGAGTGCCCACCAAGTAGGTGAGCTCTTACCCTACAAAGAGTCTTAAATGATAATTCACTTCTGACAAGAGGAAACATTAGTATGTCTAAGTCATCATAATGCATCTAAAAGATTATTTAAGAAATGGTTTGAGTTGAAATTTTGTACATATATAAAGAATAATGAGATTTACCAACATAAAAAATTTTAAAATTTTTTGAGTAGGCAATTTTTTTATGAATTTAATACACTCGAAAAATAAAAAAAATCATGAAAAATAGCTTGCAAGTTCAAATACTCCCAAATTTTAGGGGCAGACCAATAATGATTTGCTCAATTTATTTGAGTTTGTTTTGGAGCAATTCAACATTCAAAAGACAATCAATTCATAAAGCAACTATGCACTGCGATTAGTATGTTAGTTAGTATGGCATCTAGATGGCCTTAGGTGCATGCGTGCTAGTCTGTCCAATGCACCTACAGCCACTCATGGCTGCCCTAAGAGTCCAGCACAGCTAGGGAATGATCTAGTCCATGTAATCAATACCTATAGCACATACGACACCTCATAGCGTGCTTACGGCTTACGTGCGATCGGGCACTCTTGGCTTCGTCGCGCGCCTTGTACTGTAGCATGCTAGGCCTTGCATGCATGGGGTATCTCTTGGGGAAAGCTTTAGCTCACCTCCAGTGCCTTTGGAGCATGCGACACTCGTGGTATGCTTGGTAAGCACACGACCGAGGGATGTAGGGAGGAGGGCTTGGCTTATGTAAGGCTTTCTTTGATTGGTTGGTGCGCCTTATGCTGCAGAACACTGGGTCTTGTGCCCATGCCATGTGCACTAGGTTTTGCATGCCCAGCACCTGCCCATGTGGATGGGTATGGCTTTACTCTTACCCTAATGGTTGGGTGTAGGTCGTGCACTTTCGTGCCATTCATTTTTAGGGCTAGTTGATTTGGTAAGTGACTTGTTACACATTTTTTAGTGGATTTTGATTTCCATGACCACCGTCTTATTGTCTTCATCGACCAACACCCTTTGTGGGTTTTAGGTTAATTAATTTTAGTTCATCTTGCATCATTAGTTTTGCTTACCAAAAGTGGCCCACTTGAAGCTTTCAATTCCATGGGACAGCTCAATAAAGCAACTGCCCCATCCTATCTATTTAAAATTTGAGAATAGGTAAAAGGCATTATGCCCTTGTTGCCTCTAATCATTAGCTTTACCTGATAGAACTTGAATTTGAGCTTTAGTTATCTTGAGGGAAAATTTGGAGGGAACCAGCTATCAACCGCATTGGCTAAGCCATCCAAGCATGCACCATGTGCCTATTGCTTGTTAATGCACCCTACTTGGTACTAACGTGAGCTAATGTTTGTTGTTTATGGATGTTCTGCTTGCCCGCTTTCTAATTGCCTCACACACATGTCTAATCCCCTTGAGCCATCTCTCGTGACTTACACATCACCGACTCATTAGACACCCTTTAGCAAGTTGGCTATTCCTTTGAGCAATAGTAGTCAAGTGCCATCATTCTCTCATGATTTTACCCATGGCATTAGTTGGACTAGGGCCCTGATGAACATCCATGCCATGCCTTGACAGTGCCACCATGCCATCCATAGCTTATTAATATCACTTTGCTATCATGTGCCCAACTTTGCACTTCCTTTCCTTAGCATGGGGCTAAGTCCACCCATACCAAGACTTTGCTAACCCACAAGTCATAAGACCAACAATAGGCAACTATCCTACCATCGAAAGTTAATTACGCAAAAATTTGAATGATGCATCAACAGCATAATGGCCTTACAATACATTAAGTTTATCATGGATCATTGAAGTAACAGGCAAAGCCTACATTGACCTTTTATTTAATAAATGCATTCCTTCTAGAATTTGAGGTTTATTGCATGTATTAGCTCTAGAATTGTTACTATTACCTGAGTAGTAGGTATTATCAAACAAACTATAACTGATTTAAAAAGCCATTCACATTTTCATAATCTGAATTAGTTCATACTTACTCATGCATGACTTAATCTTTAAGACAATCATATGACTACTAGCAAGATCAACCAAGTAATATCCTTCAAGATGCCACGCCATCGAAGACTAGAGCATGTTATAAGGCCTACTAATGCGTAAAGCTATCATAGTCGTCATTCAAAATGGATGGGACATGAAACAAATGCTTTTGCTTAGATAGGTAGAGTTTGAGGCCACTCATATCGTAATACTTTTTGCATCCGAGGGGATGACCAAGTGCCCATGCACCAAAGCAACTGCATGCTAAAGCAACCCTACTTAAAACATTAGGCCCGAATTAGGTTTCTACCTAGGCCTACAGGGGGCATAGTACAAAGATAACCTACTATAATCATCAAATTTTGTTCGTTAAAGCAAGCAAATTTGGGTTCCAATGTCACCCAAGAATGCCAAGAAAAGGCTCGAGTTCAAGCTAAAGCAAGCTACTAGCCAATGATTAAATAGGGGAGCATAGAGCCTGCCAATATGCATGACAAGGTCACCACTTACACACCGCACGTACAAATGGGCAGTAACAGCACCAAATAAGCTACAAACCAATGAGTGAAAGCCCAATCAATCATACAAATCATTTAGTGTCGCTGCACCCAAGCTACTAAGCCTAAAACTTTTCAATAGTAAGGGATGAGTTTTAGATAACAAAGGACATCGATGAGTCATAGGCAGCAAGGGTATCATACCTTACCCAGGCTAAATGCAAGGCTAGCTTGGTGCAAATAGTTGACGATCGTGTTGTTGATCACATTGCGTAAAAAGTGCACCTCGACTTATCTAAGCCTTGGGATCGACCACTATGTTCACAACCTTGAGGACTTGCAGCAAGGCACTCCATATACTCAAAAAATCCCCAAGTGGGTAGACTCTTGCATAGCATGCATCATCGTTAACTTTACTGCTTAGATAGTGGAGCTTTAATAGTAAGGGATGAGTTTTTGATAGAAAGGGACATCAAGCAGAAATGTCATGCCACGTTTAGGCTGAATTGTATGGCTTATTCGATGCTAATGGTTGATGATCATGTTGTTCATAGCATCACATAAAAAGTCCACCTTATCACGCTTGATTGTTAGCATCAACCCTTGTGTCCATCCTCTTAATGGCTTACAGTAAAGCACTTCGCATGCTAAAAAATCCCCAAGTGAGCAAGCCCTTGTCTAACATGCATCAATGTTAAATTTGCTCCTTACACCATCGACTATGATAGTGAGGGATGAGGTTTTAATAGTAAGGGACATTGATGAGGCCTTAGCAGCAAGGGTGTCACGCCATGCCTTGGTTGAGCATGTGGCTCACTCAATGCTAACAGCCAATGATTGTGTCATTAATAGCATTACGAGAAGAGTCTGCCTTAAAATGCTCAAGTATTAGGATCGATCCTTATGTTCGTCGCCTCAAGGGCCTACACTTAAGCACTCTGCAAGCTCAAAAAACACATAGCATGTAGGCCCTCGTACAACATTCATTATCATTAACTTTGCTATCCCAGCCATGGAGCTTTGATAGTAAGGGATGAGTTTTTGATAGAAAGGGACAATCGATGAGTCCTTGGCAGTAAATGTGACACACTGTGCCCAAGTTGAGCCTGTGGCTCGCTCGATACTAACATTCGATGACTATGTCATTAATTACGCTACATAAAGAGTTCACTTCGGCATGCCTAAGTGTTGGGATCGACCACCATGTCCACTGCCACGAGGGCCTATAGCAAAGCACTACGCGTGCATAAAAATTCCAAAGGGGCAGGCCCTCGTATAATATGCATCATTATTAACTTTAATACCCACACCATTGAGCTTCGATAATGAGGGACGAGTTTTCAATAGCGAGGGATATCGATGAGACCTTGCCAGTAAAGGTGTTACACCATGCCCCGGCTGAGCGTTGGCTGGCTCGATGCTAGCGGTTGATGGTCATGTCATTGATTGCATTGCGTAAAGAGTCCACCTCAGCATGCCTAAGCATTAGGATCGACCCCTGTGTTTGCCATTCAAGGGCCTACAATAAAACACTCTATATGCCTAAAAATCTTCAAACGGGTAGGCCCTTGTATATCATGCCTCATCGTTAACTTTACCACTCATATTGCTAAGCTTCAATAGCGAGGGATGAGGTTTCGATTGCATAGGACATCAATAAAGCATTGGTAATCATGTCATGCCCAGGCAGAATGCGTGGCCCGCTCGATGCTTACGACCAATAATTGTGTTATCGATCATGCTACGCAAAGAGTCCACGTTGGCACACTTAGACATTAGGATCAACCCCTGCATTCACTGCCTCGAGAGCCTATAGCAAAGCACTTCGCATGGTCAAAAATCCCTAAAAGTGTAGGCCTTTATATAGCATGCATCATTATTAACATCCGTGCCTACATCGTTAAGCTTTAATAGCGAGGGTCAAGTTTTTGATTGCAAGGGACATTGATGAGGCCTTAGTAGTGTGGGTGTCACGCCATACCTAGGATGAGTGTGTCGCTTGCTCGATGCCAATGGTCGATGATTATGTCATCTATCACGCTAGGCAAAGAGTCCACTTCAATACTCTTGAGCTTTGGGATCGACCCTCATGTTCGCTACCTTTAGCAAAGCACTCCGCATGCTATAAAATCCCTAAGCAAGTAGGCTTCTAAGTAGCATTCATCATCGTTCACTTAGCTGCCCATACCGTTGAGCTTTGATAGGAATGGACAAGTTTTCCATAACAATGTACATCGATGAGACCTTCATAGTATGCCAACGACTGATGATTGTGTTATTAGTTGAGCTATGTAAAAAGTTAGCACTAACATGCTTGAGTGTAGGGATTAAGCCCCGCATGTACCACGTCAAGTGCCTGCAGCAACATACTCCACATGCCCTAAAGTCCCCAAGCAGGCAGGCCGTTATATGGCATGTGTCACTGTTAACTTTACGGCCTATACCATCGAGCTTTTCTACCCACCTCTTTGGTTATTATCCTATAATTTCACTCATTTCATTAAGAACAATTTAACTATTTTGTTTCCCACATTTTTGGCCCACTTTGTAGGCTATTGATCAGACATGCCTACTTTTGTTGGCCTATGAGCATGCATGGCCTTTGAGTACCCATCAAGCAACTGTGCTCCTCCTCCCTAAAAAGTCTTAAATGAAAATTCACTTCTGACATGAGGCAAGATTAATATGTGTAAGCCCTCTTAATGGGTTTAAAAAATTATTTACAGAGAGTTTTGAGCTAAGATTTTGCATAAATCTAGAGAATAATCAGATCTGTCAACATAAAAAATTAAAAGATTTTTTGACTATCCAATTTTTTTTTGAATTTTATGCAGTCCAAAATTCAAAAAATATGAAAAATGGCTCATGAGTCAAAATGCTCCCAAACTCAAAAGGTTGGCTCCTAATGAGTTGCATGATTTCTTTGAGTCATTTCTGGATCAATTGAGTAACCAAAACCATAATTCATAAAATGTTCACAACTAGGCATTACTGCTAGCACCTTGGTGTAACATTGCCTTTAGATGGCCTAGTATGCATGTGTGCTAGCCTATCCAATGCAGCTGTAGCCACTCATAGCTACCTTGAGATGCAACATAATTTTGGGACATCATCTACCCCAGCCTACCCATGTAATCAACATCCATTGGACATGTGACACGTTATAATATTGTTTCGTAGGGCGCTTTTAGCTTGGGTATCACGCCTTATGCTACAACAACTTTAGGCCATGCATTAATACCGTGCTTGTTGGGGACAACTGTGGTTAGCCTCTCGAGTCCTTAGAACAAGGGTGGCACTCATGGCACACTCGCTTGACACACGATTGAGGGACGCAAAGACGAGTGGCAAGCTCATGTGCGGCTTTTTTAGCATGGCTGGCATGCCTTAGACTGGATGACACGATGCTCATCGCATGCTCGCTAGGTACATGATCAAATGACATAGGGACGATGGTCTAGCTTGTGTGGAGCTTCTTGGCTTCACTAGTGCGCCTTATGCCATAACATGCTAAGCCTTGTGGCCATGCCATGTGCTTTAGGTCTCCCAACCCCAGCGCCTACCCATGTGGGTGGATGGGAGCACACATGGCCGTGAGCACCCACGAAGCAACTGAGCTCCAACCTTGAAGAGTATTAAATGAAAATTCACTTTCAGCAAGAGGAAACAACAAAATGTCTAAGTTGTCATAGTTGGTCTAAAAAAATTATTTATAAGGAGTTTTAAGCTAAAATTTTGTAGAATTGTAGAGAATAATAAGATCTACTAACCAAAAAATAAAATAAAATTTTTTTATGCATTTAATTTTTAATGAATTTTATACAATCAAAAATTAAAAACAAATCTTAAAAAATAGCCCTGGAGTTGGAATGCCGCCAAATTCGAATTGTAGACTTCGAATGAATTGCATGATTTATTTGGAGCAATTTAATAATCAAAAGACTATCAATTCATAAAAGTTGGTAATTGGGCATTATGACCAGCATGTTGGTGCGCCCTTTAAATGGCCCAAGGTGCATGCATTCTGCCTTGTCTAGTGCATTTAAAGCAACCCATGGCTACCCTGAAAGTCCAGCACAGCATGAGGCCATGGTTTACCTAGCTAGCCAATGTAATCAACATGCACAACATATGCAACGCCTCACAGCATTGTTATGGCTTCCTAGTGTAGGGCGCTCTTTGCTTGGTTTACGAGCCTTGTGCTACAACATGCTGGACCTTATAACCATGCTGTGACTAGCCTCCCGTGCCATTGGATCGATCACTTACGGCTCTCTCGTTGGGCACATAATCGAGGGATATAGCGATGAAGGGTCGACTCGTATAAGGCTCTCTTGGCATGGCTGGCATGCCTTATGCTGCAGCACTTTGGGCTTTGTGCCCATGCCATATGCATTGGGTTTCCCACGCCCAGTACCTGCCCATATGGGTGGGTAGTGGGAAGCACATGTGGCACTTAAGTGGCCATCAAGTAGGTGAGTTCCTCCTCCTCTTGCCCCTCCCCCTAAAAGAGTCTAAAATGAAAATTCACTTTCAATTTGAGGAAACATCAATATGTATGAGTCATTATAATTGTTCTAAAAAATTATTTACAAGGAATTTCTAGCTAAAAATTTGCAAAAGTATAAAGAATAATCAAATCTACCAACATAAAATATTTAATAATTCTCTCAGCATTTAATTTTTTTAATGAATTTTACACAATTAAAAAATCAAAAAATATGAAAAATAGCTCGTAAGTCGAAATGCTCCAAAATTCAACGAGTAAAGTCCTAATGAATTATATCACTTATTTGAGAAATTTTTGGAGCAATTCAAAAATTAAAAGTCTGTCATTTCAAAATAGGTTCATAACTAGCTAATGCGGCCGACAATTTGGTGCAACATTGCCCTTAAATGGCCCAGGGTGCACGTAAGTTAGTGTCTAGCACACATACAGCCACCCATGGCTGCCATGTAGTCCTTCATCATTTAGGGCCATGGACTAGCCCTACTAACCCATGTAATCAACACATATAGCACATGCAATGCCTCACAGCATGCTTGCACCTCGCTTGCATGATGCACTTTTGGCCTGGCCAGCACACCTTATGGTACTGCACTCTTGGCCATGCGCCCATATGATGCCTTTGAAGATAATAGGTGTTAGCCACCCATGCCTTAGAGTAGGCGATGTTACATTCATGGGATGCTCGTTGGGCACATGATCGAGGAACATTATAACATGGGATGGCTCGTGTGGGGCTATGTTTACTTGGTTGTGCGCTTGGTGCCCCAGCATAGTGGGCATTGCACACATGCCATGTGCGCTGCATTTCCCACGCCCAACGTCTACCTATGTGGGTGGATGAGGGGGGGGGGGGGGGGAACGCAGGGCATTTTCACACCCATTAAGCAAGTGAGCTCTTCCCCCTTAAAAAGTCTTAAATAAATATTCACTTCACATAAGAGGAAACATTAATAAGTTTGAGCCATCATAGCGAGTCTAAAAAATTATTTACAAGGAGGTTTAAACATAAATTTTGAACATATTTAGAGAATCATTAGAACTACCAACACTAACAATTTCAGTACTTTTTGAGTGTTTAATTTTTTTATCAATTTTATACAACAAAAAATTCAAAAAAATCACGAAAATAGCCTGTGAGTCAAAATGCTCCCAAATTTGAGGGGCAAACTCCTAATGAATTGCTTCATTTATTTGAGTCGTCATTTTTGGAGCAATTCAATAATCAAAAGACTCTTAATTTATAAAAAGTTTGCAATTTGGCATTATGGCTAGCACGTTGGTGTAGCATCGCCTCTAAATGGCCTAGGATGCATGCATCCTACCCTATCTAGTGCAACTGTAGCCACCCATGGCTGGCTTAAAAGTCTAACATAACTTTGGGCCATGATTTAGCCTAGCAAGCCCATGACATCAACACCCATAGCATAGGCAATGCCTTATAGCGTGCTTGCGACTTGCTAGCATAGGGTGCTCTAGGCTTGGCAAGCGCCTTGTGCTATAGCATGTTAGGCCTTATGCCTATGCCATACCTACTAAGGATAACTGTGGCTAGCCTTCGGTGCCATTGGACCAAGTAATGTGATGCTCGAGGTACGTTCACTAGGCAAATGATCGAAGCATGTAAAGACGAAGGGCTAGCTAAGGTAGGGTTCTCTTGGCTTGATTAGCATGCCTTATGCCATAGCATGCTAGGCCTTGTACCCATGCCATGTGTGCTAGATTTCCCATGCCCTATAGATACCCATATGGGTGGGTAAGGGGAGTATGGATGGCCCATGAGCGATCCAAGCAAGTGAGCTCTTCCTTTTTAAAGAGTCTTAAGTGAAATTTCAATTATAGCATAAGAAAACATTAATATGTGTGAGTCATTATAATAGGTCTAAAATATTATTGTCAACTTTGAGCTGAAATTTTGCAAATATGTGAGGAATAATCAAATCTTACCATCATAAAAAATTTTAGAATCTTTTGAGCACCCAATTTTTTTTATGAATTTTATACAATCAAAAATTCAAAAAATCATGAAAAATAATTCGTGAGTTAGAACGCTCCCAAATTTCAGGAGCAGACTCTTAATGAATTGAGTGATTTGTTTAAGTCATTTTTGGAACAAGTCCATAATCAAAATACCGTCAATTCATAAATATTTCACAACTAGACATTAAGATCGAGATGTTGCTGCAGGCACCCATGGTTACCCGAAAGTCCAGCATACATTGCGGCCATGGTTTAGCCCAAGTAGCCAATGTAATCCATAACCAGAGTACGTGCGACACCTCGTAGCACTCTTGCGGCTTACTTATATGGGGTGCTCCTAGCTTGGCTAGCGTGACTTATATTATAACATGCTGGCCCTTATACCCATGCTGTGCTTGCTGGGGACAATCGTGACTAGCCTCCTATGCCACTAGACCAAATGCTCACGGCACACTCATTGGGCATAGGATTAAGGGACATAACAATGAGAGGCTGGCTTGCAAGGGTCATTCTTGGCTTGGCTGGCACACTCTATGTAGTGGCACGCTAGGCCTTGTTCCCATGCCTTACCTGCTGGGGGCAACCATGGCTTGCCTCCAGAGCCCCAAGACCAGGCGACACTATGCTTATGGCATGCTCGTTGGGCACACAATCGAGGAACATAGCGATGAAGCGCTGGCTCACCAAGGGCACTCTAGGCTTAGTTGAAGTGCCCTATGTCGCAATACGATGGGCATTGTGCCCATGTCATGCCTGCCAGGAGCAATCGTGGGTTGCCTCTCGTGCCTTTGGACTAGGTGACGTGACAGTCATGGCATGCTCGCTAGGGACACAATCAAGGGACATAGTGATCAGGGGTTTGCTCATGTGGGATGCTTTTGGCTTAGTTGGCTCACATGAGGTGCTCTTGGCTTGATTGGCACACCTTGTGTTGCAGCACACTGGGCCTTGTGCCCATCCTATGCCTACTGGGACAGCCTTGGCTTGCCTCTCATGCCTTTAGACATTGTGCTTGTGGCACACTTGCTGGGCACATACCCAAGGAACATAGCAATAAGGGATAGTTTTTATGGAGTAACACTCAGTTCCCTAAGCCTACCAAAAATTTTTCCCAGTCTTTTCCCTTATGATTCTCATTCTTAACAAGCCTAAAGGGCTTGCCTCCTTTGTGAGGGTCTTTATTTTGAAGGATAAGTTCAGACCTCATGACATCAATGCTCCAAAACAAAGGCACAATTGTTGTTAGGGTTATGGGGAGGTATGAATCGGGGCGATAAAGGACTGAATCTTAGTGGATCATGGAAACAAGGCCACTTTGCCACTTACAATACTCCATCAAGTATTGAAGTCATCTGTAAAGGATTCTACCTATCCCTCAATAGGAATCATACTTCAAAGCAGCCCGCACGACACTTTCATCACACGAGCTTGGCCAATGAGACATGCCTTTGGGGACCAAGAGGCCCTTAATATAGGTTGACAATCAAATGACAAGCACATGCATTGCTTCTAGAGTCAAGCTCGAAACAGTCTTCTTTCCCCATTGATTTTACCAAGCCTATTCCCTTAGTTGTTGTTTTGATGAATAGTAAATAGGGATAGTGGGAAACTCGATAATCCATTCATGCGTATCACTAATTAGATGACTAGGCATTTAGCTACTTTAAAAAAGTCATAATTAATCCCACTATCTACTCGCACTTGGTTGAAATTCTTCACTTAAACATTTAAAGCACTGGGTGGAAATCACATTGCATGAGAATCTGCAAGGAAGATCATAATGCTTTGCTTTAATTAAATAATCAAATTCCCCTTGTCCGTACCAGTTTTGAGTTAGTTGTTCAATGCCTAGGAAGGCCCCTGAAGGAGTTGTTCCTAGTTCGTTCCTTGGTCGGCATGCAATAACCCATTCTTACTATCATAGTAGCTCAAGCAGTCCAGTGATACTCAATAAGTGTTAGAGTGGGACCTTCCTATGTAGCCCTCAGAACCAATCTTTTTCCCAAGGTCACGGATCCACTTTGTCTACTTCCCTTGCCTACATTATTCATCGACTAGAAGCTATGTAGCTTGGAGACTTGATGCGATTATAAGTATGACCAAGCATGGGAGGCACTCGGTCCATTAGATTTTCAAGGGCCACTAGGGGCACAAAAGACACCACATGACATGTGTTGCTCTTCCAGCTGCTCAACCCTACCTCTAGTTTAGCCATTTTCAGGGTGGGCGAGCTTTAGAATAAAAATGATAACTCTTTTTGATGCCCCCACTAACATATCTAGACTCCTTAAAGTTAACATAAGCCACCACGTTCTAGTTAAAGAACATTATCTCGATCTCTTATAGAAGCTTTCGTTGAGGCACTATCCGATAAGGTTCCTTCATCTCTTAGGATTGACTAACCCATGTGCAATGGCTATTCACATGGAACCTTTCCCCTCTTTAGCCTTCAATGTTCTTATTTGAATACTTACTGTTGGTACCAAGATCTACATCGATGGCTGCTTGCTCAAGCTCACGCCTCACGTTTTACAGTGACCATCGCACCCTCTTACTTATTGGGGCTTAGCCCTTGCCTCAACAACTAACTATAGGTCGCATACTTCAGTGCCATCCATTTTTAAGGCTAGTTTATTTGGTAGGTGAGTTATTACATACTCCTTAGCGAATTTTGACTTCTATCACTATAAGAAAATTTGAAAAATAGTGATAGATATTTGCGACAAGTAAAATCAGTCGCTAACTAATGATGGATTATCGACACAATTACTAAATTAAAATTTTTATCTACCTACATGTTAGTGACAAACTAGAGACAAAATTTAGCGATCAATAAAATATTCATTGTTAAAATTAATTTTAAATATTTCTATATTTAAAATTTAAGCACATTAACGACCTCTTAGTAATCGAAGGTGTTGGTCACCAAAGGCTGGGGCTTGGGCCGCCATCATAATCCTCCTCAATTCATACCCCAAGTTGTTTGATCGATCAGCTCATGACCATTCCAAATCTGATCGAGGTGCGTCATTGACCCATACGTGCTTCCATCTTGATAATTTCAAGCACTCTTTAACTCTCTTTTAAAAGTCTTTTTTATCTTTCAAGTACATGTTCGCTATCGGTCTTTCACCCGTATTTAGCCTTGGATAAATTTATCGTCCTATTGAGGCTGCATTCCTAAACAACCTGACTCGTTGATAGGCACCTCGTGGTGCAATAAAGTCCAAGCAACTAGGGGTTCTCACCCATTTTTATGCCCCTTTCCAATGGACTTAGGCCCTAGTCCATCATTAAGGATGCTTTTTAAAACTACAATAAAGCATCAAGGGCGGGGTGCTCGATTTTCAAGTTGGTCTTTTTTCAGTTACTTAGCGAATCCTTTTAGTTTCTTTTTCTCTGCTTAAATTGAGTGGGTGGTCTTGCCTGACTTTAGGTCACATTTTGATCAATCGATCATAGGTCCATGAGCCATGAGTAAGCAATACACGCATGTAGGATCATGAGATTTTTTTATCACCATCAAGTCGTGATGCAGCATCACTCGAGACTCATTTTTAGGCTAGCCACGAGCGAAAGGGGCACGAGATGCCAATATCTACTACACAAGATCTTTCCCCTCCCCAAAGGAATTAGGGGTCAAGGGCGACCGTGCGTGATACCCACACAGATATGCCTTTTGCCGAATGGCTTTAGGTGCAACTTACATTCAAAGACTCGATGGTTCACGAGATTCCATAATACATACCAAGTATAGCATTCCGTTATATTCTTCATTGATGCAAGAGTCAAGATATCTGTTGTTGATAGTTGTTTTAAACATTTAGGGAGGACACATCACCTGTTACACATCGAGATTAGAGTGGTAGGGGTATGCTTATTCATTCGAGTTCCTTGGTGGATCCCGTGCTACAAGTTTGTTATGTGTTATATGCTTGTAAGTTGTTTTATTAAGCAAGTTTCGACAATGATCCTTCCGTAGGTTCACCTATGAAAACCATTTTCCAACTTATCGTTCCTTTAAATGACAAGGTTCAATGGACTTCTCGCGACATTACAAGTGGTTAAACACCCACAACATCGCAATTTAGGCACTTCACTAGACCATTCAATTGGTAGGAGCGATGGGCAGTCTGTATAAAGAGCAAGGACGTAATCAACACATGCTGATGACCCACACTTATGAGGAATTCCTCGTTGAAGACCAATAATTGCAATGATCTATTCCCTTCATGATGAAATTTCAAAGATTCCCTGCACCTATCGGCTAAGGCTAAAATCTCATTAAATACATTAGTGTAGCGCACGTGCTGCCTGAAACATCTAAAGACATCATAGACCTATTATTGTTTTAAATATCCTTAGCCTAGGAACCATAGTTCCTCTAACAAGCTGACCATGGAGGGTTACCTTCACATAGCTAGTTAACAGGTTGAGATCTGGTTCGTTAATAAAATTAACCTAACAAATCACTCTACCAACCAAGAATGACCATGCATTACCACCTATGTAATCAACAAAAGCTCTTAGTCTGTCAATCCTTATTATGCCTTCATCTAATAAGTTTTCCCATGCTGAGCCAAATTAAGCCACACGTTCTGCTCTTGTTGGTGTCCTTCCATCAATTCCTTTAAGTTATAGCCTTGCGACCATAGTCCACTTGAAACCCAAACACTTATGATTTCTCATGAGGTGCTACAAAATCCTAAAAGCAACACACGTTAATCCGTGGTTGGTAATGTTTATGGTTGAGAGTAAGATGGTATCTAATCGCATTCTTTCATTCTTTATTAGTGAAAACATCCTTGGCAAATGCTTTCGCAATTGTTCATCTTTCAAAAATCCAAGAATTTCACTCTAGCTATGAAATACAAATGCCTCCAACTGCCCCTATTAATCATTACTCCAATCCTAAAGGCCAACAGAGTAGGACCAA
Organism: Moringa oleifera; assembly: GCA_021397835.1. Lineage (NCBI taxonomy): Eukaryota > Viridiplantae > Streptophyta > Magnoliopsida > Brassicales > Moringaceae > Moringa > Moringa oleifera. The sequence continues at coordinate 299,976 of JAJFZO010000235.1, forward strand.
AATCCTATGATGTTATCCCATGCTAATATATTCAAAATGTAAACTTGCTTTGAGCACTCTAATTTCTTAAAAATAATAGCGTTGAAGGCACGATCTGCCCAACTAATGTTAAAAGTGCATCGTCGACACTAGGAACGAGCAAACTAGTGCACACCATAGGCAAACCAATTGACCTATCCTAAGGTGCAACTACAAGCCTTTTAACTGCAACAACTTAAATATACGTTATGGGAGCTAGAATTACCGCCACTGCTAACACTAGACTTACCCTCAAATGGATGCTTGTTAAGGAATTTGGATTGTGCTCATTCTAATAACCAAACTCAAGGAGACCGATATTGTTATTTATTGTCACTACCTCCCCATGTTAGGATTAGGCAACTTGCTTGCCTACTGCCTTCCTTGGATGTGGCGACCATTTCTTAAGCCCTTTCTCTGCAATTGAACCCTAATTCTCCATCACCCATCACCACCATAGTAGGCAACTATCTTACCATCAGAAGTTAATAAGGTAGAAATATGAATGATGTATCGTCGACATGATGGCTTTGTGATCCGTCGAGTTATCATGAATCACCAGAGTAATAGGAAAGCCTGTATTGACCTTTTATCTAATAAATGCATCTCTTAGGCCTTGTGCCCATGCCATGACTTGGCTCTTGTGCCCATCTACCAAGTGACATGACGCTTGTGGCATGCTCGTCGAGCACATAATTAATGCACGTAGAGATGATGGGTTGGATCCCATTGGGCACTTTCATCTTGGCTGGTACGCCTTATGCAGCAAAACACTAGGCCTTGAACCCATGTTATACCCACTAGGAGCAGCCATGGCTAGCCTTCCACGCCCTTGGGCCAAGCAATGCAGTGCTCATCGCACACTTACTAGGCACACGATCGAGGGACATGGTGACTAGGCGTTGGCTGAAGTGAGGCACTTTTAGCTTGGCTGGTGTGCTTTGTGCCGTTCACACTGGGCATTATGCCTTTCTCATGCCTGCTGGTAGTAACTGTGGCTTACATCCCATGTCCTTAGACTGGGTGTTGGAGCATATGTGGCATGCTTGCTGGGCACAAAATTAATGGATATAGCAACATAGGGCTAGCTCTCGTAGGGTGCTTTAAGCTTGCTGATGTGCCTTGTGCTGTAGGCTACTGGGCCTTACCCCTATGCCATGCTTATTAGGGCTAATTGTGCCTTGCCTCTCGTGCCCTTGGACCAAGTGACACAACGCTTATGGCCCACTCCCTGGGCACACAATCGAGTCACTTAGCGATAAGGTGTTGGCTTATGTAATGCGCCCTTGGATTGACTCGTTCAACCGCTATGGCTACATGCTAGGCCTTGCACTCATGCCATTTCTGCTAAGGGAAATAGTGGCTTGCCTCCCATGCCTTTAGACTTTATGCTTGTGGCACACTTTTTGAGTACAAACCCGAGGGACAAATTTTTGTTATCTTGTTTAGAATAACACTTAGTTCCATCAGCTTACTAGTTATTTTTCCAAGTGTTTTCCCTTATAATTCTCACTCTTTACAATCTTAAGGGGCTTGCCTCTTTTGTAAAGGTCTTTATTTTAAGGAAAAATTTAGACCAGGTGGCTCTAATGGTTCAAAACAAAAGGATAATGATTGTTATGGTGGGGGGGAGGGGGCGAATCAAAGTGACAAAAGGTTGAATCTCAGTGGATCATAGCGACAAGGCCACTCTGCCACTTAAAATACCCTATCACATATTTAAGTCATTTGAAAAGGATTTTACTCATCACTTGGTAGAAATCATAGCTCAAGGAATCATACCCGACACGTGCCTTTGGGGCTCGAGAGGCCCTCACTATAGGTCGGCAAATGATTGACAAGCGCATGCATCGCTTCTAGCTCAAATTCTGCCTTAAAAGCATTCAATCAAAATTCAACGCATTGTAGCTTCATGCCACTAGCTTTTCAACCGGGCGCTTGACCAATTATGCAAATCAACGGTTCCTTTCATACAAGGTTGAATTATGATTGCAATGTGGGCATCAGTAGGGTAAAACTAACTTGTCACACAATGGTCTAAACCTGGCTCATGTTCTTTATTGGTGGGTGAACAATCCAAAAATTAGAGAATTCTACTTCATAACAGTAGAAAGAGTCGACATCAAAGGATAGAAAAGCAATGTCGCTATGAGCACTTGGCTACCACACGCCAGTTATCATTTTAGTAACTTTTCTCATACCTTTGGCTTTGAATTCTGAAGGTCTAAAGGATTGATAAGCCATGCTTTCATACTTTGTATTCGTATTAGAAATTAGAATCAAATGAGCTTTTACTCTTTTGTTCCACATGAGATTTCTTTTCTCGTTGAGCTTATCTTATGACACCTACATGATTTTTTAATAGATGTCCTACCACAGCCATCTCTGCATCAAACAATATCTTTAGCCCCACCTCTAATTCACGGAATAAGTAAAATAACATTAAAAAGTAGTGGTATTTCACTTTCGTTATTTTTTGCTCTTAGTTATCATACATCTTTCAAGTCATTGAACAAAGTCCAACTAGAGTTAAGCTTAACAGTGCCTTTTTTCGTTACTGATTCTGCCAAGCGTATTCCTTAACTGTGGTTTTACTGGATAGTAGATATGGATAGCAAGAAACTCATTAATCCATTCATGCAAGTAACTAATTAAATGACTAGGCATTTGGCTACCTTAAGAGAGCCATAGTTAATACCGCCATTTCCCTTATTTGGTTTAATTTCTTCACTTTCGCATTTAGAGCACTAGGCATAAATCATAACGAGTGAGCATCCATAAGCACCATCAAAGTGCTATATTTTAATTAAACAGTTGGAACGAGCCATAGGAGCAACTCGAGCAGTTCATTAACAGTCGATGGGTTCGAGACTAGGACCTCTATGTCCCACCTTTTGCCCTACCTTTACAGCCAGTCCTTTTCTCAAGATTGCGAATCCATTTTGTCGTACATTATTCCATTGATCAGAGGCTATTCACTTTGGAGACTTGACATAATTATGAGCACGATCGAGCATGGGAGGTACTTAGTGCTCTAAGTTTTCGAGGTCGCATGGGACACCATGCCACATGCGATGTTGGCTGAGCCATTTTTAAGGTGCGCAGGTTATTAAATAGAAAAGATAACTCTTCCTAAGGCCTCCACTGACATCTCAGGACTCGCTAATGTTACCTTCAACCACCACATCTTAGTTTCAGAGTTTTAACTAGACCCTCTCTCAAAGGTCTCACCAAGGCATTACGTAACAGGCTTCCCCTGTCCCTTAAGATCAACTAACCCATGTGCAAGTGCCATTCAAATGGAACCTTTCCCCTAACAGGGCTTGCTTACTTAGGGAGTTATGAGCCTTGCCTTCATGTCGTGCATGTTGAGGGTAGGTATGGCTAGCCCCTTGTGCCCTTAGACAACGTGACGGGACGCTTATGGCTCACTCACTATCACATGATCGAGGGATGCAACAATGAAGGGTTACCTTGCATAGGGCTCTATTGGCTTTACTAGCATGCCTTGTGCCCCAACATGGTTAGCCTTGCACCCATACTAGTGGGCAGGGGGGAGCACACTTGACTGGTGTGCGACCATCAAGCTGGTCACCTCTTTTCCCTTAAAGATTCTTAAATGAAAATTCACTTCTAATACAAGGAAACATCAATATGTATAAGCCATCACAATGGGTCTCAAAAATTATTTAAAAGAAGATTTGAGCTAAAATTTAGTATCGATGTAGAGAATAATCAAATCTACCAACACAAAAAATTTTAGAATTTCTTAAGCATCTAATTTTTTTATGAATTTTATATAGCTAAAAATTCAAAAAAACATGAAAAAAAAACCATGAGTAGCAATGCTCCCAAAATTGAGAGGCAAACTCCTAAAGAATTGCATGATATATTTAAGTCATTTTTGGAGCAATTCAAAAATTAAAAGACTATCAATTCATAAAAAGTTCACAATTGGGCAATGTGACTAACATGTGCTGCAAAGCTGCCTCCACATAGCCCAGGATCCATGCATGCTACCCTGTGTAGTGCACATGTAGCGACTCATGGCTGCTCTGAGAGTCGAGCATAGCTTGGGGCCACGGTCCAGCCTGGGTAGCCCATGAAATCAACACTCAAACCACAGATGATGCCTTACATTGTGCATACGATTTGTTTGCTTGGAGCACTCTTGGCTTCGCTAGCATGCCTTATGCTACAGCATCTTAAGCCTTGCACCCATGTCATGTCTACTAAAGATAGCCATGGATAGCCTTTCATGCCCTTGGACCAGTCAATGTGGTGCTCATGACACACTTAGTGGACACACTACCATGGGACGTAATAATGAAAGGTTGGCTTGTGTGGTGCTCTTTTTGCTTGATTGGTGCATTATGTGCTACAGCAGATTAGGCCTTGCACCCATGCAATCTGTGTTGGGTTTCCCATGCCCAATGTCCACCCATGTTAGTAGGCAGAGGTGACCATGCATGGCCCTTGAGCTCCCATCAAGCAGGCTAGCTCTTTCCCCCCGTAGAGTCGTAAATGAAAATTCACTTCGACTAGGATTAAAACATCAATATATCTAAGTCATCCTGATGGGTCAAAAAAAATATTTACAAGAAGTTTTGAGCTGCAATATTGCACAAAGGTATAGAACAGCTAAATCTACCAACATAAAAGATTTCAAAAGTTCGTAGCATCAAATTATTTTTTTTTATGATTTTTGCACAGCCACAAATTCAAAAAATCATGAAAAATAGTTCATGAGTCAAAAGCTCCCATATGTGAGGGGTAGATCCCTATTAAATTGCAAGATTTATTTGAGTCATTTATAGAGCAATTAAACAATCAAAAGATTGCCAATTCGTAAAAAGTTTGTAACTAAGGATTGCAACCGGCACGTTGGTGCAACGTTGCCACTAGATGGCTTAGGATGCATGCATGCTGCCTTGTCCTGTGCGTCTGCAGTGACCAATGGCTCCTTTAAGAGTTGAACACGGCTTAGGGCCATGATCTAGAAAAGTGAACCCATGTAATCAACACCCACACCACATGCAATGCCTCACCGCGTACGTGCGACTTGCTTGTGTGGGGCATTCTTGTCTTGAGTGGTGCACGTTGTGCTATAGCACATTGGGCATTGCATTCATGCCATACTTGTTGGGGATAACCATAGCTAGCCTCTTATGCTCCTAGACCAGTCTATGCAGCACCCGGCACATGCTTGCTGGACACACGATCGCAGGATGTTGCGAAGAGGGGTTGGCTTACATAAGGTTCCTTGGCTTGGCTGGCGTGCCCTATACCTCAACACGCTAGGCCATCCACCCATACAATGTTCATGAGTTTCCCAAATCCAACACCTACCCATGTGGTGGGTAAAGGCCACCAAGTTAGTGAGCTGCTTTGCTCTAAAGAGTCTTAAATGAAAAATTACTTTCAGTACAAGGAAACATCAATATATCTAAGCCATCATAATGGGTTTTAAAAATTATTTACAAGGAGTTTTTAAGTTGAAGTTCTGTACAGATGTAAAGAATATTTAGATCTAAAAAAAAAAAAAAAAATTCTTAGCATCCAATTTGTTTTACGAATTCTATCCAACCAAAATTTCAAAAATTCATGAAAAGTAGCCTATGAATCAGAGGGTCAAACACCTAAGGCCGTCTCCAACGAAGACGGTAAAACGACATTTTGCTGTAAAAAAGTGTTGAACCATCTCCAACGAGACGGCAAATTGATCCCTTCAATTTGGTGTAGTAATGTAACTGTACCAAATTGGTGTAATTTTAAAATATTTTTTTTACAAATTACTTTTTTAAAGATTTTAAATCAAAGATATTTTTGATCAATAACTTAATAAATATATGATATTATTAGAAAAAATTATACTTTTAAGAATATCTCATCAAGATCTTTGAAATAAGACCAATATTCAATATATAATTTATTTTATTTAAATTAATAATAATAATAATTTATTTTATTAATAATAAAATTATATTTATTATTATAATTATTATTTAAAAATATATAAAAATTTAAAATAATTTATAATTTATGATATAATTTAAATTTTTGCATGAATATGATAAAAATAATTTTTTTTCAATTGATAACATAGTACAATAAATATAACAACACATAACCATTACAACTTAAACAGAAATTACAACATTAATTTCAAAAAACTAAATATTGTAATGTGTTTAGTGATTTTATTTTATCTTGTACCAATTACGTAATGAAATTTTAATATCGATTTAAATCATGTATGTAAAACTACTCTATTAAAAAATTATATATTATCATAAAAATATAAGTAACTCATAAAAATAATTAAGTTAAAATTACTGTAAAAATATTTTTATGAAATTTAATTAATAAATTATTAATTTTAAAATTACTAAAAATAAATAATTTATTATATAATATTAATTTTCTAAAAAAATATAAATATAAATTAAAATTTAAAATTATATTAATTATTTTTAAAATATTTACAAATTAATCAATATTTATAAACATTTTTATTGATAATTATTATTTATATTATTTAAATAATATTATAACACTAATTTGGTGTAAATGGGTTGAAAATGAAAAAAATTTGGTGTTGCAATATTTTAAAAAGATTTTTTTTTATAACATCAAATTGATGTTAAATTTAGTGTATAAGGTTGGAGATAGCCTAATGAATTGCATCATTTATTTGAGTAATTTTTAGAGCAATTCAAATTTCAAAAAATTGTTAATTCATAAAAAGTTTCCAATTGGGCATTGTGGCTAGACGTTGGTATAATGTTACATTTAAATGGCAAAGGATGCATACATGCTACCCTATCTAGTGCATCTATAGCCACACATGGCTACATAAGAGTCCAACACAACTTAGGCCCATGGTCTAGCCCTACTAACCTATGTAATCAACACCCACAACACGTGTCACGCCTCACAACATGCTTGGGTAGGGCACTTTTAGCTTGGCTAGCACACCTTGTGCTATAGCATGCTAGGTCTTGTACTCATATCATGCCTGATATGGATAGTCATGGCCACCCTTTCGTGCCTTTGCACCAATTACTCGTAGCATGCTCACTGGGCACACGATTTAGGGACATAGCGACAAGGGGCTAGCTTATGTGGGGCTAGCTCATTTCTTGCCTTGGCTGCCATGCCTAATGTCGCAGCATACTAGGCCTTGTGCCCATGTCATGTGCACTGGGTTTTCCATGCCCAGTGGCTCCCCATATGGGTAGGCAGGCACGAGCACGCATGACCCGTGAGTGCCAACCAACCAAGTGAGCTCTGCCCCTTAAAGAATCTTAAATGAAAATTCACTTCTCGTAAGAGGAAACATGAATATGTCTGAGTCATCATAATGTGTCTAAAAAATTATTTACAAGGAATTTTGATTTGCAATTTTGCAATAATGATGTCTACTAACCTAAAAAATTTCATAATTTTCCAAGAATCCAATCTTTTTTAATGGATTTTATACCAAAAATATTCAAAAAATCATGAAAAATAGCCCATGAGTCAGAATGCGCTAACTTTGAGGGGCTAACTCCTAATGATTATTGGAGTCATTTTGAGAGCAATTCAACAATCAAAAGACCATCAATTTATAAAAACCTCACAACTGTGCATTGTGGCCAACACCTTGGTGCAGCATTGCCTCTAAATGGCTCAAGGTTAATGCATGCTGCCCTATTTAGTGCACCCACAACCAGCCATGGCTGCCTTGAGAGTCCAGTAAAGCTTAAGGCCATGGTCTAGTCTAATAAAGCTTGGAGTCATATTATCAACAACCAAAACACATATGACGCCTCACAGCGTGCGAGGGGCACTAATGGCTTGGCTGACAAGCCTTCTGCTATAGCATGCTGGGCTCTTCACCCATTTCATGCCAATTGGGGACAGCCATGGCTATCCTCCTATGGACTAGATGACATAGCGCTCGTGGCACGCTCATTAGGAACATGATCAAGGGATGTTACGATAAAGGGCTGGCTCGTATCGGCCCCTCTTAGCTTCGTTGGTGAGCCTTGTGCCACAGCACATTGTGCCTAGCGCCCATGCCATGTGCATTAGGTTTCTCATACCCAATGCCTGCCCATGTGGATGGGCAAGGATAGAGCACCCATTACTTGTAAGTGCCCACCAAGCAAGCGAGCTCCTCCTCCTTAAAGAGTCTTAAATGAAAATTTAAATCTACACGAGAAAATGAAATATTTCTATGCCATCATAATGGATCTAAAAATTATTTACAAGGAGTTTTGTGCTGAAATCATGCAAAGATGTAAAGAATAAGTAGATCTACCAACATGAAAAATTTTATACTTTTTTAAGTATCCAATTTTTTTGTATGGATTTTATATAGTCAAAAATAACCCGTGAGTTCCAATGCTCCCACATTTGATAATAACACTCCTAATGAATTGCATGATTTATTTGAGTCTTTTTTGGAGCAATTCAACAATCAAAAGACCATCAATTCATAAAAAGTTCACAACTAATCAAAAGACCATCAATTCATAAAAAGTTCATAACTAGCCATTATGGCCAATGCATTGGTGTGGCGTTGCCTCTAAATTGTTTACGATTTATGCACACTACCTTGTCCAATGCATTTACGAGCACCTATGTCTATGCTGAGAGTCTAGCACAATTTAGGGCCACGGTCTAGCCCAACTAGCCCATATAATCAATATCAACATCAAATGCGATACCTTGTAGCATGCTTACATGAGACACTCTTGGCTTGGCTACTGTGCCTTGTGTTACAGCACAGTGGCCTGTGCACCCATGATGTGTCTATGAGGACAGTCATGTTTGATCTCCACGCCCTTGGGCCAAGCACTTGTGGCACATACATTTGGCACACGATTGAGAGAAGTAGCGACGAGGTCTAGCTCACACCTAGCTCTCTTGGCTTGGTTGGCACATCTTATGCCCCAGCAAGCTGGACATTGCACCTATGGCATGTGCATTGGGTTTCGCATGTCCAACGCTTGCCTATATGGGTAGACAGACGCGAGCATTCAGGGCCTGTGAGTACCTACTAAGCATGGGAACTCTTCCCTTCGAAAGAGTCTTTAATCAAAATTCACTTCTGGCAAGAGGAAACATCAATATGTCTATGTCTTCATAATAGGTCTAAAAATTTATTTATAGGGAGTTTTAAACTGAAATTTTGCATTAATATAGAGAATAATCAAGTCTATTAACAAAAAAAATTAAAATTTTCAAAGAATCAAATATTTTTTTAACGAATTTTAAAACATCAAAATTTTTTAAAAAATTATAAAAAATAACCCATGAGTTTGAACATTCCTAAATTTGAGGGGCAAACTCCTAAGGAATTGCATGATTTATTTTAGCTTTTTTTTTGAGCAATTTAACAATTGAAAGGCTGTTAATGCACAAAATGCTCACAATTAGGCATTACGACCAACATGTTGGGGCAATGTTACCTCTAGATGGCCTAAGGTGCATAACTGCTACCATGTCTAGTCCACTTACAGCCATCTAAGATTGCCCTGTGACTTTAGCATAGCTTGGAGCCATGGTCTAGCCTAGCTAGCCATGTAATTAATAACCACAGCACGTGTTATGCCTCACAACGTGCTTGTGGCTTGCTAGTGTGGGGCGCTTTTAGCTTGATCGGCATGCTTGTGTTATATCACTCTAGGCCTTATGCCCATGTTATGTTATGCCTACTAGGGATAGTTATGGCTATTCTTCCATGCCCATGGACCAGGTGGGATGGTGCTCATGGCACGTTGATTGAGCACGTAATCAAGGGATGTTATGATGAAAGGTTGGCACACATAAGCCCCCTTGGCTTGGCTGGCATACCTTGTGCTACAGAACACTAGGCCTTACGCTGAAGCCATGTCCATTGAGTTTCTCACACCTAGCACTTACTCATGTGTGTGGATAGGGAGGTAGCATGCAAGATCCATAAGTGCCTATCAACCAGGTGAGCTCTTCCCCCTTAAAATGTCTTAAATGAACTTCACTTCTAGTAGAAAAAAACATCAACATGTGTAAGCTGTCATAATCCATTTAAAAAATTATTTTTAACAAGTTTTCAGCTAAAATCTTGGCCAGATGTAGAGAATGATCAACACTACTAACATAAAAAATTTTGAAATTTTCTAAGCATATAATTTTTTGTATGAATTTTTGCAGTAAAAAATTCAAAAAATCATGAAAAATTACTCATGAGGTTGAATACTCCCATATTTGAGGGGTAGACTCCTAACAAATTACGTGATTTATTTGAGTACTTTTGGAGCAATCAAAAATCTAAAGATCATCAATTCATAAAAAGTTTATAATTACCCATTGCAGCTACCACATTAATGTAGTGTTGCCTCTAAATGGCCTAGGGTTCATGCATGCTACCCTGTCCATTGCACCTGTAGGCACCCATAGCTGTACTGAGAGTCCAACATTGGTTTGATCCATGGGCTAGCTTAGCTAGTCCATGTAATCAACACCAATAACACGTTCAACACGTTGCAACATGCTTGCTTCTTGCTTGTGTGGGGCGCTCTTGGCTTTGCTAGCTTGCCTTGTGTTACAGCACATTGGGCCTTATGCTGATGCCATGTTTGATAGGGACAATCATGGCTAGGCTCTTATGCCCAAGCAATGTGATGCTCGTGGCATGTTTGCTAGGCACACAATTGAGGTATGTAGCGATGAAAAGCTGGCTTGCATGGGGCTCTCTTGGCTTAGCTGGCACGCCTTATGCCCCTACATATTGGACACTGTGTCCATGCCATGTGCGCTGGGTTTCCTATGCTCAGTGCCTACTTATGTGGAAGGTGAGGCATGAGCATGCATGATCCATGAGCGCCTACAAAGTAGGTGAGCTCTTCTCTCTTAAAAGGTCTTAAATGACATATCACTTCCGGTTAGAGGAAACATTAGTATGTCTGAGCTATCATAATGGGTCTAAAAAATTATTTACAAAGAGTTTAAGATGAAATATTGTAAAGATGTTGAGAAAAATCAGATCTAACAACATAAAAATTTCAAAATTTTTTGAGCATCCAATTTTTACGTATGAATTTTGTACAATCAAAAATTCAAAAAACATGAAAAATAGCCTATGACTTTCAATGCTTCCATATTAAAGGGGCAAATTATTAATGAATTATATGATTTATTTGAGTCATTTTTGGAGCAATTCAATAGTCAGAACACCATTAATACCAAAAAAGTTCGCAATTGACCATTGTGGCTAGCACGTTGGGGTAGCGTTGCCTCTAGATGGCCTAAGGAGCATGCATGCTACCTTGTCTAGCACACCTACGAGTACCCATGGCTGCCCTTAGAGTCCGGCATACGGGGCCATGGTTTAGCTTAGCTAACCCAAGTAATCAACCTCACAACAAGCACGATGCCTCACAGTATACTTATGGCTTGCTTGTGTATGGCGCTCTCGCCTTATGCTATAGTATTCTAGGTTTTGCACCAATACTATGCCTGATGGGGACAGCCATTGTTAACCTCCTGCCCCCTTGGACTAGGGCACTTATGGCATGCTAGTTGGGCACAGTATCAAGTGATGTATCCATGATGGGTTACATAGGGCTATGATGCCTTGTCTGGCATGTCTTATGCTATAACACATTGGGCCTTGCGATGAAGGCATGTGTCCTAGGTACCCCATGCCGAATGCTTGCCCATGTGGGTAGGTAAGGGGGATGCATACATGGCCCGTGAGCACCTATCAAGCAGGTGAGCTCGTGCCCCTTAAAGTGTTTTAAATGAAAATTCATTTCCGATAAGAGAAAACATCAATATGTCACAGTCATCTTAATATGTCTAACAAATTACTTACAAGGAGCTTTGAACTAAATTTTTTCATAGATATTAAAAATAATTAGATATGCCAACATCAAAATTTTCAAAATTTTCTGAGCATTTCATTTTTCTAATGAATTTTATATAGTAAAAAATTTTAAAAGAAATAAAAAATAGCCCTTGAGTCAAAATGCTCCCTAATTTGAGGGACTAAGTCCTAATGAATTGCATGATTCATTGGGGTCACTAGCACGTTAGTGCAACATTGCCTCTACATGCCCTTTCTAGGGAACCTGTAGCCACGCATGGTTGCTTTAAGAGTCCAACACAACTTGGGGCCATGATCTAGCCCAACTAGCCTAAGTAATCAACATGCATAGCACATGCAATGCCTTACAGCATGGTTACAGCTTGCTTGCGTGGGGCAACTTTAGCTTGGCTAGCATGCCTTGTGCTATAGCACGTTAGGCCTTGGGCTGATGCTGTGCCCGATGAGAAAAGGCTGGCTCGAGTGTAGCTTCCATGGGTCAACTAGCGCCCCTTATGCCGCAGCATGTTGGGCCTTACATCCATGTCATGTGTGCTTAGTTTCCCATGTCCAGCTCCAAGCCATATGGGTAAGCAAGGGGGAGCATGCATGGCTCGAGGGTACCCACTAAGTACATAAGCTTCCTACCCCTAAAGAATCTTAAACAAAAATTCACTTTGAGCATGGTAAATATCAATATGTCTGAGCTGTCCTAATGGGTCGAAAAAGTTATTGATGAGCAATTTTAAGCTAAAATTTTAAATAGAGTAGAGATAATCAGATCAACCAATATAAAAATTTTAGAATGTTTGGTGCATTATTTTTTATGAATTTTACTAAGCTGAAAAATTCAAAAAATCATAAAATATAACCCACGAGTTAGAATGCTCCCACATTTAAGGGGCAGACTCTTAATGAATTGCATGAGTTATTTGAGTCATTTCTAGAGCAATTCAACAACCGAAAGACCATCGGTTCAAAAAAAGTTTTCAGCTGGGCATTATGACTAGCACGTACATGCAGCATTGCCTCTAGATGGCCTATGGTGCATGCATGCTACCTTGCCCAATGTATTGACAGCCAACCATGGCTACCATGAGAGTCTAGCATAGTTTATGGCATTGGTCTAGCCTAGCTATCCCATGTAATTGACACCCATAACATGCACAGCATTGTACAACGTGGTTATAGCTTGTGTGCACAGGGTGCTCTTGGTTTGGTTAGCGCACCTTATGCAATAGCACATTGGGCCTCGCACCTTGTCATGCTTATTGGGGATAGTAGTGGCCAGCCTCAAGTGCTCTTCGACTAGGTGTAAATGGCTTGCTGATTGGGCGCACCATCGAAGGATGTTGCGATGAAAGGTTAGCTCGCGTGAGGCTCTCTTGGCTTGGTTGGCGCACTGTTGCTATAGCACATGAGGTCTTGTGCCACAGCACACTAGTTCTTATGCCTATTCCATGTGGATTGGGCTTCCCACACTCAGGGCTTGACTCTCTGGCTGGGCTAAAAGGAAGCACGCACGGCTCATGGGCACGCACCAAGCAAGTGAGCTCGTACCCTCCAAAGAGTATTAAATGAAAATTCACTTCTAGCAGAAGGAAACATCAATAAGTCTAAGTCATCATAAAAGGTTTAACGATTTGTTTATAAAGAGTTTTGAGCTAAAGTTTTGCACAAATGTAGAGAATAATCAGATCTGTTAATACAAAATAATTCACAATTTTTTAGCATCTTTTTTTTGTGAATTTTATACAGCCAAAAGTTTATAAAACCATGAAAAATAGTCCGTGAATGGAATGCTTTCGAATTTGAGAGGTAGACTCCTAACAAACAAATGATTTATTTAAGTAATTTATGAAGTAATTTAATAATGAAAAGACCATCAGTTCATAAAAAGCTCGCTACTAGGCATTACAGCCAAGACGTTGGTGCAGTGTTGCCTTTAGATGGCCCAAAGTGCATCCGTATAGCCCTGTTGAGTGTCTATGTAACCACCCATGGGTTCCTTATAGTCTAGCATAAGTAAAGGTCATGGTCTAGCCCAGCTAGCCCATGTAATAAACACCCATAGCACATGCGATGCCTCACAGTGTGCTTGCGACTTGCTTGCGTGGGATGGCTTGTACTACAACACGTTGGGCCTTACACCCATGCCATGCCTATTGAGAGTAGCTATGGCTTGGCTGGCGTACCTTATGCAACAGTATGCTAGGCCTTTTAACTATGCTGTCCCTACTAAGGGTATGCGTGGCTTACCTTTTATGCCCTTGGACCAAGTGATGTTGCTTCGTGGCACACTCTTTTGTCACATGATGTAAGGAAGTAGCAACGAGGAGCTAGCTTGCATGTGGGGCAAAAAGGAGCACACATGGCCCATAAGCACCCACTGAGCAGGTGAGTTCCTCCCCAAAAGAGTTATAAATGAAAAATTCACTTCAGGTAAGCAAAAACATCAATATATCTAAACCATCATAATGGGTTTAAAAATTATATACAAGGATTGTCGAGCTAAACTTTTGCATAGATTTAGAGAATAATCAAATCTATAGGATGAAATTTAAGAATTTTATGAACATTCATTTTTTTAAGAATTTTATATAACTAAAAATTAAAAAAAAAAATCATGAAAAGTAGCGTGTGAGTCGGAATACTCCCAAATTTGAGGGGTAGACTCTTATTCAAAAGACCTTAATTCTTAAAAATTTTACAACTGGGCATTATAGCCAACATGTTTGCACTGTGTTGCATCTAGATGGCTTAGAGTACATGCATGTTGCTTGTTAAGTCCACTAGCAGCCACTCATGGCTGCTCTGAGAGTTCAGCACAGTTTGGGGACATGGTCTAGCCTAGCTAGCCCATGTAATCAACACCCACAGCGTGTTTGACGCCTCAAAACATGCTTGCGGCTTGCTTGCATGAGGCACTATTTGATTAACTGGCGCACTTTGTGCTACATCAAGCTTGACCTTGCAATCATGTTGTGCCTATTAAAGATAGTCGTGGCTAGCATCCCATGTCCTTGGACTAGGTGATGAGAGATTAATGTGCGTGGGACTTTCTTAGTTTAGCTAGCATGACTTGTGTTGTAGCATGCTTGGCCTTGTGCCCATGCCATATGCACTTGGTTTCGTATGCCTAACGCTTGCCCATGTGGGTGGGCAGGTAAAGCACACACAACCCGTGAGTGATCATCAAGCAAGTGAGCTCCTCCATCTTAAAGAGTCTTAAATGAAAATTCACTTGTGGTAGAAAGGACAATCAATATGTTTGGACTGTCATAATGGGTTTAAAAAAATTATTTACAAGGAGTTTTGAGCTAAAATTTTGCATAGATATAAAGAATAAACACATTTACCAACACAAAAAATTTAAGAATTTTCTAAGTATTAACTTTTTTTATGAATTTTGTATGATTAAGAATTCAAGAAATTAATGAAAAATAGCCTAACAATCAAAATATTCCCATATTTGAGGCTCTAGACTCCTAATAAATTGCATGACTTATTTAAGTAATCTTTGGAGTAATTTAATAATCAAAAGACTGTCAATTCATAAAAAGTTTGCAATTGGCCATTACGACTTGTAGATTGGTGTAACATTGCCTCCAGATGGCGTAGGGTGCATGCATGCTGCCTTATTTAATGTATTTGCGGGCACACATGGTTGCCTTGAGAGTCCAACATAATTTGAGGCCATGGTCTGGCCCACCTAGACCATGTAATCAAGACCAACAGCACGTACAATGCCTTACAGTGTGCTTATGGCTGCTTGTGCACTTGGCTTGGCTGGTGTGCCTTGTATTATAGCAAGCTAAGCCTTACACCTATGCCATCCCTACTAGGGATAGCCGTGGCTAGCCTCTCATGCCCTTGGACCAGGCGACAAAAAGATGAGGGGCTAGCTCACGTGGAGCTCTGTGGGCATGGTTGGTAGGTCTTGTGCCACAGCACACTGGGCCTTCTGCCCATGCCATGTGCTCTAGATTTCCCACACCCAGCACCTGCCCATGTGAAAGGGGTGCAAGCGGGGAGTACGCATGGTCTGTCAGTGCCTACCAAGCATGTGAGCTCCTGCCACCTAAAGTGTCTTAAATGAAAATTTGGTTCCCTTAGGAAAAAACATTAATATGTTTAAGCCGTCATAGTGGGTTAAAAAATTTATTTACAAGGAGTTTTAAGTTAAAATTTTACATCAATATAGAGAATGATCGGATTTACCAACATAAAAAACTTTAGAATTTTTTGGGCATTCAATTTTTTTGTATGAATTTTATATAGTCAAAAATGCAAAAGATCATGAAAACTAGCCTGTGAGTTTTAATGCTATCAAATTTAAGGGATAGACTCCTAATTGGGCATTGTGACTAGAAAAAATGTGCACTGTTGGCTTTCGATGGCCCAAGGTAGTTGCTTGCTACCCTATCCAATGGAGTTGTAGCCACCCATGGTGGCCTTAAAAGTCTAGCTTAGCTAGGGCCCATAGTCTAGCTTAGCTACCCATGCAATCAACACCCACAACATGTGAGACACCTCATAGTATGCATGCGGCTTGCTTGCGTAAGGCGCTCTTTGATTAGTTAGTTTACCTTATTCTACAGAAGCTGAGCCTTGCGCCTTTACTGTGCCTACTAGGGATGCTGTGACTAGCCTCTTGTTTCCTCAAACCAAGAGACGTGATGCTCTTTGCACACTCACTGAGCACATGATTGAGAGACGTAGTGACAAAGGACTGGCTAACATAGGCCTCTCTTGGCTTGGCGAGCGTGCCTTATGCAGTAACACACTGGGCCTTACCCCTATGCCATTTGAACTATCATTTCCCACATCCGGCACCTACCCATATTGGTTGGCTTGGGGGAGCACACATGAATTATGACTGTGTACTAAGTAGATGACCCCTTCCCCCCTCCCCTAAATGAAAATTCACTTTCGATGGGAAGAAACATCAATATGCTTGAGTCATCATTATATTACATGGAGTTTTGAGTTTAAATTTTGCACAGATGTAGAGAATAGTCAAATCGGCCAACATAAAAAATTTATTTTATGAAATTCATACTATGGAAAATTAAAAAAATCATGAAAAAAATGTTCATGAGTCAAAATGCTCCCACATATAAGGGGCACACCCAAAACAAATTGCATGGTTTATATGAGACATTCATGAAGCAATTGAATAGTTAAGAGAATGTCTAGTCACAAAAGTTCATAACCAGGCATTGCGGCATTGCATGTAGATGGCATAGTGTACATGCATGTTACCTCATCTTATGTAGTTGTAGCCAACCATGGCTGCCTTGAAAGTCCATCATAGCTTAAGGGCATGGTCTAGCCCAGCTAACCCATGCAATCAACACCCACGGCACATGCAATGCCTAGTATCGTGCTTATGGTTTACTTACTTAAGATGCTTTTGGCTTGACTGGCATGCCTTATGCTTAAGAACATTAGGCCTTGCACCCATACTATGCTTCTAAGGGGTAGCCATGCCTTTGGACAAGGCAACATGATGCTCATGGCACGTTGCTAGGCACACGATTGAGGGACATAGTGACAAGGGACTAGCATGTGTGAGGCTCTCTTAGCTTGACTGGCGTGCCTTGTGTCAAAGCACGTGAGGCCTTACCGCCATGTTGTGCCCATGTGGGTAGGCAAAGGGGGCACACATGACGTGTTAGTGTTTACCAAGCACGTGAGCTCTTGCCTCTTAAAGAGTGTTAAATGAAAGTTTCACTTTGGTAAGTGGAAACATCAATCTATCTCAAACGTCATAATGGTCTGGAAAATTATTTACAAGGATTTTTAAGCTAAAATTTTGCATAAATATAAAGAATAATCAGCTCTACCAACATAAAAAATTTAACAATTTCTAAGCATCTAATTTTTTACAAATTTTGTTTGATCAAGAATTCAAGAAATTAATGAAAAATAGCTTGTGAGTTAGAATGTTCCTATATTTGAGGGGTAAAATCGAAATGAATTCCATTATTTATTTAAGTCATGAAAAATTTCATAATTTTTTGAGTACCCAATTTGTTTTTATGAATTTTATGTAGTCACAAATTTAATAAATCATGAAAAATAATCTGTAGGTCAGATTGCTCAAAAATTTAAGGAGTGCACTTGTAAAGAGTTGCATGATTTGTTGGAGTTATTTCTGGAGCAATTCAACAACTAAAGAGTTGTCATTTCATAAAAAGTTCGCAACTAGGCATTGCAAGCAACACGTTTCTAGGTGGTATAAGGTGCATGCATGCTACCCTGTCCATTGTAGCTATAGGTAGCCATGGCTAGCTTGAGAGTCCAGCACATCTTGGAACCATGGCCTAGCCCAACTAGCCCTTGATATGAACACCCATAATACATGCAAGCCTGACATCGTGCTTGCAACTTGCTTGCGTGGGTGCTTTGATCTTCGCTGGTGTGCTTTATGCCATAGCACACTAGGCCTCATGCCCATGTCGTGCCTGATGGTAATAGCCATGGCGACACTCATGACACGTTCGCTAGGCATACAATTTTTTTATGAATTTTACAAAACCAAAAAATTCAAAAAATCATGAAAAAATAGTTTGTGAGTCATAATGCTCCCAAATTTAATGGACAAACTTCCAAAAAATAGCATGATTTCCTTGCATCATTGTTAGAGAAATTAAACAATTAAAGACTATTAATTCACAAATCATTCATAATTGGACATTGTGGCTAGAACTTTGATGCAGAGTGCACTCTAGATGGCCGAGGGTCATACATGTTGCCTTGTGAGTACACTTGTAGCCACCCATGGCTGCCCTGAGAGTCCATTGAAGCTTGGGCCAATGATCTATCCAGCTAAGCCATGTAATCAACTCCCACAACATGTGCTCACGACTTACTTGTGTGGTGTGCTGTTGGCTTGGCTGGCCTACCTTGTGCTATAACACACTGCCCCCTTGTGCCCATATTGTGCCTACTAAGGGCAGCCATGACTTACCTCTCGTAACCCTTAGATCAAGACATGCAACGCTCGTAGCATGCTCACTGATCACATGATCGAGGAATTCAGTGACGAAGGGGCTGGCTTATATGGGCTCTCCTGGCTTCCCTACTGCATTTTGTGCCTCAACACACTAGGCCTTGTCCCCTTGCCATGTGCGTAAGGTTTCCTATGCCCAGCACTTACCCATGTGGCTGGGCAAGGTGGAAACAGACATGGCCCATGAGCAGCCACCATGCATATGTGCTCCACCCCCTTAAAGAGTCTTAAATGAAAATGCACTTTTGGCAAGAGAAAACATTAATATGTCTAAGACATCCTAATTGGCTTAAAAAATTATTTATAAGGTGTTTTGAGCTGCAAGTTTGCTTAGATGTAAAGAATAATCAAATCTATTAACACAAAAAAAATTTAGAATTTTCTAGGGATTTAATTTTTTTAGCAATTTTAAATAGTTTAAAATTCAAAAAACCATAAAAAATAGCTCATAAGTCAGAATGCTCCCAAATTTAAGCGGTGAACTCTTAATACATTGCATGATTTATTTCAGTCATTGCTCAAGCAATTCAACAATCAAAAGATGATCAATTTGCAGCCACATATTATTGCAGCGTTGGCTCTAGATGGCCTAGTGTGCATGCATGCTACCATATCCAGTGTGCCTCTTGCCACCCATTGTTGTCGTGGGAGTCTAGCACAGCTTAGGCCATGGTCAAGCCTTGCTAGCACATGTAATCAACATGTTTAGACTAGATTGTGCAATGTTGACCAGGTGCTTACGACTTAGTCACGCGTGGCACTCAGGGCTTGGTATTATAGCATGCTAGGGCTTGTGCTCATGTTGTGCCTATTAATGGTATCCATTGCATAGGATAAAGGTTATAGCGATGAAGGGTTGGCACACGTGGGGCGTTTTTAGATTGGCTAGCGCACTCAGTGCCGTGGCACGCTAGGCCTTACATTGATGTCATGCCTGTTATGGGCAACCTCTTGTGCCGTTGGAATAGGCGACATGGCTCTCATGGCACACTCATTGGGCATATGATTAAGGGACTTAACGATGAAGGGCTTACTTGCGTGGGGTGCCAATCGTTAGGTTGTGCACCCTGTGCCATGGTATGCTAGGCTGTACACCCTATATCGCAATACGTTAACTGTGGTTTACCTTCCATGCCCTTGGATTAGGCAATGCAGCTCTTGTTGCACCATCGCTAGGCACATCATCAAGGAATGCAATGACGAGGGACTAGCTCACTTGGGGTGCTTTTTGTTTAGTTAGTAGGTCCTATACCGCTACACACTGGGTCTTAGAAAAAGCCATATTACTAGGAGAAGTTGAGGTTAGTTTCTCATGTCCTTAGACTAGGCAACTTTGCCCTTGTGGCACACTCATTAGGCCCATGATTAACAAATGTAACGATAAGAGGTTGCCTTGCATGGGGTGCACTTTGCTTGGGTGGCACGCCCTATGCCATGGCATACTAGGCCTTACGCCTATGCCTTGCCTACTGAAGGCAGCCATGGCTTTATTTTCTTGTCATTGCACTAGGTGATGCAATGCTCATGTCATACTTTTTAGGCACACAATTAAGGGACATAGTGAAGAGAGGTTGGCTCACATAGGCACTCTTAAGGGACATAGTGAAGAGAGGTTGGCTCACATAGGCGCTCTTACCTAGGCTAACGTGCCCTATGTCCAAGCATGTTAGGCCTCGTACCCTTACCTGGCCTATTGGGGCAGCCATGGCTTGTGTCTCGTGTTCTTGGAATATGTGATGTGATCCTCATGAGACACTGTGGACCTGGCTAGGGTGCTCTATGCTGAGGCATGTAGGCCTGTGCCTATGCCATGCTTGCTGGGGGCAGCCATGAGTTGCCTCCTATGCCCTTGGACCAGGCAACACGATGGTCGTGGCATGTTTATTAGGCACGACAAAGGGAAATAGCAAAGAAGGGCTAGCTCGTATGAGGTGCTTTTTGCTTGGCTAGCATGCTTTGTGTGGTGGCATACTGGGCCTTATGACCACGCCATGTTGCTAGAGGCAACCGTGGCTCACTTCCTGTGCCATTAGGCTCGGCGTTGCGGCTCTTACGACAAGATCTCTAGGCACACAATTGAGGGACATAACGATGAGGGGCTAGCACTCGTGCGGTGCTCTTTGCTTAGCTGTGGCGCCTCGTGCCGTGACATGCTGGGCATTGCACCTATGCCATGCTTACTGGGGGTAGTTGCGGCTTGCCTTTTGTGCCGTTCGACCAGGCTACATGGCTCTTGTGACACAACCACTAGGCACGCGATCAAGGAACATAATGATAAGGGGCTTCCTCGCATGGGGAGCTCTTGGCTTGGTTCGCTTGCCCTATGCCTCAGCACTTTGGGCCTTGTACCCATGTCTTGCCTGTTAGGGGCAGCGATGCTCCATCTCTCATGTTTACAACTAGGCGACGTGGCACCCATGTTTGAGTCATCATAATGGATCTAAAAAATTATTTACAAGCAGGTTTGAGCTAAAATTATGCACAAATGTATAAAATAATCAGATCTAGAAATATAATAAATTCCAAATTTGCTAAGCATCTAATTTTTTTTCATGAATTTTATATAGTTAAAATTCAAAAAATCATGAAAAATCGCACGTGAGTTGGAATACTTCCAAATTTGAGAGGCAAACTCCTAATTAGTTGATTTATTTAGGTCATTTTTAGAATAATTTAGCTTTTAAAGTCCTTTAATTCATAAAATGTTCACAACTAGCCATTATGGCAAATACGTTGGTGCAGCATTGGCTCTAGATGGCCCAAAGTGCATGCATAATGCCCTATCTAATGCATTTGCAGCCACCTATGGCTGCTCTGAGAGTCTATCATAGCTAGGGGCCATGATCTAGCCTAGCTAACCCATGTAATCAACATCCATAGCACATGCAATGCCTCACAGTATGCTTAGGCCATGCTTTCCTAAGGCACTTTTGCCTTGTCTGGTGCCCTTGTGCTACAGCACGCTAGGCCATGCACCGATGCCATGCATGCTGGGTATAGCTGTGGCTAGCCTCTTATGCCCTTGGACCAAGTGACGTGATGCTTATCACATGCTGGCTAGGCACACGATTTTAAGACATAGGGATAAGAGGCTGGCTTGCGTGGGGCTCTCTTGGCTTAATTGGCACGTCTGGTGCTGTAGCATGCTAAGTCTTGCGCCCATGCCTTGTGCCCTAGGTTTCCCATGCCTAGCATCTGCCAATATGGCCGGGTAGGGGTGAGCACGCATGGCTCATGAGCACTTGCCAAGCCTATGAGTTTCTCCCCTCTAAAGGGTCTTAAATGTTCACTTCTAGCAAGAAGAAACATCACTATGTCTAAGCCATCATGATGGACCTAAAAAATTATTTACAAGAAGTTTTAAGTTAAAATTTTGCACAAGTGTATCGAATAATCAAATTTACCAACATAAAAATGTTCAAAATTTTTTTTAGCATTGAATTTTTTAAATGAATTTTATACTTTCAAAAAATCATGTAAAATAGTCCGTGAGTTGAAATACTCCCATATTTGAGGGGCAGACTTCTAACAAATTCATGATTTATTTGAGTTATTTTTGGAGGGATAAAACAATCAAAAGATAGTCAATGTTCGCAAAGTTCACAACTAGGCATAGCCACACTATAACAAAATGTGAAAATAACGACAAAGTTTAGTGATTGACAAAATTAGTCTTTAAATAATGACACATTACTGACAGAATTCCTACAAATAAATAATTTGACATTATTGATCGATTCGTGATAAACTAGCGAAGAAAATTATAACTAATTAATATGCGCTGCTAACTTTAATTTTAATTAATTTAAACTATTATTTTTTGCATATTAATGACCCTTTAGCAATCGAATTGTTTCAGTCTTTATCTAGCTACAAAAAAAAAAAAAAATTGGTAGCTACTTGGCCCTCACGATCACTAACTTGAACAAAGTTTGGCCACTGCCAAAAGGTAGTCACTAGCCACGATTACTCACTAGTCAATAAGCTTTTACAACACCAGCAATCGCCATGCTACAATCACTGGGCTCCCTCTGCACTGACGCTAGTGTGTGCCACCAGCATTGCCCCGCAGTAGTCATTGGGCTTTCCCAGAGCCAATTACTTTCATTGGGCCATCACTAGGGGAACCCAGCAACAGTAGTTGCGTTATCCTAGCTTCAGTGACTACCGATGGGTAGTCTTTTAGTTCCCCCAACACTAATATTGGTGTTTGCCAGCACCAGTGCTTGCCCAATGATAGTCGACGAGGGAGCCCAACGCTAATGACTATTGCCAGCAACTGCCTAGTGCCTGTTGCTCCCCTCATTTTCTCTCGTTCTCTTCTTTTCTCATCTTTGCATGTCTCCTTCTCATCTCTTTGCAACTCCTCATTGCTCTCTTTATAACTCACTCAGCCTCTATTGTCTCTCTACAACTTCTTTTTCTCTTTACAAAACTCCTTCTTTTGACTATTTTCCAAGTGACCAAAAAATTTAAAAGTTTGATGAACAGCAATATTCTTGGTTAGATTTGATTTAATGATCTTTTGTTAGATTAGAGTATATAAAACAAATTTTATCACATGAAATTTAATAATTTTATCATATTAAATTTAATAATTTTATCAACATTAGATTAGAAAGAATAAATTAAATTAGATTATATTGAAAATTTTTGGTTAAATTAGATTTCACGATTTTTGGTTTGATTAGATAGAATAATTTAAGTTAGATTAGATTGAAAATTTTTGGTTAAATTAGATTTGATAATTTTTGGTATGATTAGATAGAATAATTTATATTAGATTAAATTGAATTTTTTTTGTTAAATTAGATTTAATAAATTTAAGTTATTTGGTTGATAATTTTAGTTGTTAATACATTTAGTTTTTGTTATATTAGTTAGATATGATAATAGAATTATGTTATAATTTATTTATGATAGAATCATTTAACTAGTTTATTTTAAAAATATTAAATTAGTTAGATGTTAATTAAAATTTTAAGTTGTTAATTTTATTCAGTATTAAATTTTGTTTTAAGTTATTGACGGTATAAAAGATGAAGACAATGATCTGACAAGCAAAATACTCGTGTTCCATATAAGAAGGTGTATTATGTAAGTGGGTGAAGAATCTAAGATTTCATAATGGATATGCATCAAACATGACAACGTGTGTGGATATGAGGAAACATAAGTTGTTCAGGATGAAAAATCATGACTGTCATATTTTTATGTAGCAATTACCACCCACCGCATTCCATGAGCTGTTACAACTAATGTATGGCATGCAAAAATAAAGTTAAGCATTTTTTTCAAATAACTTACATCAACTACAATTAAAGTTAAAGATATGGGATGACTTGAGAATGAGATCAATATAATTTTTTGTAAAGTTGAGCACATATTTCCCTCAAGCTTCTTTGACTCAATGAAACATCTTTTAGTGCACTTGGCTAATGAAGCAAAGATAGCTGGTCCAATGTTATATCTATGGATGTATCCATTTGAAAGGTATCAATCCTAAGTTGATGTAATTAATTTGTCATTTCAATTACTTGATTATTTAATCATTTATTTAATCAATTAATTATTTGATCGTCCTCAATTGTCATTTTAAGTACCTATGAAAATTGAAAAACAATATTAAAAATAAAGCAAAAGTGGAAGGATCGATATGCAATGCATATTTGGTTGAAAAAGTATCATTGTTTTGTTCACACTACTTCGAGACACATGTTAACACACGAGATCGAAGAATGCCACGAAATGATGTTAGTAATTATGATTTAGAAGAGCGTGAAGGAAATCTATTAATCTTTGAACATCCCAGTAGGGTATTTGGAAAAGAAAAATCGATATCTTTGACAGAAGAAGAATATCATGCCACTTACATGTATGTTTTATTGAATTGCCATGAGGTCGAACCGTTTATAGAGTATGTATCTCATCCTTTAATCATAGCAATTCACTTAGCCGTTCACACACAAAAATCTTCCTTACTAATGATTGACTTTTTTAAACTAATGTTTCTTAGGATTTATATTTTTCCATTGCATTAACAATGTCCACGCATAACTAATCATGAGGTTGATAATCATCTAAAGCTTTAATTTTCAAATTGGTTCAATCTATACATGCATACTTAGAATCTATACTTTTGAATTATTAATCCTTTTTTAGTAAATATATGTAGTCAAATGATCAATTTTTAATATTTATAAGCACATGACCTACTAAACTTTGTTAATAACAACTTTAAAGGATGTTGAAAAAGTTCTGTTATGATCTGTGAAGACATACCTAGGATACTACCTTAATGGATATAAATTTCATATTGAAAGACATGGTTCAGCTATATTAACAATGAACAAAGGAGTTGGCATTAAAAGGCCCAATTATAATGCAAATAAAAGCGACTATTTTGATATATTAGTAGGAGTGTTATAATTAGAATACCCTGCGTTACCAATCAAGAAAATCGTTTTGTTCAATTGTGATTAGTTTGATCCTACATCGAATGTAGGCACTAAAGTACGTAAATCATATAATTTAGTGGATGTCAATTACTCAAGTAGATTGAATAAGTATGAGCCATTTATCTTGGCTTCACAAATAGCTCAAGTCTATTATGTTCCTTATCCAAGCTTGCGTGATAAGCGTGATAAGCGTGATTGAGGGCTTGTTTGCAAAATAAAGGCCAATTCTATCGTCAAAATTTTATATTCAAAGTTCAACGGTGGATCAACCTAAAATTCTCATTTTTAAGATGATGAAAAAGCGTCCAACAAATTGAAAAATGATGCAAATGATCATCTTATATCCTTGAATGATTCAAGTGGAACATTAAAGATATTGATGACAAGGAAGAAGACATGTTGGATCAGTTAGATTTTGAAAATTCTACTGAGGAGAAGAGGATGAAGTGGAAGAGGAAGAGAAAGAGGAAGATTCCTAAGATGATGATTAATATATTTACAAAAAAAGAAATTTGTTGTTTGAATTATTGAATATTATGTTTGAAATAATCTAATTTTATGAATTAGGTGTTGATTAATTCGGTTAGTCATTGTATTATATTTTCATTGTTTATTTTATGAGGTTTTAGTTCAATTTTCATGGGAGACTATGTCGAATTGTTTGTAGAACTTTTGCTATCAAGATAACTTTTATAGACGTGCTTAAATGAGAGATCAAGGGAGACAAGGTAACTCTAGAGGGAAAGGTGACTACTCTAGAGTGAGAGGATCGCATATTCAAGATGAAGAGATGTAGCTACACTGTTTCAACATGGAGTGTTTATACCCACAGAGGGTTTGCCAACTTTACTTCAAGTTTTTCTAGTTTTGCTACTACCAAGATATCTAGATAAGTGAGTTCGTAAAGTACATGTAGATAAGAGATTTTTTCATAGAATGGCACGTAAGTATTCATAATTAATATTTTTCAGTACTTTATATCATTATCTTTATAAATTTTATCAATGTTACTACTTCTTAATTTATTATCTTATTTGGCAAGATCGAGCCTTCACATAAGTATTCAATGAAGAATTATGTAATATTCCAAGAGAGAGTCGATCTATCTAGGTACTCGTTGAGGGTGTTCCTTGGGAAACTAAAGATTTTTATATTAAAGAATTCAAGGTACTTGTAATTATTTACCATAAAAAATATTTTACATTTCAATATACTAATCTTTTTGTATTTTTTAGAAGAAACATTTTACATGGGTCGAGGAAGTCTATGACATGGTAAAAGGCTGCATGACAAGCTCATGTTGCACACTAGCATGCTAACTTGATGTACGCATGTCGTCCTAAGGAAATAAATAAACCTCAATTTGTTTGAGATACTATATATGAGCAATGATAGATAGAATGGAACTGGCAAAAATATCAACAAAAGTTTGAGATTATGTCTCTCAATCGACGAAGTGACACAAATCAACTCAGGTTAGGTCTTTCTCGACATAGTGTGGGTTCATATTCATTATAAAACCATTGTCGATGCTTAGTACATATGATATTTATATCACTTACATAAATATGAATAAAAATAATATGATTATTTATTATATGTATTTATTTTTAGATGCAAGAGTTGAGTGGTGAGCCTACTACAATAGAGCTTTTTAAAAGGGTCCACACTAAAAAATCCAACCCCGATGACTTCATAGATGAAAGTGCCAAACAAATTAATGTAAATTAGTTATCTCTAACATTTAATAAATAACTAAAATTATGTTATCTTTTTTACTTCACTATTTGGTTTAGTTAACGAATAAGTTAACAAACTGCTTTATTATAAGAAGACTTTAACGAATTATTTGCTTCAGCTTCTCAACTAAAGGAAGGATCTTTCGACACGCTTGAGGTAGACTACATTAAACTCCATAATAAGGCTATAGGTGGAGAGAAACATTGAGTGTACAGGATTGATAATCAAGATCGATCACGGTATCTAGGCAATAACTCTAATAGTGGATGCTCTATTGATAACGTAGCCATGTAGGATATGCATTCTCAGATGAAATTTATAGAAAAGCATATGGAGTTGGAGCATAAGGCTATGGAGAAGCGATTGGATGAGGAGCGTACGGCAAGAGTATGATTGTTTACACTAGAAGAGTAATATACAGAGCACTTATAGAGAGAGCTTCGTCTATTAAGTGCAAATGTAGGATGGATGCTGTCCTTTTGAGAAGTGCACCTTTAGCATCACCTCATTCTTAGATATCATTTTTTTTATGAACAAAATATTTTATTTTGTTTAAGTAATTTTTATTTCATGAAGAACATGTTGTATTTTTTTATTTTATATAATTTATTTTCCAATAAATTTATGTAATTTTAAATTAATTATATTTTTAAATTAATATTGATTTTAGCGACCGATTGATATCGATCACTAACTAAAACCTTAGTGGTCGATTCAAATTAATCATTACCTAAATCTTTAGCATTGATTCCAATCAATCACTAACTAAATCTTTAGTTGTCGAATCTAATCAGTCGATAACTAAAATCTTTTAGCAATCGATTTTATTCAGTCGCTAAATAAGTAATAACCGATTAGAATCAGTCACTAAATTAATCGCTAACTTTAGCGACTGATTATAATCAGTTGTTAAAAATCATCACTGTCTTACGATGTGTGAACAACTGATTGAAATCGTTCGCTAATTTAGCAATGAACATTAAAATTGATCATTATTTTCTTTGGTGACAACTATTTTTGCCACTAATAAAATCTATTGATACAAAATTTTAGCAATAGATTTTTGAATCTGTCGCTTAAAGCCAATTTTTTTATAGTGCCAGCATGTTCGTGCAACGTTGCCTTTAGATGGCCTAAAGTGCATGCATATTGCCCTGTCTGATGCACCTGCAACAAGCCATGGTTGCCTTGAGAGTCTAGCATAGCTTGGGGCCTTGGTCTAGCCCAGCTAACCCATGTAATCAAACCCACAACATGTGCAATGCCTCACAATGTGCTTATGGCTTGCTTGCATGGGATGCTCTAGGTTTGGCTAGCATGCCTCATGCTATACCACGCAGGGCCTTGCATATGTCGTGTTTACTAGGGGTAGCCATGGCTAGTTTCCTATTCCCTTAGACCAAGTGACTCAACATTTGTGACATGCTTGTCGGACACATGATCGAGGGACGTAAAGACGAGAGGCTAACTCTCGTGAGGCTTTCATTGCTTTGCTGGCATGCCTTATGTTGCAACATGCGAGGCATGGCGCCCATAACATATATGCTAGGTTTCCCACATCCTGCACCTACCAATGTGGGTAGGTATAGGGGGAGCACGCATGGCCCACAAGCACCCATCAATATTTTTGAACTGTTATAATGGGCTAAAAAATTACTTATAGGGATTTTTAAGTTAAAAGTTTTCATAGATGTAGAGAATAGTCACATTTACCAACATAAAAAATTTGGGAATTTTTTGAGCATCTAATTTTTTTAAAAGAATTTTATAACGTTAAAAACTTAAAAAATATGAAAAGTAGTATTTGAGTCAGAATGCTCCAAAATTTAAAGGGCAAACTCCTATTGACGTGCATGATTTATTTGAGCTATTTTTTTGAGCAATTCAACAATCAAAAGACCATTAATTCATAAAATGTTCACAACTATGCATTGAGGCTAACACATTGGTGCAACATTGCCTTTAGATGGCCTAAGGTTCAAGCTTGCTACCCTGTCAGTTGCGCTTGCAGCACGGATGGTTTTCTTAATAGTCAAACATAGATTAAGGCCATAATCTAGCCTACTTAGCCCATGTAATCGACACTTATAGCACGTGGGGTGCTTTTAGCTTGGCTAATTTACCATGTGCTACAGCATGCTACGCCTTGCGCCTACACCATCCTTGCAAGGGACAGTTATGGCTAGCCTCGCGTACCCTTGGACTAGGCGATGCAATACTTGTAACGCACTTACTAGCCACACTATCGAGGGATTTAGGGATGAAAGGTTGGCTCGCGTGGGTCTCTTTCTGCATACTTAGCGCATGTTGTGCCGTAGTACACTAAGCCTTGTGCTCATGCCATATGGATTGAGTTTCTGATGGATAGTGCCAACCTATATGATTAGGCAGGGGGGAGCATGCATGGCTTGTGAGTTACTACCATACAGGTGAGCCCCTCCCTCCCCCCCCCTCCCCAAAAAGAGTCTTAAATGAAAATTCACTTTGGGTAGGATGAAACAATAATATATATGAGTTATCATAGAGGGTCTAAAAAATCATTTACAAGGACTTTTGATGCGAAATTTTGCACAGATATAAGAATAATCAAATTTAAAAATATAAAAAATTTTAGAATTTTCTAAGCATTCAATTTCTTTTATGAATTTTATACAGTAAAAAATTCAAGAAATTATGAAAAATTACTCGTGAGTTGGGATGTTTCCAATTTTGAGGAGCATACTCCTAATGAATTAAGTAATTCATTTGAGTCATTTTTGGAGTAATTAAACAATCACAAGATTGTCAATTCATAAGAATGTTGCAAATGGCTATTATGACCAACACATTCATGCAACATTACTTTAGGAGGCCTAGGGTGCATGTATGCTACCTTATTGAGTGCATTAATAGCCAACCATCGCTACACTGAGAGTCCAACATAGTTTGGGGCCATGGTCTAGCCCAGCTAGCCTATGTAATCAATGCTCACAGTATGTATCATGCCTCATAGCTTGCTTGCATGCAGCGCTGTTGGCTTGGCTAAAATAACTATACCATGCTGGGCCTTGTGCCCCTGTCATCCCTATTGGGGACAGCCGTGACTAGCCTTGTGTGCCCTTGGACTAAGCAAATAAGTTCTCTTGGTGCGCTCACTGGAGACACGATCGAAGGACGTAGAGACTAAGGCCTATCTCGCGTGAGGCTCTCTTAGCTTGGCTGGCATGCTTTATGCCCTAGCATGCTGAGCCTTGTGCCTGTAACATGTGTGTTAGGTTTCCTTCACCCAGTGCCTACCAATGTGAGTGGGCAGGCAAGGAGCACGCATGGCCCATGAGTGCCCACAAAGCAGGTGAGCTTCTCCCCCCTAAACAGTCTTAAATGAAAATTGACTTCCATTAGGATGAAGCATTAACATGTTTGAGCCATCATAAAGGGTTTAAAAAATTATTTACAAGGATTTTTGAGCTGCAAGTGTGGACAGATGTAGAGAAATATCAAATCTACCAACATAAAAAATTCAAAAATTTTTGAGCATCCAATTTTTTTTATGAATTTTATATTGCCAAAAATTCAAAAAATATAAAAAAATAGCATGTGAGTCAGAATGCTCCCAAATTTGAAAGACAAACTCCTAATGAATTGCATTATTGATTTGAGTTATTTTTGGAGAAATTCAACAATCAAAAGAGCTTCAATTCAAAATAAAGTTTATAATTGGGCGTTACAACGAGCATGTTAGTGCAATGTTCCCTCTAGATGGTCGAAGGTGCATGATTTTTGCCCTATCTAGTGCGCCTGCGACCACCCATGGCTACCGTGAGAGTCAAGTATAGCTTGAGGCCATCGTCTAGCCCAGTTAGCCCATGTAATCAATACCGACAGCACGTGTAACAACTTACAGTGTGCTTACGGCTTGCTTGTATGAGGTGTTGTTGCCTTCCCTAGTGTGCCTTGTGCTATAGCACACTGGACCTTGTGTTTATACCATACATGATGGGAATAGCTGTGGCTAGCCTTTAAGCCCTTAGGCTAGGTGACACAACGCTCGTGATACACTCGGTGGGCACACGATCAATGGACATAGTGACGAAAGGTTAGCTTATATAGGGCTTTCTTCGTGGTTTTACACACCCAATGCTTGCCCCTGTTGGTGGGAAAGGAGGAGCATTCATGGCTCATCAGTGTCTGCCAAGCAGGTGAGCTCGTCCTCCTCAACAGGTCTTACATGAAAATTCACTTTCGGTAAGAGAAAATGTCAATATGTCCTAATCATCATAATGGGCCAAGAAAATTAATTACTTGGAGTTTCAAGCTATAATTTTGGACTAGTGTATAGAATAATCAGATCTACCAACATACAAAAGTTTAGAATTTTATGAGCATCCAATTCTTATTTTTAAATTTTGTACAATAAAAAATTCAAAAAATCATGAAAAATAGCCCATGAGTCAGAATGCTCCTAAATTTGAGGAGAAAACTCTTAATGAATTGCATGATTTATTTGAGCCATTTTTTTTATCGATTTCAATAATTAAAAGACCATTTATTCATGAAAAATTTACAAGTGGGCATTGTAGCTAGCACATTGATGTAGCATTGCCTCTAGATGCCCCAAGGTGCAAGCATGCTGCCTTGTCAAGTGCATCCCTAGCTACCCATGGCTACTTTAAGTGTTTAGTACATTTCAAGGCCATGGTCTAGCCTAACTGGCCCATCTTAGGCTGCAATAAGCTAGGCCTTGAACCCATAACATATGTGCTGGTTTTCCCATGTCTATTGTTTATCCATGTGGGTTGTAGCGGGGAGCAAGCATGGCCCATGAGTGTCCACCAAGTTGGTGAGCTCCTAACCCCTAAAGAGTTTTAAATGGAAATTCACTTTCAGTACAATGAAACATCAATATGTTTGAGCCTTCAGAATGGGCCTAAAGAATCGTTTACAAGGAGTTTGAAGCTGATAATTTGAGTAGATGTAGAGAATAACCAGATCTACCAACACAAAAAATTTTAGAATTTTTTAAGCATTTAATTTTTTCATAAATTTAATAACACAAAAAAATTCAAAAAATATGAAAAAAAACATGTGAGTTAAAATACTCCTAAATTTGAGAGGAAAACTCCTGATGAATTACATTATTGATTTTAGTCATTTTTTAAGCAATTCAACATCCAAAAGACCTTTAATTTGAAAATCAGTTCACAGTTGAGCATTACGACGAGTATGTTGGTGTAACGTGCCTTCTAGATTGCCCAAGGTGATTGTCTACTACCTTGTCTATTGCACATGTAGCCACTGCTGGCTGCCTTGAGAGTCCCTTATAACTTGGGCCATCATCTAGCCTAGCTAGCCCTTGTAATTAACACTCACTACCGCACAACACTTCATAGCATGTTTGCAGCTTGCTTGTGTAGGGAATTGTTGGCTTGGCTGGTGCGTCTTATGCTACAGCATGTTGGGCCTTACGCCAATGCCGTGCCTGATGAGGACAATCGTGGCTAGCCCCTTCCAACCTTTGGACTTAGGGAGGAGATGCTTGTGGCACGCTTGCTGGGCACATGATCAAGGGATGTAGCGATGAGGGGCTGGCTTGGCTAGTGCGGGCCTTATGCCACCTTATGCTAGGCCTTGTGCCCATGCCATGTGCACTGGGTTTCCCACACCCAGTGCCTTTCTCTTTGGGTAGGTAGGGTGGGAGCATGCATTGCTCGTGAGTGCCCACCAAGCAAGTGAGCTTCTCCCCTCCCAAAAATCTTACATCAAAATTCACTTTTCGCAATGATATCAAAGTCATCTTAATGGGTCTAAAAAAAATTATTTACATGTAGTTTTAAGATGGAATTTTGAACTAGTATAGAGAATAATCAGATCTATCAACATCAAAATTTTAAAATTTTTTCAAAATCTAATTTGTTTACGAAATTTATATAATCAAACATTCAAAAAATCGTGAAAATATACCATGCGTTGGAATGCTCCCAAATTTGAGGGCAAACTCTTAATGAATTGCATGATTTATTTGAGCCTCTTTTTTTAACGATTCAACAATTGAAAGATCATTTATTCATTAAATGTTTGCAATTGGCCATTGTACCCAGCACACCTTAGGGCGGCGTTGCCACTTGATGGCCCAGGTTGCAAGCATGCTGCCATGTCCAATGCATCTCCAGAAATCCATGGTTACAATGAGTGTCTAACACAACTTGGGGACAAAGTCTAGCCGAGCTACCCATGCAATGAACAGCAATAGCACGTGCAACGCCTCACAACTTGCTTGCGTAGGGCCCCATGGACTTGGATAGCATACCTTTTGCTATAGCATGTTAGGCATTGTGCCCACATCAGGCTTATTGAAGCTAGAGTGGCTAGCCTCCCATGTCCTTGGACCAAGCGACACAGCACTTGTGGCACATTCACTATACGCATGATTGAGGGATGTAGCGATGAAGGGCTGGCTTGTGTGTGGCTCTCTTGGCTTTGCTGGCGCACCTTATGTTGCAGCACGTTAGGCCTTGTGCCTATGCCATATGCGTAGCACACCTAGCACCTACCCCTGTGGCTTTGCAAGGGTAGACACATGGCCCATGAGCGTCGACTAAGTAGGTGAGCTTCTCCTCTCTGAAGAATATCCAATAAAAGTTCACTTTTGATATAAGGAAATATCAATATGTTTGAGTTGTCATAATGGGTCTAAAAAAATATTTACAAGGAGTTTTGAGCTAAAATTTTATGCGAATGTAAAGAATAATCAGATCTACCAATACAAAAATTTTTGAATTTTTTGACCATAATGAATTTTATACAATAAAAAATTAAAAAAATCATGAAAAATAGCCCACGAGTTGGAATGCTCCAAAATTTGATGAGTAGACTCCTAATGAATTGCATGATGTTTTTATATCATTTATGGAGCAACTCAATAATTAAAAGACCATCAATTCACCAAAAGTTTACAGGTGGGCATTATAGCTAGCAAGTTGGTGCATCATTACCTCAAGATGGCCCAGGCATCATGCATGCTGCCCTATCCAATGTATGTGTAAGCACTAATGGCTACCCTGAGAGTCCAGCATTGCCTGGGCCATGGTCTAGCCTAGCAACACCCACAGCACGTGTAATGCCATACAGCATGCTTGCAGCTTACTTGCGTGGCACGCTCTCATCTTGGTTAGCATGCCTTATGTTACACTAGGTCTTGTGCCCATGCCATGCCTATTGAGGGCTACTGTTCTAGCCTTTTATACCCTTGTACTAGCTAACGTGATGCTCATGGCATACTTGCTAGGCACAAGATCGAAGGACATAGCGGCCAGGGGCTAGCTTATGTAGAGATCTTTTGGCTTGGCTAGCGTGCCTTATGCTGCTGCAGGTTGGGCCTTATGCCCACATACCATGTGGGCTAGGTTTCCCACACCCAGCATCTGCCCATGTGGGTAGGCAAAAGGGAAACATGCATGCCTCATGAGTGCCCACCAAGATGTGAGGTTCTCCCCTAAAAGAGTCATAAATGAAATTTCAATTCTAGTGGAACGAAACATTGATATGTCTTTGTAGTTATAATGTGTCTAAAAACATATTTGCTAGGTGTCTTGAGCTGAAACTTTACAAAGATGTAGAGAATAATCAGTGTCCGAACCCAAAAATTTAAAAAAAAAATTAAACATTAAATGATTTTATGAATTTTATACAGCCAAAAATTCAAAAAATAATGAAAAATTGCCCATGAGTTGGAATGTTTTCAATTTTGAGAGCCAGACTCAAAGAAAATTGTGTGATTTATTTAAGTCATTTTAGGAGCAATATAACAACTAAAGATCATTAATTCATAAAAAGTTCACAATTTGGCATTGCTACTAGCACATTAGTGCAAAGTTGCCTCTATTGGCCTAGGTTGCATGCTCACTACCCTGTTTAGTGCACCTGCAACCACCCATGGTTGCACTGAAAGCCTAGCATAGCTTGGGGCCATGGTCTAGTCTAGCTAGCCCATGTAATCAACATCCACAGCATGTGTAACCCTTCATAGTGTCCTTGCAGCTTATTTGCATGGGGCACTCTTAGCTTGGCTAGCGCACCTTATGTTACAGCGTGATAGGCTATGTGCCGATGCCATGACTTCTTAAGGCAGCCATGGCTAGGCTTCCGTGCCCTTAAACTAAGCAATGAGGGGCACACAATCGAGGGATATAGGAACAAGGTTAACTTTTGTGAGGCATTCTTGGCTTGGCTGGGCTGGCACGTCATATGTTGCACCTTGTTGGGCTTATTGAGGCTAGCCTTGCACCCACCGAGCACATGATTAAAGAACGTACTGATAAGGGGCTTGCTCACGTGGGGCGCTCTTGCCTTGGTTGACTCGCCTTGTGCCTCCTCACGTTGGACTTTACGCCCATGTTACGCCGACTGAGGGTAGCTTTGAATTTCCTTTCATGTCGTTGGACTAGGCAACGCGATGCTTATGGCATGCTCGTTTTGCACATGATTGAGGGACGTAATGATAAAGGGCTGGCTTGCCTGGGGCGCTTTTGGCTTTGTTGGTACCCCTTGTGTCATAACACGCTGGGTTTTATGCCTAGGCCATGCTTATTGGGGGCAGCCGTGGCTTATATTCCATGTGCTTGAACTTGGCGGTGTGGTGCTCCTGATGCATTCGTTTAGCAAGCGATCAAGGGGCGTAGCGATGAAGGGCTTGTTCATGTTGGGTGCTCTTGGCTTGGCTAGTGCGCCTTGTGCCGCAGCACATTGGGCTTTGAACCCATTTTGTGCCTATTAGGGGCAGCCTTGGCTTGCCACTTATTTCTTTGGACCAAGCAATGCAGTGCTTGTGGCATGTTCATAGGGTACACGACCGGGGGCTATCTAGTGTAGGGTGCTCTTAGTTTGTCTAGAGCTTCTTGTGCCATAACATGTTGGGCCATGCGCCTATGCCATCCTTGCGGGGGTTAGCCTTGGCTTACCTCCAATGCCTTTGGACTAGGATAAGCAGTGTTAATTGCATGATCACTGCTCATGCGATCGAGGGATGTAGTGATGAGTAGTTCGCCCATATGCGGTGCTATTTGGCTTGGCTGGCGTGCCTTGTGCCGTAGATTACTGGGCCTTGAACCCATGCCATGCCTACTAGAGGCAATTATGGCTTGGCTCCTATGCCCTTGGACTAGGCGATGCGACACTCAGGGGACACTGTTGGACCTATAATTGAAGGAACTATGATAAAGGCTGGCTCCTATGGGGCATTCTCTGCTTGGCCGAGCCGCCTTGTGTCATAGCACACTAGACCTTGCTCCTATGCTATGCCTGCTGATGGTGAGATGATGCTTGTTGCATAGTCACTAGGCACACGATCAAGGGACATAGCGATGATGGGCTAGCTCTCATGGGTGCTCATGGCTTGGCTAGGTGCATAGTGTCGTAATACACTAGACCTAATCCCTAGGCTGTGTCTAATAAGGGCAACCTTAGCTTACCTTTTATGCCCTTGGATAAGAAGACATAGTGCTCATGCACGCTTATTACGCACATGATCAAGGGACGTAGCAGTAAAGGATTGGCTTACATAAAGAGCTCTTGGCTTAGCTAGCGCGCCTTGTGCCATGGCACGCTAGGCCTTACACCCATGTTGTGCTTACTAAGGGTAGTTGCGGCTTACCTCCTATGCCCTTAGACTAGGTGACATGGTGCTCGTGGCATGCTTGTTGTGCACACGATTGGGGATGAAGCAACAAGGGGCTAGCTTGCATGGGGTGTCGTTAATGGCTTGGCTGACGCACCTTATGCTGCGGCATGCTCGGCCTCGTACCAATGTCATACCTAGTGAGGGGAGCCATTGCTTGCCTTCTGTGCCCTTAAACTAGGCAATGCGACATCATGGCACTCTACTGGGTACATGATGAAGGGATATGGCGATGAGGGGCTAGCTCGCGTGGCTAACCTTAAAAACCAATCCTTTTCTCAAGCTTATGGATCCATTTTGCTGACTTCCCTTGCCTACATTATTCTATCGATCGGGTGTGACAGTATTTGGTCCTTTAAATTTTCAAGGGCCATCGGGGGGGGGGGGGTGCCGAACACAATGCGATGTGTTATATGCTTTCAACCATTTTCAGGGTTGATAGGCTATCAAATAAAAATGATAACTCTTTTTGAGGCCTTCATCTACATCTCTAGACTCCCTAGTGTTACTATCAGCCACCACCTCATGATTTTAAAATTTTAACTGAATCTTCTTTTGAAGCTCAGGTCGAGGCACTATCTGACAGGCTTGCCCCATCTCTTCAGATCTATTAACCCATGTGTGAATGTCATTCACATGGAATCTTTCCTCTTTCTAGCCTTCAACGTTCTCATTCGAATATTCATTACTATCACCAAGAGCTGCACTGATGGCTGCTTCACCTAAGGTCACGCCCTTAGTTTTCCAGCGACCATCGTGCCCTCTACTTATTGGGGCTTGGCCCTTGTCCTAATGGCTAGGTATACGTCACATTTTCAAGGCTAAATGAATTGGTAGGTAAGTTGTTCCACACTCTTGAGTGAATTTTGACTTCCATGACCACCGCCCTACTATCTCAATTGACCAACACTTGTTATGGGTTCTATGTCAGTGCACAATTAGGCATTGTAACTTAACTTTTGGTTCATCCCGCATCACTAGTTCTACTTACCAAAAATGGCCCACTTAGAGCTCTCAATTCCATGGGACAACTCAATAAAGTAGTGGCCCAAGCTTACCTATTTAATGTTTGAGAATAGGTCGAGTCATTGGCCCCTAACACCTCTAATCATTGGCTTTACCTAATCAAAATAGGGTGGTTAAAATTTGAAAACTAAGACGTGGCAACTGACGGTAATGTTAGGGAGTCTAAAGATGTCAATGGAGGCCTTAGGAAGAGTTATCTTTGTTGTTTAACATCTTGCCCACCTTAGAAGTAACTTAACCAGAGGTAAGATCCAATGGCTCGAAGAGCACTGCACGTTACGCGGTATCCAATGTGCCCTCGACAGCCCTTGAAAATCCAGAGGATCAAGTATTTTCAACATTTGGTCGCACTTATAATTTCATCAAGTCTCTAAAGTGAACAACCTTTGGTGGAGGTAAGGGAATTGCAGAAAATAGATCTACAACCTCGAGAAAGGGATTAACTCTGAGGGCTGGGCATGGGGAGCGCAATCCGAAACTCATTAGCAATCAAAAGTGGGTCACTGCATGCTGACCAAAGGATGGACTGGGCATCGAACAACTAACTCAAAATTTGTATGGACAAAGGGAATCTGACTGTTTAATTAAAATAAAGTATTAGGATGGTCCCTACAGATCCTCATGCAATGTGATTTTTATCTAGTGCTCTAAATGCCAAAATGAATAAATTCCACAGAGCGTGGGTAAATGGTAGGAGTAATTGTGACTTTCTTAAGGTAGCCAAAAGCCTCGTCATCTATCAGTGATGCGCATGAATGGATTAACAAGATTCCTACTGTCCTTGTCTACTGTCTAGTGAAACCATAATCAAGGGATCAAACATCACAAAATTAGCAATGAAGAAGACCTTTTTAAGCTTGACTCTAGTGCCACTTTGTGAAATGACTTGAGAGGTATAGGATATGTAGGAGGCAAAAATGGCGAAAGTGAAATACTACCACTTTTAAAGTTATTTTACTTATTCCATGAATTGGAAGTGAGGTGTCACCTCCTTTTTTAAACCTAAGGTCGGCCTTGGCTAGCCAATCCAGGCATAAGACATTGTGACGTGGTTAGTTTAGCTAGCACATCAAATTTTTTAAAAGATAAAGAAGGTGTCCTCAGATGAGCTCAACAGGAACAAAAATCTCGTGTCAAATAAAAGGGTAAGAGCTCATTTGATTCTAATTTCTATTGTGAATACAAACTATGAAAACGTAGCCTATTAATTCTTTGCATTTTCAAATTTTGAAGCTAAAGGTGTTAGAAAAGTTACCACATGGATAATTGGCTGACGGTAGCTAAGCATTCATAACGGCATTGCTTTTTAATCCTTCATTGTTGGCTCTTCCTATCATTTTGAAGCAAAAATCACTAGATGTTCGATTGTTCACCCACCAATAAGGAACATAAGTAGGGTTTAAACCATGGCTAGATAAGTTAGTTTTACCCTACTGATGCATGCATCATGATAGTAATTACACCTAATATTAGAGGAGACGTTGATTTGCATAATTAGTCATTGCACTTGGTTAAAAAGCCAGTGCGTGAAACTACTGTGAGAATTATGACTGAATAACTCTAAGTTAGAATTTGAGGTAAAATCGATGCATGCACTTGTCACTGGATTACCAACCTGAAGTAGGGGCCTCTTGACCTCCAAAGGCACGCGCCGTTGTCCAAGCTTATATAGTGGAAAAACCTTGCGGGCTACCTTGAAGTATGATTCCCACAAAGCAATGGGTAGCATTCTTTGGAGATGGCTTAAATATGCAATGGGTTGTTGTAAGTGGCAGAGTGACGTTGCCACGATCCATTGGGATTCAACCTTTTATCACTTTGATTCATCCTTCCCTCTCTACCCCAATAATAGTTGTCCCTTTGTTTTGGACCATCGATGCCAGAAAGGCATGCCTAGGCTATCCCCAATGATGATGGCATAGGCGCGAGGCCCAGCATGCAACAGGAAAATGTATGCAAGCCAAGGAAAGAAGGCGCAACACAAGCGAGCCCCTCATCAGTACATCCCTCGATCGTATGCCCAAGAGCATGCCATGGGTGACGCGCTACCTTGGCCTTGAGCACAAGAGACAGCACAAGATTACCCCTAATGAGCATGGCATGGGCGCAAGGCCTAGCATGCGATAATAAAACTTGTGTAAGCTAAGCGAAGAAGGCATAGTGTAAGCGAGCCCTTCATCAATACGTCCCTTGATCAAGTGCCCAGTGAGCATGCCTAGTGGGCACAAGAAGCTGGCCAAGGCTATCTAGTAAGCATGGCATGGGCACAAGGCCCAGCGTGCTGCAGCATATGAAGCATAAACCAAGCTAAGAGTGCGCAACGCAAGCAAGCCACGAATACATTATGAGGCATCGCACTAGCTGTTGGAGTTGATTGCATGGGTGAACAAGACTAGATGGTGGCGCTAAGCCTTTCTAGACTTTCAAGGTAGCCATGGCTGGGTATAGATGCACTAGACAAGGCAGCTTGCATACACCCTAGGGCATCTAGCGGCCACTACATTAACGTGCTGGTCGCATTGCCTAATTGTGAACTTTTTATGAATTGAATGGCCTTTCAATTGTTGAATTGCTCCAAAAGTGACTCAAATAAATGACACACTTCATTAGGAGTCTGACCACTTTGATCATTAAGAGTTTCCATTAACGTAGTATTTATATATATTTACTAACGTATACACATATAATTTGTATATAGTATCAATACAAAAATGTTAATTATTTGTACCAATCGATTATAGTTCAAATTATAATTTGTGCATGATTACAATAATATGGATATAACTTATTCAATTGCAACAATATATGTAAATTTGTTTGATTCAAATTTTTAAATATCTTATCATAATTTTGAATTAATTATTATGCATAAATATTTTAATGGATTATACGGATTCCAAATTTGTATTAAATTTAAATTAATTTAAATTATTTATTTTATTAATTATATATAATTTAATTTTAAATTAATTTTATTTAAATTTCTACATTTTATTAGTTACATATAAATTAATTTTGAGTTAATTTTAATTTAATTTTAATTTTATATATTTTATTAATCCTATAAAATTAATTTTAAATTTATACATCTTATTAAGTAGGTAAAACGATGTTGTTTTATGAAGGATATATAAACATCTCTTACTTCCTTATAACCAATAATGGAACCTTCCTTCTCGTGTCTCCTACCACCCATCACACTCCTTTCTCCCTCTCTTGTTCTTGCAATCATTGTTGGTTGAAATTGAATAATCATCCTCTCTCCCATTTCCGCTTAAATTAGGTTGGTGAAGCTTTGTTCAAGAGGCAATTCAAAAAATATTGGAAACTTGGATGTTCCAACTATCGAGAGGTTGTTTATCTGAGAATTTTATTATGGAACTTCTTTTTAGATTAGGTTTCATACTGGCCTATGAGAATGTTTCAAGTTTATGTTGGGAACTTGGGTCTACAAATCGTAAAAAAAAAAAAGACCTTGAAATGAATTGAAGAGGTTTGGTGCTTTTTGCAAGTGATTCTTTTACGACCATTTTAGTCTTTTCTTTCTTTTTTTTACAAGTATTCCGTTTAAGGATTGAAGTTTAGATTTTTTTAATTAAATTTAATTTTATTAGGTTACTTTTGACTTGTTTGGTTATGGTAATTTATTGTTGCAGTCAAAACTATTAACTGATATTTGGTTACTTTACAAGTTCCTAATATGTTAGTTGATGAAGCATGCTTATTTGCTATTAAGTGTTCATTTGTGTATGATAAGTCATCGCGAGGCTTACTGTGATGCTTAGAGCATATTTGAAAAATAAAATTTCTCAATTTAAATCACATCATTGAATTTTCTAGGGTTAATTGTGTTCTTTAAGCTTAATGCAAAAATGTCAAAAAAAATCTTATCAGTAAACTTATTGATTCCTGAGCATAACATAAAAGGAATCTCATGTTTTACATGAAGTTTGAGATGAAATTATGAATCATAAGTCAATTCAGTTTCTATGTTGTGCTGTGTGTATTTCCATGTTTAGTGTCCATAGGAGCTTGCCCTCAATTAACTAGTGCTATA
This sequence comes from Moringa oleifera, assembly GCA_021397835.1. NCBI lineage: Eukaryota > Viridiplantae > Streptophyta > Magnoliopsida > Brassicales > Moringaceae > Moringa > Moringa oleifera. The sequence goes on from JAJFZO010000235.1 coordinate 341,778, forward strand.
TGCAATTCATTCATTGGACGGTGAGTTAAAAGCCCTTTTTTTAAGGAAAAAAGAAAGTTATGAATCTTGATCATATGTTTCACTTATTAATCAATTTATGCATACACATGAAATTTGTATATTAATAGAACATGTAATATAAAGAAGAATTAGGGTATTGGATTTGTTGATAAAAAATGTAGTATGAAAAAAATTAGTGTGATGGTTTATTTTATTTATTATATGCAATATTTTTGTATATTTTCAAATATAAAGAGAAAAAAGTGAATTTATTGCAAAATTTTTGATTTTTTTTTAAAATTGGCATTCATATAATAATTAAAAATTAAGATTATTGAAAAAAATAAATAATGATTCAAATTCAAAGTATTACACTTCAAAATGAAAAATTAAATAATAATTTGAATTTTTAGATATTCATCATTTCAAATTTTCATTTTTAATAATTTTTTTGATTATTTTTAAAATAAATAAAGAATAATAATTAAAAATAAAAAATAATTAAGTACTCTTTGTCCATTATTCTTACATAACTGTGGATCAAGAGTCATAAAATAATTGAAAAAAATTTAAAATGTAATTACTCTTTATCCACAATTCTATAAGAACTATTAATAAATAGCTAATAAAATAATTATAAAAATTAAAAATTAAAATTAAAATTTATTTTTAATTAAAAATAAAAATAGTTTACAATTTTATCACTGTGAACAAAGACGAAAATAACTATGATGTTTATTTTTATTTATAGTTCTAAAACCATAAATAAAAGCTTTAATGAACTCTGAATTATCACTACTATAAAAATTATAATAAGTGATAACAATTTAATGACAGTTCTTCCAAAACTGTCATTAAAAATAAGATCTTTAACGTTAGTTAACAATAAACTGATATTAAAGATTAGTCTTTAACATCATTTTAAATAAGAATTGGCGTTAAAAGGCCATCTGTGGATCCTTTAATACTAGTTGTTGAAGAAACGACGTTAATCACTAGAGCCTTTAACGCTAATTCTTGAAGAACTGGTGTCAAAGATCAAAAGAGCACTACACCTGCCATCTCTAATGAGTCACGCAGGCTTATTGCTTTCCACGAAGGTGGGCATGCCCTTGACAATGAAAGAAACTATATTTTACAAATATGACCATGTCTCGTTCTCCATTAACTCTTAATTCGACTGCAACTGCTGTAGCAGTAGCTGTTATAGCCAAAGCCACTGCTGCAGCAGTAGCTGTTATAGCCAAAGCCACTGCTGCAGCAGTTGCTGCTATAGCCAAAGCCGCTGCTGTAGCAAAAGTAGCTGCCGCAGCCAAAGCAGCTGCCGCAGTAGTAGCATCTGCAACTACTATAGTGACAGCAGCACCATAATTGCTGTAGCCAAATCAGCTGCCACAGCAGCCTCTGCAATTATTCTAAAATGATGGATTCGATTAGGTTAAATTATTTAATTATCTACTCCGAAATAGGAAAGCTATTCCAATTATGAATATTCTTTGCTGGACAGCTAGCAGCAGATCCCAGGTGCAATTTTGAATGCCTTAATTGTTATAATTTACTATAAACAACCAGAAGAGAGATAGAGAGATGGAGAGTTACCACATGGCGTGAAAGCGCCTCGACAATAGAATCTTGTCTTTCCTACTTAAATTTTAACTTGTCGAACTTTGCTTTTAATTTTTTCATGTTTTCCCCTTGACAGAATAACTTTTCTTTCACCTTCGTGTCACTTTTTTTTAGATCATCATTCTCGAACATTGAAATCGTATTTTTCATACGGAGTATCTTCAGTTCATGCTCCATCGTCATCTTCTATTTTTGCATTCCCTATACAAAATAAAAGGAAAAAAAAGAACAAAAACATAAATAGTTGTGAAAAGAGGCTTTTATAGACTTTAATTTTTGTGATCTACCTTGCGTTAATCTCGATATTTTTTATCCGTCAGTCTTTTCTTCATTCTCTTTAGTTGTTCAGGATGAATCAGAGGCCATTCACTTGAATTATGGTCCAAAAGTGTTTTGAAGTTAGTTTTATCAAGTATGAGCGTATCTAGATTAAAAGATTAAGAGGTATCTACAAGATCAATGACAGTCTAATGGCTTTATGGGTTGCAATGAAAGGCCATCATATTCAGTTCGGACTAATTAAATCCAGACCAGTTGTTTTGATGAGGCCACGATTATGGATAACTTAGATGGCCTGTCATTGCATGCATGGCCAGATGACTGCTATGCTTGAGAGTGCACATTAAGATTTAGAGGTTGGTTAAGCTGCAGGAGGATGGAGGACCACTGGCTCCATGTACACTTGAGCTTTAACAAAGTGCATCAACTAGGTGCATACTTGAATTCCCAAAAGAACACCTAGAACAATGTATTGTGCACTCAGATGGAAGACCCTGCCAAGTGCATCCACTCTTGTCCTAATAGCTTTAACAAAGGCCATAGCCTTTCAAGGCTAACTTACATTAGCTCCAATAGGGCAACTATTGCAAGACTTCTTACAAGCCCATACGGTTGTGCCTTTGCCATCGAGGATCCCTCCATAGGTGGAGACTCCATTAACTTGATCAAAAAAGAGCCAGTAGTACTAACCAACATTCCCTGCAGCCTTTAATGCTAGTTCTGCCAGAATCAGCATTAAAGTATGTGGCCTTCCAGAACTAGCGTTAAAAGCTATCCATCCTTGCTTTAAGCTAAAAATCCTAAATTCCTCTCTAGAGCCCGCCAACATCCTCATGCCTAATTTTTTCTCTCTATTTCATCCTTCTTCTCTTTATTCTTTGTCCAGAAGCAGCTAAACTAGCTGCTGGCAGTCGCACTACCTCTCTCCGACCCTTTTCCTCTTTACTCTCCATCCAGAAGCAATTAGGTTAGCTGTTAGCTATCGTATTGCTTCTCTCTGGCTCTCTGCTCTTTGGTTTCTATCGAGAAGTAACTAGACCAGCTGCTGACATAGTAATGGCACTGCCTCTCTTTCAGTCTTGTCCTATTTACTGTTCATCCGAAAGTACCTAGGTCGACCACTAGTAGCCGTACCGCCTCTCTCTGGCCCTCTTCTGTTTGCTCTCTCCTTGCTCCCTTCTCTCTCATTTGTCACAATCTTCACAAAGGCAGTCGCACCCTCACCTTCAATTCGTTCATCTTTGGCATTCAAGCATAAGTAGTTTGATATAGATTTGAAATTTTTTACGAAATTTAAGTTTCATAATTTTGATTCAATTTGTTTAATTGTAGTTTAAAAAACTTATTGAGAATGTATATTATTTAGAGAAGTTCTTTATTAAGCGTGTTTAGTGAATTTTTATTAATTGATGAAATTTGAGTTTAGGGTTTGTAAGTATATTTGGTATGAATGGGTATACATTAATGCGTTTATTATTTGATAACTATTAAGATTTTTAGATTAATTGATAAATTAATTAAATATTAATTAAATAAATTTATATTTTGATAAATTAATTATATATTAAGTGTAGATGAATTTATTTTTGAATTAATTTTTTTTAGGTAAGTTTAATTGGTTTATTTTATCAAATTTAATTATACTTTTTGTAGTTAAACATAAATTAACATAAATTATATGCTTCTAAAATAAATCATTAAATATTATTTAAATTTTAATTAAGTTACTAGTTAGTTAGATGCTTATGTAGTAATTAATTAGATGTAATTAATTTATTATATATTAATTAACTAATTAATTATTAATCATTTATTTAGCCAATATTAATAAATTATATGCTTGTGAAGTAAAAAATTACATGTTATTTAAATTTTAATTAGGTTACTAGTTAATTAAGTGCTTATATAGTAATTAATTAGATTTTAATTAAATATTTACTATGTCTTAATTAACTAAATAGTTATTAATTATGTATTTAAATTTTAATTAATAAATTTCATGCTTGTAAATTAAATAATTAAATGTTATTTAAATTTTAATTAATTTACTAGCTAGTTAATTAGATACTTTTATAGTAATAAATTAGATATTAAGTAAATATTAATTTTTTGTATTAATTAATTAAATAGTTATTAATCATTTATTTAATATATTAGATGTTTAAAAAGTAAATAATTAAATATTATTTAAATTTTAGAATGGACAAAACTTTGATGTTTGCTAATAGAATATCAAAGGCATATGATGTAGGGGTGAATAACTTTTTGAATTATGTTGTTTAGAATAGTGATAACCCTGAATTAGTTCTGTATCCATGTATTAAATGTGGTAATATGAAGGGTCATACTCCATGTGAGATACAAAATTATTTATATGTATATGAAGTTAATAGTAGCTATCAAAATTGGATATGGTATGGAGAAACTTGTATTGTTGGGTCTTCTAATAGTTAAGAATGCTAAGGTTGTTGGAGAGGTAGAACACATTGAAGAAGTTGATAACATTGTAGAAATGGTACAAGAAGCATTTGCAGAATATGATAACTTTGACAGATTACTTTGTGATGTTGAAAAACCTCTGTATTCTGGATCAATGAAGTTCAATAAATTATCTGCTCCAGTTACATTGTACAATTTAAAGGCGAAATATAGTTGGTCTGATCAAAGCTTTAGTGATCTTTTAAGTTTGATTGCTATTTGATAATAATGAAATGCCTACATCCATTTATAATGCCAAGAAAACATTGGATGCATTAGGCATGGAGTATCAAAAGATCCATGCCTATCTAAATGATTGCATATTATATCGGAAGGAGTTTCACGATGACATCAAATGTCTAACTTGTGAACTTTCAAGATGGAAAGTAATGAAGAATGGTAACAAAATAAAGATTGGTGTGCTTGCTAAAGTGTTATGGTATTTTCCACCAATACCAAGATTTAGAAAAATGTTTAAAAGTTCTGAAATATCAAATCACCTTACATGGCATTCAAATAAAAAGGAAATTGATGGTCAGTTAAGGCACCCAATGGATACACTATCATGGAAATTGGTTGACTACATATGGTCAGAGTTTGTTTCAAAGCCAAGAAACTTAAGGCTTGCTATATTAGCAGATGGGATCAATCCACATAGTACATTGAGTAATTGATATAGCTATTGGCTGGTGATTATAGTGAATTATAATTTACCGCCATGGTTAAGAATGAAGAGAAAGTTCATGATGTTGACGTTACTAATATCAAGTCTTAAACAACTGGGTAATGATATCAATGTCTACTTGGCTTCGCTTATGGAAGACTTCAAAATGTTATGGGACATAGGTGTGAAAGTATATGATGCGTACCACAACGAGCCATTAAACTTGAAAGCTATTTTGTTATGGATAATCAATGATTTTCCTACGTATGGTAATTTATCTAGTTGTACTATTAAAGAATATTATGCTTGTCCTATCTATGCTGAGAACACCTAAGCTAGTCACTTAAAACATAGTAAAAAAAAGTAATATGTTCGACACAAAAGATTCTTACGACGACATCATCCTTACCATAGACAGAAAAAGCTCTTCCATGGTGAACAAAAGTCAAAATTGCTCCCCAACCATTAAGTAGTGAAGAAGTCTTTAACAAAGTTCAATAGTTAGTAAATTCATGGGTGAAAGTCGAAGAAATAAAGTACAATTGGTAAAGAAGATGTTATTACACAGTGTTGGAAAAAGATGTCAATTTTTTTGACTTACCACATTGGAAGTCCATGCATAGTAGACATATTCTAGATGTCATGCACATTGAAAAGAACGTTTGTGATAGGCTTCTTGGGACATTGCTTGATATTCTTAGAAAATCTAAAAATGGATTAGTTTCTAGAATGGATTTGAAAGACATGGGGTTAAGGTCTGAATTGTAACCACAAGTTCATGGTAATCGTACATTTTTGCCGCCTGCATGCTATACTTTATCTAGGGAAGAAAAAAAATATTTTGTAAAGTTTTCAGTGAGATTAAGGTCCTAAATAAGTATTCTTCGAACATAAAAAATCTAGTATCCATGGATGATTTGAAACTATGTGGATTAAAATCCCATGATTGTCACATCCTAATGCAAGAACTTTTATTAATTGCTTTATGAGGGTGTTACCCAACATGTTAGATATGCTATTATTAGACTTTGTATGTTCTTTAATTTGTTATGCCAAAAGGTGATGGATGTGGCAAAGTTAGATGGAATCCAAAACGAACTTGTGACAACACTTTGTTTGCTGGAAAAGTACTTCCCTTCCAGCTTCTTTGATATTATAGTCCACCTCACTATTCATCTTATCAAAAAAGTAAAATTATATGGTCCCATGTATTTACAATGAATGGACCCATTTGAATGTTATATGCAAGTGTTAAAGGGTTATGTTTGAAATCGTAATAGACATGAGGGCAGTATTGCTGAGTTGTACCTTACATAAGAGGCATTATAATTCTGCGTTGATTATTTATCTACTATGGATATTATTAGGATTCCTTTACAGAAGAATGTATTTGGTCACTTAACTCGAAATGGAAAAGCTCTAACTAGTGGAAGTGTTGAGAAAGCTAACAATGTTGTCCTTCATTAAGCGCACTTGTATGTTTTGATGAATACGAGCGAAGTTCAATCAATATAAACGGTAATTAAATTTTACAACTTATAGTTCATTGTTATATCAAATAATATTTGAATTATTGTTTGATGATTTATTCTTAATATGCAGTGAGTATTTAAATCAATTAAGGGTTGACAATTCTATTAAGCCAAAATGACTTCAATGGTTACATGATGAATAAAATCAAACCTTAAGTAATTGGTTATGCACACGGGTAAGAATACTTATTCTTGTTTACACATTAAATTTATTTTTAATATGGTTCATCTAATATATGTTATGATACAGATTGGGAATGAAATTTTATTATCCAATCATAATGTCTCATCAACACTACGATGGATTGGCCATGGTCATCGATCCACAGTAATCAAGTATCTTGGATATATCATCAACGATTGTCACAAAAGTGACAAGATAACTCAAGGATCCATCAAAATAGTGGTGTCACTCTAGTTGCCAACACCATGCAAATCTCCAGTACTAAGGATAAAAATTTAATACATGGTGATTTATCATTCTATAAAGTTATATAAAAGATATGGGAATTAGATTATACAAGGTTTAGAGTTTCAGTTTTCAAATGTTATTGGATTGAGAATAGTAGTAGTGTTAAATTAACGATCTAGAAGTTATGCTAGTTGATCTCAATTGAATTGAACATAGAAATGTTCAGTTTATGTTAGCTTCACAAGCAAAATAAGTATTTTACATTGAAGATCCAATTGAAGCCAAATGGTCCATAGTATTGTCAACATCTCTAAAAGACTATGATGAAGATGATTTATGTGATAATAGTGTAGAGCACGTCTTTTTGTTATAATTTGCCATCTATTGATTTATTTAACCAAATGGATGAGCATCATCTTGCATACGCTCGAGACAATGCTGAAGGATTGTGGGTCTAAGTAGTTTTTAAGGTAGTGATCAATTGCCTCATGTGTCAAAGTTATCATATTTTTTATAATTTTTTTTATTTTTTTGGTTTTATCATATTATATAATGTTTTGCATATATGATGGATCCTTCTGAACACTCAAACGAAGGCATTTAAGGCCGAACAAACGAGGTATCGCCAGTATGCCTAAGATAATTGAGAGTCGTGCTTTCGATGTTAAGCTCACGATTTAAGTAAATGATAAAAGGTCAACCGATTGGGAGGAATGGCACCTAGTTCAATAGCTAAATTGGGGCGGTGGTACATAATACAATGCCCATAAATATCGAGAATTGGCACTCAGTAAGCAGTGAAATGAAAATAAGATTTGAAAGACCATATTGTTAAGTTAAATGAAACACAATGTATTAGTGCTTTTCAATTAGCTTATTGCTAATTAATTTGATTTGTACTAATCCACTTTTTTACAACACTTTGCAGGAGACGTATGATATTGATGTGAGCATGAAGAGATACGTACTTCACTCTGTTGCAAACAAATGGAGGAACTTTAAGACCGATTTTACATCAAAGCACATATTCCCTCACATCGTTGAAATTTCTGTCATTTCTACCTAAACAATATATTAGTGCCATGGATGTTGGGGTGTGGCAGGACTTTGTGAACTTTCATATTACAGAAGAGTTTCAGGTATACATTTATAGTTAGTAAAATTTTTATTTATACAATTTTCTTCAAATGTTGATGTGTATTGATCTTACAGCAAAAGAGATAAATAGCAAAAAAGAAAAGAAAGAAGAATGTGTATGACCATCGTCAATCTAGAAAGGGATTTGTAGGGTTAAAAGTGAACTCATAAGTTATTTTTCATTTATTATGTTTATAATTGATAATATATTCATTTAGTTGTACATTCTAAAACCTCCCATGTTGACTCTTTATGTTAAAAAAAGAAACAAGAATTGGGTAGCGACGCTTAAATTTATTGTGCCTTATTGTGGAAGGCTTTAAGATAGAATAAAAAAAAAGAATATATAAATGATGTAAGTCGACTGTGTGGGGAAACAATTTTAAGTGTAATTCAACTTTTTATAGTATTTATAGTTGTAAATTTCATGTTCATTAATTAATGTTATTATAATATTGTAGGATGAGTTGATGACACAGAGTACACAGGGTGAATTTACAACCTTCGGTTCAGAAGACGTGTTGACGAAAGCTCTTGGTACAGTTGAGCACCTTGGATGCATTAGAGTCAAGGATCCGGGGTAACTATCACATTTATTTTAGGAAGCCCAAAAAGTTAACTGTCCCTTAAGGTATGCAATTAGATCAACAGTAGTTGGTAGAGATGATGAGGTGGCTCATAAAGTATAAAGAAGTTTTGACAAACATTGTTGCGAACAAAGCTGATGATGTACAGCAAGAAAAATCTGCAAACCAATTTCGTTCGAATAAAGCTAGCAATAATATAACTGGGTTATTGAATGAAGAAGAATATCCAACACGTCAATCACCTATGCCAGTCACACACTAGCACCTGCACTTGCACCGGCACCATATAGTAATAAAGTATGTCACATGTTAATCATAGCAGATATGATATTAATAATATTACTAACGTAACTTCTATTTTTTTTTGGATCATTGTAGTGTAAGCAATGCCATAAGTTCATCTAGTCATCAGACTACATAGTGGCAAGTGGGGTTATCTTCATGGATCATAATCCTAATCAAATAATCCATGGGCACCATTATTTTCTGGTGATGTTTGGGTGATAGTGGACGTAGATATTCATGGTGATGCATAGCTATTTCGCCCAAACCCTGATAGTAGATTGATAAATGTTTTTTCTGCACTTAGTTCAGTTATTGCTTGGCCTCAAGATTGGTTCATTATTGGTACACACAAGGTAATGTTTTTGGAAAATGTATTTCATAATGTCAATTAAGGTTGCAAAATTTTTTCAACTATCGACTATAAAACAACAAGGTAAGTTACCAGTTAAGAAAGCACAAACATTGACAAAAACACAATTATGGCAACAAGTATCTTCTGTTGGGCTACCACTAGGATTGTAGAAGATGTATAATTATGTAAACAAGGTGATGGCACCTGATGAAGTAATACACATACTTTTTACTGAAGTCTTTGCTTCTAATAGACATGTATTTATGCCTCGAGAAGATATTATGCAATTTTGTCACATGGAGGAGCTAAGTGTCACCATTATTCAGGCTTACATTGTGTACGTATGTCTTTTGAATTTTTATTGGTTTATTATTGTTTGGCTACATCATATTTATATTTTTCTTACTTTTAATTATTTCAGTAAACTTTATACAAATTTAGTTACACTTGGCTTGAAAAAGTATTTTGTATGTGCTGATCCGTCCACATTTTCATATGGAATGTCTATAAGTATAGACACCCAACCCGTCACCTAGCCAATAGAATGGTAGATCCATGTGAAAGAGAAGTAATGATATTTCCTTATAACTTGAGTTAAGTTATAAAACTAGTTGAAATTATTAACAGTTTTGTTCATAATATTTTTAACATTTATTTTTCATAATTTAGGTAGTATTTGATGTTGGTGGTTGTCGAGCCTCGTGATTTTATGTATAGTATTTTTGATCCTTTGAACTATGGTTCTCATCAAGAACTAGATAAACTTATATCCACGTAAGTGAAAATATTTGCATTTATGCTAGTATGTATTTTTTCTTACTCTTAAGAATATGGATTATTTTCTATTTGTAACTCTTTTAAATTATTCCAATTATCAAAGAATTAAGCAATTGGCACATTCTTGTGAGTATTCCTGCTAAGGTATGTATATTTAAACCTATATCTGATATTAGTTTTATTTATTTTGCAAAATATAACAATTAAAAATTTTTAATGCAGTGTTCACGGACAGTATATTATGAAATTTTTAAGGGACATCATTGATGGACATCATAGAAATATCCGATATGCAAAATGGTAAGTTTTTTTAAGCATTCGTTCATGTAAATACTTCAGTATTTAATTGACGTGCTTACTAAAAGTTTTAATTGGACTAACTTTTTTTTTTTTATAAATATAGTTAGTGAACATAGATACTTACACCCAATCGGATATTGATGAAGTTAGAAAGGAAGTTGGACAATTTCTTTAGAGTGCCATATTCGAAAGTTGAACCTTGAAGATTTTGTATACATGAACATCATTGAATTTATATAGTTGAATTTTTAGGATTGTGTAATAATGTATATTTTAAACTTATGTATTGTACATATGGAGTTCAATTATGACACTATTTTTTTTGTTCTATTCATCTTTTATTACTTTTTTAGATTGGATTATTTTGAGTGTTTTCAAACATGAAAGAAGTAATGATGGTTTCAATGAAAATCGTATTGAAGTGTATAACAAGAAAAAAAAATTTTCATTGAAGTGTTGGTATTGAAATGTTGGTATTGAAGTGTTGGTGTAATTATGTTGAAGGAAGAAAGATAGTATAGTTGTTTCATTTAAGGTTATTACAAAAAGAATTGTAATTAGTGTATTTGATAATCGTATACTTATATGTGTTGATTAAATTTAATTGAAAAGTCATATTTATATATTATAATTTAATTTTGATGGAGAAAATTTGATTGCACACTACTACAAATAAAAGCTTTAATGACAGTTAAAAATGGTTTTTAATGACAGTTGTAAAAGTGTCATCTTTGTTCGTGTCATTAAAGGGGAGAGTTTTTAATGACAGTTTTTGAACTGTCATTAAAGGGGGTGCCTTCGATGACAGTTCATACAGAACTGTCGTTAAAGGGGGGTACCCTTCAACGACAGTTCAAGCAGAACTGTCATTAAAGGGGGGTACCCTTCAACGACAGTTCAAGCAGAACTGTCGTTAAAGGGGGGTACCCTTCAATGACAGTTCCAAACAAAACTGTCATTAAAAGGGGGTACTCTTTAATGACAGTTCCAAAGAAACTGTCATTAAAAAGGGTACCCTTTAACGACAGTTCTGTTGGAACTGTCGTTAAAAGAGGATACCCATTAAAGGTATTTTTTGTATTTATTTCAAAATAAATAAAATTTATATTATCCAAAACCTATTTTCACATCATCCATATACATCAATACAATTCTTCACAATATATATGCAACCAAAATTTTTATGTTATACACTTCAATACCATTCTAACAGAGATCATCATTACTTCTTTCATATCTGAAAACACTCAAAATAATGTAATGCCAAAAAGTAATAAGAGACAAACAAAACAAAAGATCACTAATATTTGATGTTATAATTAAACTCTATATGTACAATACATAAGTTAAAATATTACACAATCATAAAAATTCAACTATATAAATTCAATAATGGTCATGTGTACAAAAATCTTCAAGATTCAACTTTCTAATATGGCACTCCAAAGAAATTGTCCAACCTCCTTTCTAACTTCATCAATATCCGATTGGGTGTAAGTATCTATGTCCATTAACTATATTTCAAAAAAAAAAAGGTTAGTCCAATTAAAATTTTGTTCACACACATCAATTAATTACTTAAGTATTTACATAAGCAAATGATTAAAAACTTACCATTTTTGCATATGGGATATTTTTATCACGTCTATCAATGATGTCCCTTAAAAATTTCATAATATAATATCCACATTCAGTATTTGAAGGCTGATGTGGACACTGCATTAAAAATTTATCATTATTACATTTTCCAAAATAAATAAAACTAACATCATATATAGGTTTAAATATGCATACCTTAGCAGGAATACTCCTAGGAATGCGCCTATTGCTTGATTCTTTGAAAACTTGAAACAATTTAATAGAACTGCTAACAGAAAATAATTAATATTATTAAGAGTAAGAAAAAATATATACTAACATAAATGAAAATATTTTCACTTACGTGGACATAAGTTGATCTAGTTCTTGACGAGAACCATGGTTCAAAGGATCAAAAACACTGTACACAAAATTACAAGGCTCGACAACCACCAACAACCAGTGCTGCCAACATTATGAAAAATAAATGTAAAAAATATGTTAAACAAATCTATTAATAATTTTAATTAGTATTATAACTTACCTCAAGTTATAAGGAAATATCACTACTCCTTCGTCACATGGATCCATCATTCTATTAGCTAAGTGACGAGCTTGAGTGTCTATACTTATAGACATTCCATATGACAATGTTGACGGATCAGCAAATACAAAATACTTTCTAAAGCCAAGTGCAGCCAAATCTGTATAAAGTTTACTGAAATAACAAAGAGTAAGAAAAATATAAATATGATGCAGCCAAATAATAATAACCAAATAAAAATTCAAAAGACATACGTACACAATGTAAGCCTGAATAATGGTGACACTTAGCTCTTCCATGTGACAAAATTGCATGATATCTTCTCGAGCCACAAATACATGTCCATCAGAAGCAAAGACTTCAATAAAAGGTATGTGTATTGCTTCATCAGGTGCCATCACCTTATTCACATAATTATACATCTTCTGTAATCCTTGTGGTAGCCCAACGGAAGATACTTGTTGTGATGATTGTGGTTTTGTCAATGTTGGTGCTTTCTTAACTGGCAACTTACCTTGTTTCTTTATAGTCGATAGCTGAAAAAATTTTGCAAACTTAGTTCACATTAATAGGTTGACTTTATAAAATATATTACCAAAAACATTACCTCACGTGTACCAACAATGACCCAATCTCAAGGCCAAGCAACAACTGAACCAAGTGCAGAAAAAACATTTGTCAGTCCACCTTCTGGGTTAGGACGAGGCAACGGTGCATCACCATGAATAGCTACATCCACTGTCACCCGAACATCACCAGAAAATAATGGACGCCCGTGGATGAACTGATTAGTAGTATGATCCATGAAGATAACCCCACTTGCCACTATGTAGTCTGATGACTGGATGAACATATGGCATGGCTCACACTGTAATGATCCAAAAAACAATAAGTAGCGTTCGTAATATTATTAATATCACATCTACTATGAATAACATGTAACATACTTTGTTGTCGTGTGGTGCCACTGTAGGTGCTGGTGGTGTGACTGGCATAGGTGACTGAGGTATTGGATATTCTTCTTCCTCCAATAAACCCGTTATATTATTGCTAGCTTTACTTGAACGAAATTGCATTGTAGATTTTTCTTGTTGGATATCATCATTTTTGTTCGCAACAATGTTTGTCAAAACCTCTTTATGCTCAGTAAACCACCTTATCATCTATGTCAATTGTTGTTGATCTAATTGCATACCTTGAGGGACATTCAACTTTCTGGGCTTCCCAAAATAAGATGTGATAGTTACCCCAGATCCTTGACCTCTAATTCGTCCGGGGTGCTCAGGTGTACCAAGAGCTTTCGTCAGTACATCTTCTGGACCGAAGTTTGTAAATTTACCTTCTGTGCTCTGTGTCATCAACTCATCCTACAATATTATAATAAAATTAATCAATAAACATGAAATTTGTTACTATAAATGCTAGAAAAAAGTTGAACTATACTTACAATTCTTTCCCCACACAGTCGACTCGCATCATTCACATATTCTCCCTTCTTATTCTGTCGTGAAGCCTTCCACAATAAGGCACGATCAATTTCAGCATCGCTACCCAATGCTTGTTTCTTTTTTTAACATAAAGAGTGATCATGTTAGATTTTAGAATGGATTACCAAATGAATACATTATCAATTATAAACATAATAAATGGAAGAGAAAAACTTACAAGTTCACTTTCCAGCCCTGCAAATCCCTTTCTAGATAGACGATGATCGTACACATTCTTCTTTCTTTTCTCTTTTGCTATTTATCTCTTTTCCTGTAAGATCAATACACATCAACATTTGGAGAAAATTATATAAACAAAAACTTTATTAACTATAAATACATACCTGAAACTCTTCTGTCATACGAGAGTTCACAAATTCTTGCCATACCCCAACATCAATAACACTTCTATATTCTTCAGGTGGAAGTGATAAAAATTCCAAGTCATCAATGTGAGGGAATATGTGCTTTGATGTAAGATTGGTCTTGAAGTTTCTCCATTTGTTTGCAGCAGACTGAAGTACGTACCTTTTCATACTCGCATCAAGATCATACGTCTCCTACAACATATTATAAAAAAGTGAATTGGTGCAAATCAAATTAATTAGCAGTAAACTAATTGAAAAGCAATACCACATTGTGTTTCATTTAACTTACCAATATTGTCTCCCAAATCTTATTTTTCATTTCAATGCTTACTAAGTGCCAATTCACGATATTTATAGGCACCGTATTACGTACCACCACCCCAATATAGCTATTGAATTGGACGCCATTTCTTCCAATTGGTTGACCTTTATCATTTACCTCGATCGTGAGCTTAACTCCGGAAGCACGACTTTTAATTATCTTAGGCATACCGGTGATACCTCGTTTTTTGGGCCCTTGAGAGCCTTCATTGGAGTGTTCAGAAGGATCCATCAAATCTGTGAACAATAACAAAATATGGTTAGCATCATATATGCAAAATATGATATAACATGATAAAATTAAAAAAATAAAATAAAATTATAAAAAAACATAATAACTTTGACACATGAGACAATTGATTATTACCTTAAAAAATACTCAAACCCAAAATCCTTCATCATTGTCTCGAGCATACACAAGATGATGCTCATCCATTTGGTCAAATAAATCAGTAGGTGGCAAATTATTACAAGAAGACATGTGCTCCATACTAATATCGCATAAATCATCATCTTCATCATAGTCTCGTGGAGGCGTTGACAGCACTACAGACCATTTGGCATCAATTGGATCTTCAATGTAAAATACTTGTCTTGCTTGTGAAGCCAATATAAACTGATCATTCTTATGTCCAATCCGATTGAGATCAACTAGCACAACTCCTAGATCATCAACTTTAACACCGCTACTATTCTCAATCCAATCACATTTGAAAACTGGAACTCTGAAAGTTGTATAATCTAGTTCCCATATTTCTTGTATAACTCCATAAAATGACAAATCACCATATATTGGATTTTTATCCTTAGCACTGGAGATTTGCATGGTGTTGGCAACTAGAGTGACACCACTATTTTGATGGATCCTTGAGTTATCTCGTTGTTTTGTGTAAAAGCGACAATCGTTGATGATATATCCAGGATACTTGATTATTGTGGATCGAGGACCATGGGCAAGCCATCGTAGTGTTGATGAGACATTATGATTGGATGATAAAAGTTCATTCTCAATCTGTATCATAACATATATTAGATGATCCATATTAAAAATAAATTTAATGTCTAGATAATAACAAGTATTCTTACCTGTGTGCGTAACCAATTACTTAAGGTTCGATTTTGTTCATCATGTAACCATTTGAGTCGTTTTGACTTGATAGAATTGTCGACCCTTAACTGATTTAAGTGCTCACTGCATGTTAAGAATAAATCATCATATAATAATTCAAATATTATTTCATATAATAATAAAATATAAGTCATGAAATTTAATTACCTTATATATGGTTGAACTTCACTCGTATTCATCAAAACATACAAGTGCGCTTGATGAAGGAGGACATGATCAGCTTTCTCAACATTTCCACTAGTTAGAGCTTTTCCATTCCGAGTTGAATGACCAAGTACATTCTTCCGTGGGGGAATTCCAATAATATTCATATCAGATAAATAGTCAACGCAAAATTCTAATGCCTCTTCTGCAATGTACGACTCAGCAATACTACCCTCAGGTCTATTACGATTTCGAACATAACCCTTTAACACTTTCATGTATCTCTCAAATGGGTACATCCATCGTAAATACACGGGACCACATAATTTTACTTCTCTGATAAGATGAACTGTGAGGTGGACCATAATATCAAAAAAGCTGGGAGGAAAGTACTTCTCAAGCAAACAAAGTGTTGTGACAAGTTCGTTTTGAATTCCATCTAACTTTGACACGTCCACCACCTTTTGGCATAACAAATTGAAGAACATGCAAAGTCTGATGAGAGCATATCTAACATGTTTCGGTAGAACACCTCGTAAAGCAATAGGTAAAAGTTGTTGCATTAGGATGTGACAATCATGCGACTTCAACCCATATAGTTTCAAGTCGTCCATGGATACTAGATTTCTGATGTTCGAAGAATACCCATCCGGTACCTTAATCTCACTGAAAACTTTACAAAATATTCTTTTTTCTTCTCTAGATAAAGTGTAGCATGCAGGTGGTAGAAATGTACGATTACCGCGAACTTGTGGTTCCAACTCAGACCTTAACCCCATATCTTTCAAATCCATTATTGCTGCTAATCCATCTTTAGATTTTCCTAGAATATCAAGCAATGTCCCAAGAAGACTATCACAAATATTCTTTTCAATGTGCATGACATCTAGAATATGTCTAATATGCATGGACTTCCAATATGGTAAATCAAAGAAAATCGACCTTTTTTTCCAGCACTGTGTAACAACATCTTCTTTACCCATTGTACTTCGTTTCTTCGACTTTCCCCATGAATTTACTAAACATTGAACTTTTTGAAAGACTTCTTCACTGCTTAATGGTTGGGGAGCAATTCTGAATTCTTGTTCACCATTGAAGACCTTTTTCTGTTTGCGGTAAGGATGATGTCGTGGTAAGAATCTCCTGTGTCCAACATATGACATCTTTTTACTATATTTTAAGTGACTAGATTGGGTGTTCTCAGCACAAATAGGACAAGCATAATACCCTTTAACAATACAACCAGATAAATTACCATATGCAGGAAAATCATTGATTGTCCTTAACAAAACAGCTTTCAAGTAAAATGATTCATTACGGTACGCATCATGTACTTTTACACCTGTGTCCCATAACATTTTTAAGTCTTCTATAAGTGGAGCCAAATAGACATCAATATCATTACCAGGTTGTTTAGGACCTGATATTAGTAACGTCAACATCATGAACTTTCTCTTCATTGTTAACCATGGCGGTAAATTATAGTTCACCATAATCACCGGCCAACAACTATATCGACTACTCAATGTACTATGAGGATTAATCCCATCTGCTGATATAGCAAGCCTTAAGTTTCTTGGCTCTGAAGCAAACTCTGGCCACATGTAGTCAACCAATTTCCATGAGGGTGTATCTGATGGATGCCTCAACTGACCATCAATTTCCCTTTTATTTGAATGCCATGTAAGCTGTTTTGATATTTCAAAACTTTTGAACATTCTTCTAAATCTTGGTATTGGTGGAAAATACCATAACACCTTAGCAGGCACACCAGTCTTTATTTTGTTACCGTTTTTCATTACTTTCCATCTTGAAAGTCCACAAGTTGGACATTGAATGTCATCCTGAAACTCCTTCCGATATAATATGCAATCATTTGGACAAGCATGAATCTTTTGATACTCCATCCCTAATGCATTCAATGTTTTCTTGGCATCATACATGGATGTAGGCATTTCATTATTATCAGGCAAAATGTCGGCAATTAAATTTAAAAGATCACTGAAGCTTTGATCGGACCAACCATATTTTACCTTCAAATTGTACAATTTAACTAGAGCAGATAATTTAGTAAACTTCACTGATCTAGAGTACAAAGGTTTCTCAGCATCACAAAGTAATCTTTCAAAGTGGTTAGGATTACTATCATACTCTGCAAATGCCTCTTGTATCATTTCTACAGTGTTATCAACTTCTTCGATGTGTTCTACCTCCTTAACAACTTTAGCATTCTTACTAGTAGAAGACCCAACAATACTGGTTTCTCCGTGCCATATCCACTTTTGATAGCTGCTATCAACTCCATATATATATAAATGATTTCGTATCTCGTATGGGGTATGACGCCTCATGTTGCCACATTTAATACATGGACACCGAATTAATTCAGGATTATCACTATTCTGAACAGCATAATCTAAAAAGTTATTCACCCCTACATCATATGCCTCTGATCTTCTATCAGCAAACATCCAAGTCTTATCCATTCTGAAATTTAAAAGACATTTAATTATTTACGTTTCAAGCATCTAATATACTATTTTGAACAACATAATCTAATTACTTACCTATTTAAAATTTAACTAAATATATTAATTTATGTTAACAATAAATCAATATAATTAAATTTGATAAAACATACCAATTAATCTTACATTAAACAAAAACTTCTCAAATTAAAATTTCATCTACCTGTGCAGAGAATGGCCGGAGAAGAGTGGGGAAACGGCTGCCACCAGCTACCCCAGCTGGTTATGGATGGACTGCAGACAGGAGACTCGCCGGAGAATGGCTGCTGTGTGGACAAAGACCAAAACAGAGAGTGCTGGAAACGCTGCCAGCAGCTACACCAGCTGGTTCTGGATTACCTGTGCAGAGAATGGCCGGAGAAGAGTGGGGAAATGGCTGCCACCAGCTACCCCAGCTGGTTGTGGATGGACTGCAGACAGGAGACTCGCCGGAGAATGGCTGCTGTGTGGACAAAGACCAAAACAGAGAGTGCTGGAAATGCTGCCAGCAGCTACACCGGCTGGTTCTGGATTGACTGCAGAAAGGAGAATGGCCGGAGAAGAGTGGGGAAACGGCTGCCACCAGCTACCCCAGCTGGTTGTGGATGGACTGCAGACAGGAGACTCGCCGGAGAATGGCTACTGTGTGGACAAAGACCAAAACAGAGAGTGCTGGAAACACTGCCAGCAGCTAATCCAGCTGGTTCTGGATTGACTGCAGAAAGGAGAATGGCCGAAGAAGAGTTGGGAAAAGACTGCAACCAGCTACCCCAGCTGGTTGTGGATGGACTGCAGACAGGAGAATCGTCGAAGAATGGAAGGCTGGCGGTGCAGCTGCTTTTGGACAGTCTGTGAAGAGGAGAATTCTGACCTTAGAGAGAAAAAATGTAGCGGGAGGTTATGGCGGGCTCAAGAGGGCTCTGGAAAAAATTTAGAACCCCTCTCTGACCTTCAACGCCAGTTCTTATAGCACTGGCGTTGAAGGTTCGGCACTGCACTGGCATTCAATGCCAGTTCTTACAGAACTGACGTTGAATGTCCAGTGCACTGGCTTTCCCTCATCCCCCCTCAACCTGCCTTTGTTTAATCCACCTTCAATGCCAGTTCTTACAGAACTGACGTTGAAAGCCAGTGCAACAAAACTCACGTTGAATGTCCAGTGCACTGGCTTTCCCTCATCCCCCCTCAACCTGCATGCCTTTGTTTAATCCACCTTCAACGTCAGTTCTGTAAGAACTGACGTTGAATGTCCAGTGCACTGGCTTTCCCTCATCCCCCCTCAACCTGCCTTTGTTTAATCCTTTCCTCAGTCTCATTCTTTCTCTACCCTGCCTGATTGCAGGCAAATGGTGTCACTGTGGACATGTTCGAAGGTATGTGCTATTTTCTTTATTGCTGGATTTTAGAATAGTTCATGCCATTACCAATATAAACAGAGCTTAGTTATCTGTAAACAGAGCTTTGTTCTTAACCTGTGCTTTTCATTCATGAAAAGCACATTGAGAAGATGGTGCCATGAGACTAATCCTGTTGGACAACTGGGTTAACAGGACAGCAACCCCGACCCTGGCTGAAAACTGGACCCTTTTGTACAAGAGCTACTGGCAGAACTGGAATTTGGCAGAATTGGAATTTGGCAATCCACAAGAGCTACTGGCAGAACTGGAATTTGCTTCTGCACGCAGGCAATCCACAAGAGCTACTGGTAGAACTAGAATTTGATTGCAGAGCTGTTTTCTTTATTGCTGGATGTTTGTAACTGGACCCTTTTGTACAAGAGCTACTGGCAGAACTGGAATTTGCCAGAACTGGAATTTGGCAATCCACAAGAGCTACTGGCAGAACTGGAATTTGCTTCTGCATGCAGGCAATCCACAAGAGCTACATGCAGAACTGGAATTTGATTGCAGAGCTGTTTTCTTTATTGCTGGATGTTTGCTTCTGCACGCAGGCAATCCACAAGAGCTACTGGCAGAACTGAAATTTGGCAGAACTAGAATTTGGCAATCCACAAGAGCTACTGGAAGAACTGGAATTTGCTTCTGCACGCAGGCAATCCACAAGAGCTACTGGCAGAACTAGAATTTGATTGCAGAGCTGTTTTCTTTATTGCTGGATGTTTGCTTCTGCACGCAGGCAATCCACAAGAGCTACTGGCAGAACTGGACTTTGGCAGAACTGGAATTTGGCAATCCACAAGAGCTACTGGCAGAACTGGAATTTGCTTCTGCATGCAGGCAATCCACAAGAGCTACTGGCAAAACTGTAATTTGATTGCAGAGCTGTTTTCTTTATTGCTGGATGTTTGCTTCTGCACGCAGGCAATCCACAAGAGCTACTGGCAGAACTGGAATTTGGCAGAACTAGAATTTGGCAATCCACAAGAGCTACTGGCAGAACTGGAATTTGCTTCTGCACGCAGGCAATCCACAAGAGCTACTGGCAGAACTGGAATTTGATTGCAGAGCTGTTTTCTTTATTGCTGGATCTTTGCTTCTGCACGCAGGCAATCCACAAGAGCTACTGGCAGAACTGGAATTTGCCAGAACTGAAATTTGGCAATCCACAAGAGCTACTGGCAGAACTGGAATTTGCTTCTGCACGCAGGCAATCCACAAGAGCTACTGGCAGAACTGGAATTTGATTGCAGAGCTGTTTTCTTTATTGCTGGATGTTTGCTTCTGCACGCAGGCAATCCACAAGAGCTACTGGCAGAACTGGACTTTGGCAGAACTGGAATTTGGCAATCCACAAGAGCTACTGGCAGAATTGGAATTTGCTTCTGCATGTAGGCAATCCACAAGAGCTACTGGCAGAACTGGAATTTGATTGCAGAGCTGTTTTCTTTATTGCTGGATGTTTGCTTCTGCACGCAGGCAATCCACAAGAGCTACTGGCAGAACTGGAATTTGGCAATCCACAAGAGCTACTGGCAGAACTGGAATTTCGCAGAACTAGAATTTGGCAATCCACAAGAGCTACTGGCAGAACTGGAATTTGCTTCTGCACGCAGGCAATCCACAAGAGCCACTGGCAGAACTGGAATTTGATTGCAGAGCTGTTTTCTTTATTGCTGGATGTTTGCTTCTGCACGCAGGCAATCCACAAGAGCTACTGGCAAAACTGGAATTTGGCAATCCACAAGAGCTACTGGCAGAACTGGAATTTGCTTCTGCATGCAGGCAATCCACAAGAGCTACTGGCAGAACTGGAATTTGATTGCAGAGCTGTTTTCTTTATTGCTGGATGTTTGCTTCTGCACGCAGGCAATCCACAAGAGCTACTGGCAGAACTGGAATTTGCTTCTGCACGCAGGCAATCCACAAGAGCTACTGGCAGAACTGGAATTTGATTGCAGAGCTGTTTTCTTTATTGCTGGATGTTTGCTTCTGCATGCAGGCAATCCACAAGAGCTACTGGCAGAACTGGAATTTGGCAATCCACAAGAGCTACTGGCAGAACTGGAATTTGCTTCTGCACGCAGGCAATCCACAAGGGCTACTGGCAGAACTGGAATTTGATTGCAGAGTTGTTTTCTTTATTGCTGGATGTTTGCTTCTGCACGCAGGCAATCCACAAGAGCTACTGGCAGAACTGGCAGAAGGCCTTCAACGCCATTTCTGGAATTTGTACCTGGAGTTGCTAGCGGGGAGGTTCCTGGCCTTCAACGCCAGTTCTACTTTTAACGTCAGTGATATTATAACTGACGTTAAATGTTATCTTTTAACGTCAGTTCCAGTAGAACTGACGTTAAAAGTTTTACTTTTGATGACAGTTTTGAAATAACTGTCATCAAAAATGTTGATAAATCTTTTAATGACAGTTCTTTGAAAAACTGTCATTAAATTGGTGTCAACTATTATAATTTTTGTAGTAGTGGCATATTGTGAAGAATTTTATTCATGTATATGATTGTATAGAAAAGATGAAGAATTTTATATATATAGGTTTTGGATAATTTGAATATATAAATTTTGCATTTATTTTGAAATTAATAAAAAAATATATACCTTTAATGATAGTTCTGATAAAACTTCATTGAAAGGGGACTCTTTTAATGACAATTTTATTATAATTGTTGTTAAGGATCCCCTTTTTTAACAATAGTTCAAATAGAACTATCATTAAAGGCCCTCCTTTAATGACAATTTTATTACAATTGTCACTAAAAAAAGGTGCCTTTAATGATAGTTCTATTGGAATTGTCATTAAAAGTGAGGGCCTTTAATGATAATTATTGAATTGTCATTAAAACCTCTCTCTTTTAATGACATGAACAAAGATGACAATTTTACAACTGTTATTAAAGTTTTTATTTATAGTAGTGTATTGTTCCTTTTATTCATAGTTTAAAGACTGAATGAAAACTTTAATGAACTGTGAACTATTACTCTTTTATTCACAGTTTAAAAACTATGAACTATTCCAACCCCTTTCTGTTCACTTCAACGTAGTTCATAATTTTAGAAGTTTTAAAATTATGAATAAAAGCCCATTTTCTCGTAATGTTTGCTTAGGTGTCACGCACTATCACCTTTGACCCCTGTCCCTTTAGGAAGGAAGGGACCTTGTGGGGTGGATGTTGGCCTCCCACATGCCTCTAGCTCATGGCTGGCAAAAAAATGAGTCTCGAATAATGCCACATAATGGCTTGGCTTGGGTAGAAAAAGCCTTGTGCTCCCTTATGCGTGTGTTTGCTCATTCATGGCTCATGGACCCATGATCGATCAATTAAAATGTGATCGCAATTTAGGTGAGACTACCCGTTTAGTTTAAGCATATCTATAAGTGAAGTAAAAGAAACTAATAAGGATTCCCTTAGTGATGGCAAGTAAACCAGAAAAGCCTAGCTTGAAAATCAAGCATCCTTGATGCTTCAATTGTAGTTTAGAGAAGCATCCTCAACAATAGACTAAGGCCTAAGTCCCTCAGAAAGTGGCTTCGAAGAGGGTGAAAGCCTCATCTTGCCTGAACCTAGATGTTGGTGACAAGTCGGGTTGTTGGCAAATGCAGCCCCAATCAATCGATAAATTACGTCCAAGTCTAAACAGATGAGAGACCTATAACATAAAAATACTGTGAGGAACGATGAGAAGGACTTTGAGAAAAGAGTCAAAGTTACTTGAAATTGTCAAGATGAAAGCAGATGGGAGTTGGCGATGCACCTCAATTGGATGTGGAATGATCAAGAGTAAATCCACTCATTGACTCCGTGCTGCTGACTCACACGGATCGTGATTGCAGCCTAAGCCTAGGCTTTTGATATGCTTATGGAGACATAGTTGTCAAGATCGTGGATAGTGTCGCGGCTAAGTAGCATGTTTTTGCACTTGCATGTTCTTGATGTCAGCTAGCGGACTCCCCTTTCCTACAAGATCATTGAAGCTTAGATTAGAGGCATCAGAGGCATAATGCCCTCGACCTATTCTTAGACTTTAAATATGTAGGATGGGGTAACTGCTTCGTTGAGTCCTCCCATAGAATCGAGATCTTTAAGTAGGCCACTTTTGTTAAGTAGAACTGGCAATATGGGATGAACGAGAACCCCGATTACAGTGCCCAATTACACGTTAACTTGAAACCCACAAAGGGTGTTAGCTGATTAAGATTGTAGGATGATGGTCGTGAAAGTCAAAGTTCATTGAATGTGTAACAACTCACCTATTGAATAAACTACGCTCAAAAAATGGATGGCGTAGAAGCATGCGACTTATATTTGACTGTTAGGGTAAGGGCCAAGCCCTAACGAGTAGGAGGGTGCAGCGATTGTTGTAAAGCTCGAGGCATGAGCTTGGGAAGTGGGACAAATGCTTTTGCTTAGATAGACAAAGGTCGAGGCCACTCTTGTCGCAATAGTTTTTGCATTTGAGAGGATGATTGAGCACCCATGCAACAAAGTAGCCCATGCCGAAGTAAATTATGCTTGGAACATGAGGTTCAGATGAGGTTTCCACCTAGGCTTGATAGGGACTCAGTGCAAAGACAATCTATTCGAATCATAGAATTTTACTAGTGAAGGCACATGACATAAGGTCATAGTATCACCCATGAATGCCAAGAAAGAGCTCAAGGTCATGTTGAAGTAACATGCATGACTAGATCACCATTCATACATCATATGCATAAATGGACAACAACAGCACCAAACAAGCTGCAAACCAACAAGCAAAGGGCCCATCGATCATGCAGGCCATTGAATGCCAACAAACCAAAGCTACTATGCATGAAAGGTTTTGATAGTGAGGGACAAGTTTTTTATAGCAAGGGACATCAATAAGGCTTAGGCAGCAAGGGTGCCACGCCATGCCCAGGTTAAGTGTGTGGCTCTTTCAATGCTAATAATCGACGATTGTGTCGTCAATCATATTAAGCAAAAAGTTCATCTCATCACACCTAAGCATTAGGATCGACCCTTGCATCCATCATCTCAAAGGCCTACAGCAAAGCACTCCGGATGGTTAAAAATCCCTAAGCTGGTGAGTCCTCATAGAGTATGCATCATCATTAACTTAGCTACCCATACCATTAACCTTTAATAGTGAGGGACAAGTTTTCAATAACAAAGGATATCGATTTGGCCTTGGAAATAGAGGTGTCAGGCCATGCCCAAGTTGACCGTGTGGCTTGCTTGATGCTAATTGTCGACGATCGTGTCCTTGATCATGCTACGTAAAAAGTTTGCTTTGGCATGGTTGAGCATTGGGATTGACCCCCATGTCCATTGCCTCGAGGACCTGCAACAATGTACTTCGCATGCTTAAAAATCTTGAAGCATGTAGGCCATCATATAGCATGCATCATCATTAACTTTACTTGCCCACACTATCGAGCTTCGATAATGAGGGCAAGTTTTTGATAACATGGGACATCGATGAGGCATTGGCAGCAGGGGTGTTAGGGGTGTCACACCATCCCTTGCTCAATGCTAATGGTCGATAATGATGCCATCGATGGCGTTACAGATAAAGTCCACCTCATCTCTTGCTATACGGGTAGGCTCTGGTATAGCATACATCATCATTAAAGTTACTACCGATACTGTCGAGCTTTGATAGCAAGAGATGAGTTTTTAATAACAAGGGACATCGAAGAGGCCTTGATAGTTAGGGTGTCAAGCCATGCCCAAGCTGAGCATGTAGCTCGCTCAATGCTAATGGCTCGCTTAATCATGCTACGCAAAGAGTTTGCCTCGATAAGCTTGAGTGTTAGGATCAACCCTTATGTCTGTCACCTTAAAGGCCTACAACAAAACACAACACATGCTCAAAATTCTCTAAGTAGGAGGTCCTCGTATAGCTTACATTATTGTTAACTTCACTGTCAACATTATCGAGCTTCCATAACAAGGGATGAGTTTTCGATAGCAAGGAACATCGATGAGGTATTGGCAGTAAAGGTGTGATGCCATGCCAAGGTTAAGCATATGGCTTGCTCGATGCTGACGATTGATGATCGTGTCACTCATCACTCTAGGCAAAGAGTCTACCTAGGCAAGCCTGAGTGTTTAGATCAAACCCTGCGTTTGCTGCCCACATCTTCAAACTTGTCTAGCCACACCTTTACTTATTATCCCATAATTTAGTTCATTTCATTGCCCACAATTTATGTAATTTCATTTACCACATTTTTGCTTACTTTGTGGGCTACTGTTTAGACATGCGCACATTCGTCGACCAATATAATCGATTGCAAAGGCAACACAACAAGTTGCTAAGCCATGCCATGTGTGCTGGGTTCCCCCATGGCCAATGCCTGCCCATCTCGATGGGCAAGAGGGAGCACATATGGCCTGTGAGCACCCACTGAGTAGGTGTGTTTCTCCCCCTTAAAGAGTCTTAAATGAAAATTTTCTTTCGACAATAGGAAACATCAATATGTGAGAGTTGTCATAATAGGTCTGAAAAATTATTTACAAGTAGTTTTGACTTTAAATTTTGCATAAATGTAAAGAATAATCAAATTTACCAACATGAAAAATTTTAAAATTTTTTAAACATCCAATTTTTTTATGAATTTTATAAAGCCAAAAATTTAACAAATGATGAAAAATAGCCCATGAGTCAGAATGCTTCCAAATTTGGAGGATAGACTATTAATGAATTGCATGATTTATTTTAGTCATTTTTGGAGCAATTTAATAATCAAAAGATCATCAATTCATAAAAAGTTCATAACTTTGCATTATGGCCAATATATTGGTGCAACATTTCCTCTAAATGGCCCATGTTGCATGCATGTCGCTCTATCTAATGCACCTGCAGTGACCCATGGCTTCCTTAAGAGTCTAGCATACCCTGAGGCCATGGTCTAGCCCTGTTAGCCCATGTAATCAACACCTACAACACGTGCAATGACTCATAGTATGCTTATGACTTGCTTGAATAGGGTGCTTTTGGCTTGGCTGGTACGCCTTATGCTAGTACCCATATCGTGCCTGCTATGGATAGCCATGGCCAACCTCCCTTTTTGTTACACCAATGGATGTGGCTCTGATGTCATTCTTACTAGCCACATGATCGGGAGATGTAAGGAGGAGGAGCTAGCTTGCATAGGCTCCCTTAGCTTGGCTGGCACACCTTATGTCATAGCATGCTGGATCTTGTGCCCATGCCATGTGGGTTGAATTTCCCAACCTTAGTGCTCGCCCATGTGGGTGGGCAAAGGGTGATCACAGATGACCCGTGAGCACCTAAGAAGTAGGTGAGCTCCTCCCCCTTAAAGAGTCTTAAATGAAAAATTACTTTGGGTATGAGGAAACATCAATATGTTTGAGTTGTCATAATAGGTCTAAAAAATTATTTACAAAGAGTTGTAAGCTAAAACTTTGCATGGATATAGAGAATAATCAAATCCACTAACACAAAATATTTCAAAATTTTTTGTCATTAAATTTTTTATGGATTTTGCATTACCAAAAATTCTAAAAATTATGTAAAATAGCCCATGAGTTGTAATGCTCCCAAATTTAAAGGGCAGACTCCTAATGAATTGCATCCTTAATTTGAGTCATTTCTTGAGAAATTAAACAATCAAAAGGTCATCAATTCATCAAATGTTTGCAACTGGGCATTGTGGCTAGCACGTTGGTGCAGTGTTGCCTCTAAATGGCTGAGGGTGCATGCATGCTACCCTGTCTAGTGCACCTACAGTGACCATTGGTTGCCTTAAGAGTTTAGGCTACCATGCCCTATGCCATGATGTACTTGGCCTTATGCCCATGCCATGCCTATTTGAGGTAGCTGTGGCTTGCCTCTTGTGCTCTTGCATGAGGTAACATGGCACTCGTGGTACGCTTGCTGGGCACATGATCAAGGAAGGTAACAATGAGGGACTTGCTCACACGCGACACTTTTGGCTTGGCTGGCATGCGCTAGGATGTGACACCTTGGGCCTACTGTGCATACTAGGGGAACCCATGGCTTACTTCTTATGCCTTTCAATAAGGTGATGCGATGCTCGTGGCATGCTTGTTAGGCACACAATCAAATGATATAGCAACAAGGGGCTTGCTGTGGGGCACTTTTAACTTGGGTGGCGCTCCTAATGTTGTGACATGCTGGGCCTTGCCCCCTATGCCATGCCTACTAAGGGACCTCGTGGCTTGCCTCCCGTGCCCATCGACTAGGCAACGCTGCACTTGTGGCATCCTTATTAGGCACATAATTGAGGGATGTAACAATAACGGGTTAGCTTGGGTGAAGTGCTTTTGGCATGGATGGGGTGCCTTGCTTTATGGTGTGTTGGACCTCACGTCCATGCCATGTCTACTAGAGGTAATTGCAACTTACCTTTCGTGCCATTAGACAAACTAACATGGTACTCGTGGCACACTTCTTGCGCATACAATCGAGGGACATAGCGATAAGGGGCTACCTTATGTAGGGTGCTCTTGATTTTGCTCATGCACCTTGTGCCATAAAACATTGGTCTTACACCCATGTCATGCCTGCTATAGGAAGCTATGGTTTAGCTCCCATGCCTTTGGACCAGGCTGTATAACACTCGTAATTGCTAGGCACACAATTGGGGAACGTAACCAAGAAGGCTAGTTTGCTGAGGCACTCTTGGCTTCCCTAGCCCACCTTGTGCCATAGCATGCTAGAGCTTATGCCCTTACCTTAGCTACTGGTGCTAGTTATTGCTTACCTTCAGTGCCCTTAAACCAGGCAAAGTAGCATGATTGTTGGGTACACGATCGATGGACGTAGTGACAAGAGCCTCGTCTGTATAGGCAACTCTTGGCTTGTTTGGCATGCCTTGTGCCGTAACACATTGGGCCTTGTGCCTATACGATGCCAACTAGGGGTAGTCATGGCTTTGAATTTTTGACCATGTAAAATTCAAAGAAAACAATTAGAACCTCAGAAAATCCTGAATTTTTTTTTTTGTTCATAGATCTGATTATTCTTTACATCAGTCCAAAATTTTAGCTCAAAACTCCTTAAATATAAGTTTTTAGACCCATTATGATAGCTCCAATATATTTATATTTTATTCTACTAGAAGTGAATTTTCATTTAAGATTCTCTAGAGAGAGAAGCTCATCTGCTTGGTGGCTGCTCACAGGCCCATGCATGCTCTACCCCTGTGCAGATGCATGGGCAAGCACTACGCGTGGGAAACCCAACACACATGGAACGGGTGCAAGGCCTAGTGTGTTGTAACGTCAGGCATGCTAGCACAGCCAAGAGAGTCCTATGCATGCCAGCCCATCGTCGCTACGTCCCTCGATTGTGCGCTCAGCGAGCATGCCATGATCACTTGCTTTAATGGCACCATAGGCTAGCCACAATTGTCCACATCACACATAATATGGGTGCAATGCCCGGCGTGCTATAGCACAAGGTGCGTTAGCCAAGCTAAGGATACTAGACCACCCAAGAAGGCCACAAGCATAGTCTTAAGTGTCACACGTGCTTTGATTGTTAATTACATAGGCTAGCTGGGCTTGACCATGGCCCCAAGTTGTCCTAAAATCTCAAGGCAACTATGGGTGGCCGTAGGTGCATTGAACAATGGAGCATGCATGCACCCTGGATCATTTAAAACCTACGCTGCATCGATGTGCTAACCGTAATGCCTAGTTTTGAACTTTTTATGAATTGATGATCTCTTAATTGTTGAATTGCTCAAAAAATGACTTAAATTAATCATGCAATTCGTTAGGAAGCTGTCCCTCAAATATGGGCGCATTTGAACTCATAAGTTATTTTTCATGATTTTATAAAATTTAGGCTGTATAAAATTCATTAAAAAAATGGATGCTCCAAAAATTTTTAAATTGTTTGTATTACTAAACATGATTAATTTTTACTCTTCAACAAAATCTTAGCATAGAACTCTTTATAAATATTTTTTCAAACCATTATGATAGCTTAGATATATTGATGTTTCCTCTTGCCAAAAGTGAATGTTCATGTAAGACTCTTTAAGAAGGAGAAGCTCACCTACTTGGTGGGCACTCATGGGCCATGCGTGCTCTACCTTTACTGACGTATAAATGGGAAACCTAGCATACATGACATCGGCGCAAGGACCAGTGTGCTATGGCACAAGGCATGCCAGTTGAGCTAAGAGAGCGCTAGGTGAGCGAGCCTCTTATTGCTATGTCCTTGATCATGTGCCCAGCTAGCATGCCATGAGCACGTGGCCCAAGGTCAAGGGAGGCTAGCCATAGCTGTCTCTAGCAAGCATAGAACGGGTGTAAGGTCTAGTGTGCTGTAGCACAAGGCATGTTAGGCAAGCGCAGAGCACCCTATGCAAGCAAGCCATAAGCACACTATAAGCATCGCATATGCTGTGGGTGTTGATTACATTGGCTAGCCGGGTTGGACCATGGCCTCAAGCTATGCTGGACACTTAGGGTAGCCATGGAGGGCTATATATGCACTGGACAGGGCAGCATGCATGCACCCTAGGCAACCTAAAGGCAACATTACACCAATGTTCTAGTTGCAATGCCTAATTGTAAACTCTTTGTGAATTCATGGTCTTTTGATTGCTAAATTGCTCGAAAAATGACAAAAATAAACCATACTATTCATTAAGAGTTTGCCCTTCAGATTCAAGACCTTTATTGACTAACAAGCTATTTTTCATGATTTTTTAAATTTTCAGCAGCATAAATTTGATAAAAAAATTGGATGCTAAGGAATTTGAAAATTTTTTTATGTTGGTAGAACTGATTATTGTCCACATTTATGTAAAATTTTAGCTCAAAACCCTTTGTAAATAATTTTTTAAACCATTTTGGTGGCTTCAACATATTAATGTTTGCTCCTATCGGAAGTGAATTTTCATTTAAGACTCTTTTAAAGGGAGGACCTACTTCCTTGGTGGGTGCTCATAGGCCATGCGTGCTCCCCCTGCAAACCAAATAGGCAAGTGCTAAGCTAAACCATGACCACAAGTTGTGTTGGACTCCTAGGGAAGCCATGGGTGGTTATAGGTGCACTAGATAGTGCCGCATGCGTGCACCTTAGGCCATCCAAAGGCAACGCTGCACCAACGTGCTAGTTGCAATGCCTAATGATCAACTTGTTATGAATTGATAGTCTTTTGAATGTTGAATTCTTTAGAAATGACTCAAATAAGGAATTCATTAGGAGTCTGCCTCTTAAATTTGGGAGTATTCTGACTCATTGGCTATTTTTTAATTTTTTTAATTTTTGGTTGTATCAAAATCATAATAAAAATGAGATGATTCAGAAAATTTTGAAATTTTTTGTGTTGGTAAATCTGATTGTTCTCTATGTCTATCCAAAATTTTAGCTCAAAATTCCTTGTAAATAATTTTTTATACTCATTATGATGGCTCAAACATATTAATGTTCTTGTACCCAAAATGAATTTTCATTAAGACTCTTTGGGGGGGTGAAGCTCACCTGCTTTGTGGGCACTCACGGGCCATGCGTGCTTCCCTGTTTACCCACAACAAACATTGCATAGGTGCAAGGCTTAGCATGTTACGACATAAGGTGTGCTAGCAAAACTGAGAGAGATCTATGTAATCTAATCCCTCATCGCTATGTCCCTCAATCATGTGCCTGCAATTATCCCATAAGCATTGCGTCAACTAGCGTAAGGGTCCTAGAGGCTAGCCATGATTGCCCTAAGCAGGCATGGCATAGGCACAAGGCCCAGCGTGATATAGCATAAGGCACGCCAGCCAAGCAAAGAGCACCCCACGCAAGCAAGCCACAAGCACACTGTGAGGAATCGCACTTGTTGTAGGTGTTGATTAGTTAGGCAAGCTTGGCTAGGCCATGGCCTTAAGCTGTGTTGGACTCTCAGGGTTACTATTGATGGCTGCGCATGCACTTGACAAGGCAGCTACCTTGGCCCCTAGGCCATCTGGAGGCAAAATTGCACCAATATGCGGGCCACAATTTCGAATTGTAAGCTTTTTATGAATTGACAATCTTGGGATTATTGAATTGCATAAGAAATGACTCAAATAAATCATGCAATTCATTAGAGTCAGCCCCTCAAATTGGGAGGATTTTTAACACACGGGTTATTTTTTCATGAATTTTTGAATTTTTACTATATTAAATTCATAAAAACATTTTGATGCTCAGAAAATTTTGGAACTTTTTATGTGGGTAGATCTTATTATTCTCTACTCCTGTGAAAAATTTTAGCTCAAAAATTTCTTGTAAATAATTTTTTAGTCGTATTATGACGATTTAGACATATTGATGTTTCCTTTTACCAGAAGTGAATTTTCATTTAAGACTCTTGAGAGAGAAGGAGCTCCCTTACTTGGTGGGCTCTCATGGGTGATGTGTGCTCCCCCCACCTAAACACATTGGTACTCACTGGGCATGGGAAACTCTACACACATGGCATGGGCACAAGGCCTAGCCTACTGTGGCGTAAGGTCTAAAGTACCAAGAGAGCCCTAGTGAGCAAGCCCCTCATCGTTATGTCACTCGATCATGTGCTCGCGAGTATGCCACAAGATTCGCGTCGCCTAGTCAAAAGGCATGAGAGGCTAGCCATGGTTATCCCTAGTAGGCAAGGCATTAACGCAAGTCCTAAGACGCTGTAGCATGAGACATGCTAGCTAAGCCAATCGCTCATGCAAGCATGCTGTGAGGCATCGCACATGCTATGGTTATTGGTTACATTGGCTATGAGGGCTAGACCATGGGCCCAGGCTATGCTAGACTCTCAAGGTAGCCATGGATGGCTGCAGGTGCTCCAAATAGGGCAGTATTCATACAATCTAGGCCATATAGAGGCAAACTACACTAACGTGGTTGCTGCAAGACTCAATTATGAACTTTTTATGGATTAACAGTCTTTTGATTTTTGAATTACTCTATAAATGGCTCAAATAAATCATGTAATTCATTAGGATTCTGCCCCTCAAATGTGAGAGCATTCCAATGCACACGTTATTTTTCATGATTTTTTTAAATTTTTGAATGTATAAAATTCTTAAAAAAGGAATTGGCAACTTAAAAAATTCTAAAATTTTTGGTGTTTATACGTTTGACATTCTCCACATCTGTGCAAAATTTCAAATCAAAACTTTTTAAAAATAATTTCTTAAACGCATTATGATGACTCATATATATTTATGTTTTCTCCTACTGAAAGAGAATTTTCATTTAAGACTCTTCAGGTAGGAAGTCTTCACTGGCTTGGTAAGCCCGCATGGGCAATGTGACATATCATGCTGTAGCACAAGGTGTACTGACCAAGCCAAGAGCATTTCGTGCAAGGAAGCTGCAAGCATGCTGCGAGGCATTGCACTTGCAGTGGTTATCGATTACATGAACTAGTTAGGTAGACTGTGGCACCAAGCTTTGCAGGACTCTCAGGGCAGCCATGGGTGGCCATAGGTCCACTAAACAAGGCAACATGAATGCATCTTGGGCCATTTAGAGGCAATGTTGCACTAACGTGCGAGCCGCAATGCCCAATTACAAACTGTTTGTGAATTGGCAGTCTTTAGATTATTGAATTGTTTCAAAAATAACTCAAATAAATCATACAATTCATTATGAGCCGGATTTCAAATTTGGAGGCATTCCAACTCACGGGCTTTTTTTATAATTTTTTGAATTTTTGACTATATTAAATTCATAAAAAAACTTTATGCTTAGAAAATGTTCATATATTTTTTTGTTGCTAAATATGATTATTCTCTACATCTATGCAAAATTTTAGCTCAAAACATTCTTGTAAATAAATTTTTAGACGTATTGTGATGACTTAGACATATTGATGTTTCCTTTTACTAGAAGTGAATTTTCATTGAAGACTTTTTAGAGAGAATGAGCTCACTTACTCGGTGGGCGCTCATAAGCAATGCGTGCCTCCCATGCCCACCCATATCGGTAATCACCGGGCATGGAAAACCCAATGCATATGCATGGGCACAAGCCCTAATGTGCTGCGTTGCAAGACCTAAAATGCGAAGAGAGACCCATACGAACCTGTCTTTTATCGCTACATAACTTAATCATGAGCCTAGCGAGCATGCCATAGGAGCCACATCACCTAGTGAAAAGGCATTCAAGGCTAGCCATAGTTGTCGCCAGCTAGCACAGCATGGGCACAAGGCCTAACATATTGTAGCACAAAGCGTGCTAGCCAAGCTAAGAGCACCCACGCAAGCAAGCCGCACACATCTTGTAAGGCTTTGCACGTGCTACGGCAGTTGGTTACATGGGTTAGTAGGGCTAGACCATGGACCTATGCTGTGTTTGACTCTCAAGGTAGTCATGGGTGGCAGCAGATGCTCTAGAAAGAAATTAATTTTTTTGAACTTTTATGAATTTATGGTCTTTTTATTATTGAATTGCTCTAGAAACGACTTAATAAATCATGCAATTCATTGAGGGTATACCTATCAAATTTAGGAGCATTCCAACACATAGGGTATTTTTCATATTTTTAAATTTTTAACTATGCATAATTCATTAGAAAAATTTAATGCTCAAAATTTTTTGAGATTTTTAGTGTTGGTAAATGCCATTATTCTCTACATCAGTGCAAAATTTCACCTGAAAACTCTTTGTAAATAATTTTCTAGACCTATTTTGATGGTTCACACATATTGATGTTTTCACCTACCAGAAGAGTTTTTTCATTTAAGATTCTTTAGTGGGGAGGAGCTCATTTACACGGTGGGCACTCACAAGATATGCGTGCTCCCTCTTGCCCACACACATCGGTAGGTCTTAGCGTGGGGAGAACAGTGCATATTGCATTGGTGCAAGGTCCCAAGTACTACAGCATAAGGCACGCTACCCAAGCCAAGAGAGCCATTAGCGAGCAAGCCCTTTGTCACCACGTCCCTTGATCATGTGCTTAATAAGCCCGCATGAGTGCTGCATTGCCTTGTTCAAGGGCATGGGAGGCTAGTCATGGCTGTCCCTAGCATGTACGACAAAGCCGCATGGCCCAGCATGCTATAACACAAGGCATGTCGACAAAGCCAATAGCGACCCACTCATGCAAGCTGCAAGCACGTTGTGAGGCTTCGCACATGCTGTGGTTGTTGATTACATGGGCTAGCTGGGCAAGACCATGGCCCCAAGCTTTGCTGGACACTTAGGGCAGCCATGGGTGGCTATAGGTGCACTGGACAAGGCAGCATGCATGAACTTGGGTCATTTAAAGGCAACGCTGCACCAACATGCTGGCCACAATGCCCAGTTATGAACTTTTTATGATAACTATCTTTCGATTGTTGAATTGCTTTAAATGTGACTCAAATAAATCATGCAATTTATTAAGAGTCAATGCCTCAAATTTGGGAGCACTTTAACTCACAGGCTATTTTTTTTATGATTTTTTAAAATTTTGATTGTATAAAATTCATTAAAAAAATTGGATGATGTGAAAATTGTGAAATTTTTTGTGGGGGTAGATCTGATTATTTGCTAAATTAACCCAAAATTTTACCTTAAAACTCCTTGTAAATAATTTTCTAGATCCATTATGATCGCTCAAACATATTGATGTTTCCTCGTCCAAGAAGTGAATGTTCATTAAGACCCTTTAGGGGCGAGAAGCTCACCTGCTTGGTGGGTGCCCATGGGTCATGCATGCTCCCCCCTGCCCACCAACATGGGTAGGCTTTGGTGTGTGGGTAACCTAGTGCATGTGGCATGGATGCAAGGCCCAACGTGCTATGGTGTAAGGCGCGTTAGCCAAGCTAATAGAGCCCCAGGCAAGCGAGCCCCTCGTCACTACATCCCTCAATTATGTGCCCAATAAGTGGGCCTATGATCATTGAATTTCTATGTCCAATGGCACAAGAGGGTGGCTAAAGTTTTTCCTAAAATGCACGGCATGAGCCAAGCTAAGAGCTCCTCTTGCAAGCTAGCCATAAGCATGTTGTGAGGCATTCAGGTGCTGTGGGTGTCGATTACATGGGCTAGCTAGGCTAGACCATGGCCTCAAGCTGTACTAGACTCTCAATGCAGCTGTGGTTAGTTGCAGGTGCACTAGACAAGGCAGCATGCATGCTCCTTGGGCCATCTAGAGACAACACTGAACCAACGTGCTGGCCGTAATACCCATTTCTAAGTTTTTTATGCATTGATGGTCTTTTAATTGTTAAATTACTCTAGAAATCTCTCAAATAAATCACGCAATTCAATAGGGGTATGCCCCTCAAATTTGAGAGCATTTCGAATCATGGGTTATTTTTCATAAGTTTTTGAATTTTTGGCTATATAAATTTCATTAAAAAATTAGATAGTCAAAAAATTTTGAAACTTTTGGGCTTTGTAAATCTGATTATTCGTTACATTTGTGCAATATTTTAGCTCAAAACTTTATATAAAACTATTTTTTAGACCCATTATGATAGCTTGACATATTGATTTTAGCTATATAAAATTCATGAAAAAATTAGTTGCTTAGAAAATTCTATATTATTTGTGTTGGTAGATCTGATTGTTCTGTATGTCTGTGTAAAACTTTTACTCAAAAATCCTTGTAAATAAATTGCTAGACCAATTATAATGGCTCTATATATTGATGTTTCCTCCTCTCGAAAGTTATTTTCAAGATGCTTGAGGGGGGATGAGCTCCCTTGCTTTGTGGGCATTCACAGACCATGCATGGTCCCCACTTGCCCACCCACATAGGCAGGTCCTAGGCATAAAAAATTGAGTGCAGATGGCATGGGCACAAGGCCTAGTGTGTTACTGCACAAGGACCGCTAGCAAAACCAAGAAAGCCCCATGTGAGCTAGCTTTACGTTGCTATGTCCCTCGATAGCATGCCTAACTAGTGTGCCACAAGCACCGTGTCGCTTGGTCAAAGGGCAAGGAAGCCTAGCCACGGCTGCCCCCAGTAGTTACAGCATGGGCACAAGGCCCAGCTTGCTGTAGCACAAGATGTGCCAACCAAGCCAAGCGCGCCTCACTCAAGCAAGTTGCCAGCACATTGTGAGGCACCGCACATGCTATAACTATTGATTACATGGGCAAGCTGGGCTAGACCTTGGCCCTAAGATGTGCTGGGCTCTCAGGGCAGCCATGGGTTGCTATAGGTGCACTAGATAAGGCAGCTTTCTTGGGTCATATAGAGGCAATGTTGCACTAACATGCTAGCCGTAATGCCCAATTTTGAACTTTCTGTCAATTAATAGTCCTTTGATTGTTGAATTGCTTTATAAATGACTCAACTAAATCATATAATTCATAAGGAGTCTTCCCATCAAATTTGGGAGAATTATAACTCACACGTTACTTTTCAAGATATTTTGAACTCTTAGCTATATAAAGTTCATAAAAGAAAATTGGACGGTCAGAAAATTGTGAAATTTTTTATGTTACTAGATCTGATTCTTCTCTAAATTAGTGCAAAATTTCAGCATAAAACTTATTGTAAATAAATTTCTGGACTGATAAGTGAATTTTTTCATTTAAGATTCTTTAGGGGGAGGAAGTCACCTGCTCGGTTGGCGTTCATGAGCCATGCGTGCTCTGCCCTAGGCCACCCACATGGGTGGGCACTACTAGCCGTGGGAAACCCAGCACACATGGCATGGGCACAAGGCCTGATATGCTACTGCGTAAGGCACGCTAGTAAAGCCATGGAGCGAGCCCCATGGAGCGAGCCCCTTATCGCCATGTCCCTCAATTGTGTGCCTCCAACATGCATGGCTTACCTCTCATGCCCTTGCATGCTGTAACACAAGGTGCGCTAACGAGGCCAAAAGTGCCCCATTCAAGCAAGCCGCAAGCACACTGTGACACGTCAAACTTGTTGTGGGTATTGATTACATGGACTAGTTGGGCTAGACCTTGGCTCCCAACTGTGCTGGACTCTCTGGGCAGCCATGGGTGGCTGCAGGTGCATTGGACAGGCCAACATAGCATGCTTGTGACTTGCTAGCATGGGGTGCTATTAGCTTAGCTGCGTGTTATAGCACATTCGGCTTTACGCCCATCCGTGCCTACTAAGGACAGCCATGGCTAGCCTTCCATGCCTTTGGACCTTATGATGTGCTACTCGTGGCATGCTAATCGAGCACACAATTGAGGGACGTAACGATGAGGGGCTGGTTTGCATAGGGCTCTCTTAGCTTGGCTAGCATGGTAGGTGTGAGCATACTTAAACCATGAGCGCCCACCAAGCATGTGAGCTCCTCCCATCTACAGAGTTCTAAATCAAAATTCACTTTCAGTAAGAAGAAATAATCAATATCTCCAAGCCGTCATAATGAGCTTAAAAAATAATTTACAAGGAGTTTTAAGGTGAAATCTTCCACAGATATAGGAATAATCAAATTCAACTTGTTAAAAAATTTTAGAGTTTTTTAAGCATTCAATTTTTTCATCTGAATTTTATACAATCAAAAATTCAAAAAATCATGAATAGTAGCTTTTGAGTTTGATTTCTCCCATATTTGAGGGGCAGACTCATAATGAATTATGTGATTTGCTGGATTCATTTCTAGAGCAATTCAACAATTAAAAGACCATCAATTCAGAAAAAGTTTCACATCTGGGTATTATGGCCAACACCTTGTGTAGTGTTGCCTCTAGATGGCCTAGGGTGCATGCATGATGTCCTATCCAGTGCACTTGTGGGCACCCATAGCTGTGCTAAAAGTTTAGCATAGTTTGGGGATGGTCTAGCCTAGCTGGCCTATAATCCACACCAATAACATGTTCGATGCCTTGCAATGTGCTTACGACTTGCTAACATGGTGCACTCTTGGCTTGGCTAACACATTTCATGCTACAACACAATAGGCCTTCCACTCGTGCCATGCCTGATGGGAACAGTCATGGCTAGCCTTTTGTACCCTTGGGCCAAGAGCTCATAGCACGCTCACTGGGCATACGATTGAGGGACATAGCAATGAGCAGTTGGCTCGTGTGGGGCTATCTTCACTTGGCTGGCATGCTTTATGGCCAAGTAAGCTAGGCGTTGCTCCCATGCCATGTCTGCTCGATTTGCCATGCCCAACTCTTGCCCATTTTAGAAGGCGGACGCGAGCATGCATGTCTCGTGAGTGCCCAGCAAGTGGTTGAGCATGTCTCCCTATAAAGAGTCTTAAACAAAAATTCACTTTTGGAATGGGGAAATATGAATATGTTTGAGCTATCATGATGGGTTTAAATAATTATTAATGATGAATTTTCAGCTAAAATTTTGAATAGATGTAAAGAATAATTAGATCTACCAATAAAGAAATTTTAGAATTTTCCTCGATCTAAATTTTTTTATGATGTTTATAAATTTGAAAATTCCAAAAATGATGAAAAATAGCTCGTAAGTCAGAATGCTTCAAAATTTGAATAGTAGACTCCTAATGAATTACATGATTTATTTGAACCATTTCTTGAGCAATTCAACAATCAAAAGACGTGCCCATGGTGTGGCCCAACTAACCCAAGTAATCAACACCCATAGCACATGCCATGCCTCATAGCGTGCTTATGACTTGCTCGCGTAGGGTGCTCTCGGCTTGGCCGGCACACTTTATGTTACAGTATGTTAGGCCAGATGCCCATCACATGCCTCATGGGGACAATGGTGGCCAGCCCCTTGTGCATTTAGAATAGGTGCTTGTGGCATTCTCGTTTGGTAGATGATGAAGGGACGTCGCGAAAAGGGGCTGGCTAATGTGGGGCACTATTGCCTTGGCTGGCACACCTTATGCCACAGCACGTTAGGCCTTACCCTGATGCCATGTGCCCCAGCTTTCCCACACCCAGTGCCTACACATATGGGTGGGCAGCAGGGAGCATGCATGGGCCTTGACTGCCCACTAAGTAGGTGAGCTCCTCCCCTATGAAAAGTCTCAAATGAAAATTCACTACCAACTAGAGGAAAGATAAATATGTCTGACCCATCATAGTGGGTCTAAAAAATTATTAACAGATAGTTTTGAGCTAAATTCTTGCATAGACATAGAGATTAATTTGATTTACCAACACAAAAAATTTTAGAATTTTCTGAGCATCTAATTTTTTTGTATGAATTTTGTATAGTCAAAAATTCAAAAATTAAAGAAAAATTGCCCATGAGTTTGAATGCAACCAAATTTGAGGGCTAGACTCCTAATGGATTGCATGATTTATTTCAGTCATTTCTTGAAAATTTAAACAATCAAAAGACCATCAGTTTGTAAACAGTTTACAATTAGCCATTGTAGAGTACACGTTCTAAATGGCCCAAGGTGTCTGCAGGCTACGCTATTTAGTGCACTTGGAGCCAACCATGGCTATTGTAAGAGTCCAACATAGCTTGAGGCCAAGGTCTAGCATAACTAGCCCATGTAATCAATGCCGACAACATGTGAAACGCCTCAAAATGTGCTTGTGGCTTGCTAGCATAGGGCACTCTAAGCAAGGCTGTCACACCTTGTACTATAGCATCTTGGGCCTTAAGCCCATCATGGGCCTACTAAAGATGCCAACACTAGTCTATTGCACCCTTGGACCATGCACTCAAGGCACTTTCGCTGGGCACATGATTGAGGCACATTGCAATAAGGTGTTTCCTCGTGTAAGGCCCTCTTTACTTGGTTGATGCGCCTTGTGTAGTAATGTACTACGCCTTGTGCCCATGCCATGGGCACTATTTTACAATGCCCACCACTAGCCCATGTGGGTAGGTAGGGAGGAGCATGCATGACCCATGAGCGCC
The DNA here is from genome assembly GCA_021397835.1 of Moringa oleifera. Classification (NCBI taxonomy): domain Eukaryota; kingdom Viridiplantae; phylum Streptophyta; class Magnoliopsida; order Brassicales; family Moringaceae; genus Moringa; species Moringa oleifera. The sequence goes on from JAJFZO010000235.1 coordinate 382,422, forward strand.
CACCAAGGAGATGATCTCGTCTCCCCTAAAGAGTCTTAAATGAAAAGTCACCTCTAACACATGAAAACATCAATATGCTTGACCGATCATAATGGGTTTAAAAAATTATACAAGGATATTTGAGCTAAAAATTTGCATAGATATGGAGAATAATCGAGTCTACTAACATAAATGAATTTAGAATTTCCTGAGCATCTAATTTTTTTTAATGAATTTTATACTACCAAAAATTGAAAAAATCATAAAAAATAACGCGGGAGTTAGAATACTCTAAATTTGAGTGATAGAATCCTAATAAATTGCATGATTTACTTGAGTTATTTTTAGGCAATTCAATAATCAAAAGATCATTAATTCAATTTAACCCAACGCCTGCCCATATGGGTGGGCAAAAGGGAGCATTCATGCCCCTTGAGCACCAACTAAGTAGGTGAGCTCCTCCCCTATGAAAAGTCTTAAATGGAAATTCACTACTAACAAAAGGAAATAAAAATATGTTTAACCATTCAGAATGGGTCTAAAAAATTATTTACAAAGAGTTTTGAGCTAAAATCTTGCACAAATGTTGAGAATAATCTAACCTACCAACATAAAAAATTTCAAACAATTTTTTCTAAATTTTATACTGTCAAAAATTCAAAAAATAAAGAAAAGTTTGTCATGAGTTTGCATGAATCAAATTTGAGGGTGAGACTCCTGATGGATTGCATAATTTATTTGAGTCATTTCTCGAGAATTTAAACAATCAAAAGACCATCATTTTGTAAAAAGTTTGCAATTGGCCGTTGCAGTCACCCATGGCACACATGCTAACCTGTTTAGTGCAATTGCAGTCACCCAGGGTTCCCGTAAGAGTCCAGTATAACTTGAGGCCAAGGTCTAGCCTAACCAGCCCATGTAATCAATGTCCACAGCACGTGTGACACATCACAATGTGCTTGCGAAATGCTAGGATAAGGCCTTCTTGGCTTGGTTGTCACGGCTTGTGCTACAGCAAGCTAGGCCTCAAGCCCATATTGGCCTACTAGAGACACCCGTCACTAGCTTGTTGCACCCTTAGACAAGGCGATCATGACACGCTCACTGGGCACACAATCGAGGTTCGTTATGACAATGTGCTTCCTTTTATAGGGCTCTCTTTGCCTGCTAATGTGCCTTGTGCAGCAGCGAGCTAGGCCTTGCGCCCATGCAATGTACATTATTTTACCATGCCTAGCACCAACCCATGTTTATGGGCAGGGGGTGCACGCATAGCCCATGAGCGCCCACTAAGCAAGTATCTCCTCTCCCATAAAGAGTCTTAAATGGAAAGTCAGTTTTGACAGAAGGGAACACTAATATATTTAACCCATCATAATGGGTCAATAAAATTATTTACAAGAAGTTTGGAGTCCAAATTTTGCACAGATGTGGAGAATAAACAGGTATAGTAACATATGTAATTTTAGAATTTCTTGATCATTTTTTAATGAATTTTATAGTACGAAAAATTGAAGAAATGATGAAAAATAGTATGTGAGTTGGAATGCTTCCAAATTTGACTGACAGGGTCCTAATAAATTGCATGATTTGCTTGAGTTAATTTTAGATAATTCAACAATCAAAAGATTATTAATTCATAAATAGCTCGCAACTCGACATTGCGGCCAGCACGTTGGGGCAGTGTTGCCTCTACATGGCTGAGGGTGCATGCATGCCACCTTGTCCAGTGCACCTCCAACCACTTATTGTTACCCTGAGAGTCAGAATGCTCCTAATTTAAGGAGCAGACTCCTTACACATTGTGTGATTTGTTTAAGTCTTTTTTGTAGCAATTTAATAATCAAAAGACTATAAATTAAAAAAGGTTCACAAATAGGTACTGTGGTTAGGACATTAGTGCAATGTTTCCTCTAGATTGCTTAAGGTACATGCATGCTACCCTGTCCTATGCACCTACAATCACCCATGGCTGCCTTGAAAGTCGAGTATAGCTTGGGGCAGGGTCTAGCCAAGCTAACCTAGGTAGTGAACACATGAAGCATGTGCGATGCCTCACAGCATGCTTGCGAGTTGCTTATGTAAGGAGCTCTGGGCTTGTTTGGCACACCTTATGCTATAGCTTACCGGGCCTTATGCCTATGCCATGCCTCATGGGGAAAAACGTGGCTAGCCTCTTATGCCTTCGGACTATGCGCTTATGGCGTCCTCACTGGGTAGATAATCAAGGGATGTGGCAAAGAGGGGCTGGTTAGCATAAGGCATTATTTGCTTAGCTGGCATGCCTTGTACCAAGGCCCATTAGGCCTTTCTCCAATGCCTTGTTCTCTAGGTTCCCCACACCCAGCGCATGCCTATATGGGTGGGCAAAGGGGAGCATGCATGGCGCTTGAGCACTGATTAAGTAGGTGCGCTCTTCCCCTCTGAAAAGTCTTAAACGAAAATTCACTATCAGGAGGAGGAAATGCAAATATGTTTGAGCCATCATAATGGATTTAAAAAATTATTTACACAAAGTTTTGAGCTGAAATCTTGCACAAATGTAGATAATAATTTGACTTGCCAATAGAAAAAATTATGAAATTTTTTGTCTAAATTTTATACAATTGAAAATTCAAAAATAACGAAAAGTTGCTTGTGAGTTTGCAAGACCCAAACATGAGGGCGAGACTCCCAATGGATTGCATGATTTATTTAAGTCATTTCTTGAGCATTTAAACAATCAAAAGATAGTTATTTCGTAAAAAGTTTACGACTAGCTCATGTAGCCAGTACCTTGTAGAAGGCCCAAGATGCATGCATGCTAACCTTTACAGTGCACTTGCAGTCACCCATGGCTGCCATAAGAGTCGAGCATAGCTTGAGGCTGAGGTCTAGCCCAACTAACCCATCTAATCAATGCCCATAGCACGTGCGACACTTGATGATGTGCTTATGACTTGCTAGCATGAGGCGCTTCTGGCTTGGCTATCACGCCTTGTGCTATATCATGCTGGGCCATGGGCCTATACTGGGCCTACCAGAGATGCCTGTGACTAGCCCGTTGCAACCTTAGGAAAGGCACTCTTGACACATTCGCTAGACACACAATCAAGGAACGTTGCGACAAGATACTTCCTCTTGTATGGCTCTCTTTGCTTTGCTGAGGTGCCTTGTGCGGCATCGTGTTAGGCCTTGTGCCCATGCCATATGCATTGTTTTACCATACCTAGTACCAGCCCATGTTGGTGGGCAGGGGGGAGCATGCATGGCCCATAAGTGCCCACTAAGCACGTGATTTCCTCTCCCGTAAAGAGTCTTAAACGAAAAGTCACTTTTGACAAGAGAAAACATCAATATATCTTACCCGTCATCATGGGTCTATAAAATTATTTACAACAAGTTTAGAGTCGAAAGTTTGTAAGTATGTGGAGAAAAAATGGGTCTACCAACATATGCGATTTTAGAAATTCTTGAGCATCTTTTTTTTTAATGAATTTTATAGTACCAAAAATTCAAGAAATCATGAAAAATAGCACGTGAGTTGGAATGCTTCTAAATTTAAGTGGCATGCTCTTAATGAATTGCATGATTTACTTGAATTATTTTTAGGTAATTCAACAATCAAAAGATTATTAATACACAAATAGTTTGTAACTGGGCATTACGGCCAGCATGTTTGGGTAGCGTTGCCTCTAGATAGTCAAAGGTGCATGCAAGCTACCTTATCTAGTGCACTGCTTGCCACTTATTGTTATCATGAGAGTTAAAATGCTCATAATCTAAGAAGACTCCTAATGCATTGAGTAATCTATTTAAGTCTTTTTTTTTTTTGCAGTAATTCAACAATAAAAAGGCTACAAATTAAGTAAAGGTTCGCAACTAGGTACCGTCGTTAGGACATTGGTGCAGCGTTACCTCTAGATTGCCTAAGGTGCATGTATGCTGCCTTGTCCTATGCACGTGCAGCCACCCATTGCTGTCTTGAGAGTGAAGTATAGCTTTGGGCCATGGTCTATCCAAGCTAGCCTAGGTAATCAACACCTACAGCACGTTCGATGCCTCACAACGTGCTTACGACTTGCTTGTGTAGGTAGTTTTCGGCCTGGTTAGAGTGCCTTGTGCTATAGCTTGCTGGGCCTTACATCCATACCATCCCTCATGGGAACAATCATGGCTATCCTTCTGTGCCATTGGACTATGCATTCATGGCATCGTCGCTAAGCAAAAAATCATGGGATGTGACGAAAAGGGGCTTATTAGCATGAGGCATTATTGGCTTAGCAAGCACGCCTTGTGCCATGGCATATTAGGCCTTTCCCCAATGCCATGTTCGCTAGGTTTCCCACAGCCAACACTTGCCCATATGGGTGACCAAGGGGAAGCATTCATGGCTATTAAGCGCCCTCTAAGTAGGTAGCTCCTCCCCTCTAAAAAGTCTTAAATGAAAATTTACTACCAACGAGAGGAAACACAAATATGTTAGAGCCATTATATTGGATCTAAAAAATTATTTACGAAGAGTTTTGAGCTAAAATCTTGCACAAATGTAGAGAATAATCTGACTTATCAGCAAAAAAAAAAAAAAGAATTTTTTTCCATGAATTTTATACAATTGAAAATTCAAAAAATAAGGAAAAGTTTCTTGTGAGTTTGAATGAATCAAATTTGAGGGCAAGACTCCAAGTGGATTTGCATGATCAATTTGAGTCATTTCTCGAGCATTTAAACAATCAAAAGACCGTTATTTCATAGAAAGTTTACAATAGGCCATTGCAGCTAGTACGCTCTTGGCTTGGCTATCACGCCTTGTGCTACAGCATGCTGGGCCATGGGCCCATACTGGGCCTACTAGAGATGCCTGTGACTAGTGTGTTGCAACCTTAGGAAAGGCACTCTTGACACACTTGCTGGGCACATTTTTGAGAGATGTTGCGGCAAAATACTTCCTCATGTAGGGCTCTTTTTGCTTTGCTGGTGTGCCTTGTGCAACAACACGTTAGGCCTTGCGCACATGCCATGTGCATTGTTTTAGCATGAGTACTAGCCCATGTTGGTGGGCAAGAGGGTGCACGCATGGCCCATGAGTGCCCACTAAGCAAGCGATATCCTCTCTAGTAAAGAGTCTTAAATAAAAAGTGACCATGCCATGAGCGTTGCATCACCGAGTCCAAGAACATGGCAGGCGAGCTAAGGCTACCACTAACAAGCATCGCATGGGTGCAAGGCCGAGCATGATGCAGGAAAAGGCACTCTAGACAACCAAAGTGTCTCAAATGAGCTAGCCGGTCACCACTAAATCCTTCGATCGTTTGTCCAGTAAGCATGCAATGAGGGCTACATTGCCTAGTCCAATTGCACTAAAGGCAAGCCATGGCTACCTCCAATAGGCATGGCATGGCCGCAAGGTCTAGTATGTTGTGACAGAAGGTGCGCTAGCCAAGCTAAGAGCACCTTATGTAGGCTAGACCCTAATCGTTATGTTCCTCTATCGTGTGCCTAGCGAGGATGCTCCAAGTGTTGCATCACCCAATCCTATAGCACAGGAGGCAAACCACAATTGCCCCTAGAAGGTATGGCATGGATACAAGGCCTAGCAAGCTGTGGCACTAGGACAGCTAGCTAAGCCAAGACCACCCCACGCAAGCTAACCCCTCATCGCTACATCTCCCGATCATGTATAAGTACACATGCCAGGGGCACTACATTGCTTCGCTTGATGGCACGGGAAGGAAGCAACGACTATCCCCAGTAGCTAACGCATCGGCATAAGTGAGCCAACCCGTGATCATTATGTCCCTTAATTGTATGCCCAAAGATCGTAACCTAAGTGCCATGTCACCTATTCCAAAGGCACAAGAGGCTAGTCATGTCTGTCCCCAGTTAGCATGCCATCATCGGAATGCCTAGCGTGCTATAGCATAAGGCACGCTAACTAAGCTAAAAGCACCACATGTAAGCAATCCGCAAGCACCGTGTAAAGCGTTGCACATGTTGTGGATGTTGATTACATAGGCCAGTTGGGCTGGACAGTGGCCCTAAGCTATGCTGGACTCTCAGGGCAACCATGGGTGGCTGCAAGTGCACTAGATAGGGTAGCAAGCACGCAACTTGGGTCATCTAGAGGCAACATTGCACCAATGCATTGGCTGCAATGCCCACTGACAAGTTTTTTATGGTTGTTGTATTTCTCAAAAAATGACTTAAATATATTATGCAACTCATTAGGAGTCTACCCCTCAAATTTGAAAGCATTCCGACTTGTCGGCTATTTTTCTTGATTTTTTGAATTTTTGAAGGTATAAAATTAATAAAAATAAATAAAATTCTAAAAAATTTTTGAAACATTTTCGTTGGTAGATCTGGCTATTGATTACATCTATACAAATTTTCAGCTCAAAAAACCTTTTAAATAACTTTTTCGAACCATTATGACGGCTCAAACTTATTGAAGTTTCCTCCTATCAAAAGTAAATTTTAATTTAAGACTTTTTAAGGGGGGAGATAATCAGCTTAGGCATGCACTAGGCGTGGGAAATCTAGTGCACAAGCTACGGGCATAAGGCCCAGTGTGCTTTGGCGCGAGGCACGCTAGCCAAGCGAAAAGAACCCTATGCGAGCTAGCCTCTCATCACTATGTCCCTTGATTATGTGCATAGCGAGCGTACCATGAGCATTACGTCACTTTGCCCAAGGGCGTGGTAGGCTAGCCATAGCTGGCCCCAGTAGGCATGGCATGGGCACAAGGCCTAGCGCGTTGTAGCACATGGCCAACTAACCAAGGTGAGAGCGACCCACGTAAGTAAGCTATAAGCAACTATGAGGCATCAATGCTATTGTGGGCATTGATTACATGGGCTATTTGGGCTAGACCATGGCTCAAAGCTATGTGGGACTCTCAAGGCAGCCAAGGGTGGGT
>JAJFZO010000785.1:0-44498 GCA_021397835.1 Moringa oleifera
AGATTTTGAAAAAAGAAGAAACATTGAGCCTCGTCGAGGACAAAATGGATAATCAGAACGGTGATCATAGGAATCAAAAGTTTAACAACCAAAGGATTTTAAGGCAACGTAGAGTTAATAAGGGATTCGGCATGGTGGATAAATATTACGCAAGGACAAGTTTTTGGGGGTCTCCAGATCCGAGTTTACTTCCAATCCCGCGCTTTTTAGGAAGAACAGCTAGAGCCCCATGACGATTAGCCTGCCAATGGCATGAAGGAGTGAGATTATGGGGTATGAAGCTTCAATTATGGCTTCCATGCATTTCTTTTTAAACATGAACAAATTCTCAATTCAAGCATCACTTCCACAGACGCATCCTACCTTGCAGTTACAAAAGCAGGAGAGACTAGCCATTATTTCTATAAGTTCGCTTAATATTGAATGAGTAAAATTGTAAACTGCATTGTGTATGTCGTTTCAAAACGTTCGTTGCTTTCAGTGAAATAAGGTGTTATGCATTTTTTTTTCTTAAACTGTAATAAAAATATCATTTCGAAACACAAAAATTTTGTAATTAAATTCTAATTTTAATCTTATAGGTTAATTGACATTTTGTTTTGAAGAGCAAAATCATTGTAGGAAAAAAAATCAATTACTGGACGTTAATTCCCTTTTTTCAATAATGTTGAAAATCTAATTACACATTAAAATGATGAATTTTCTTAAAAGTAATTACATGCATTTATAAGAAAACAAAAGAAAATAAAAACATGGCAATTGGAACATATAAAATATTTCTTAAAGAATTTAAAAAATATCATGAGTAATTAATGAATTTGAAATTCAAAAAATGAAATGTGGAGCACTAATATCATAAAAGAAATTACTCCTGCCAATTCATATTTTTAATATTATTCAGGGCAACTTCTCTCTCTCAACAAATTTTTACTTTTAAAATTTTTTTCAAATACACAATGATTTACTGATTATGTTCAAATTGGACCTTAGTTCAAAATGATTGTAAAAAATCTACAAATTTTTTCATTACTAAAATACGTAAAAGAAAGATTCAAATGAATTTTACATGCCATCCCAAGATCATTCTTCAAAATTGAATAATATTTTATTTGGATCATGTTTTTATGAAATATTTAAATATATGAGCGTATTTGGTGTCTAACATAAAATAATTTTTATTGCTCCTTAATTTTGATTTTTTAATAACAGGTTAAATATATTTTACAAGTTGAAAATTTTCAATTCAAATTTCATGGAGAAACCAATGGAAATGTGAAAATATTTAATTTTTCAAAATTTTCAATGTGTTTTATTTCTATCCAAATTGGTATATGTTTTGGGACTTTTTCAAAGTTTACGATTTGTTTGAAGATACACAAATGTGTCAACTCAAACATGAAAATGTTTATCATACATTCATCGAATCATTCGTGCTAATCAATAATAGTGAATATATATGTGACTCTAATTTTATGTAAATTTTATGTAGAGTTGTTGGGATAAATATGTTGACCAAAAATAAAATGTGTTTGTATTGGTTCAAATTAGTGAAAGATTATTGTAAAAAAAATATTATAGATTATCATACACAAATTATGATAGAGTAACAAATTTACATTAAAAATCCAAAATATATCACGCTCACTTAAATAGTAAAAAAATTGAAAAACTTTTGTTTCCAATTAGTCCAAACAGCTCACTAGGAGAGAAAATGAGTATCTTGATTTAAAGAATAACAAAAGGAACTAGGAATAAAAAATAAAATATTTATCTTCAAAACATTTCATATTCAACATACAAAGCTTTCATATTTTAAAGAAAGAATATTTCCTTATAACGAATTAAAAAAAAATGAAAGGATGTGAATTAATTATGGATTATTGAAAGAAAAAAAAGCATTTCTAAATAATCAAAAAAATATTTTGTCATCATAATAGAGGTGCAAATAATTATTTAATATTATGAAATATCAAAATAAAAACATTTAAAAAATTTCGAATACAAAGATAATGTAACTAATCCTTATTCCATTAGGAAGAGGACAGCTTGTTATATTAGGAACCTCAATCCCTTCACTTGTCCTACTTATAAACAAACTATAATTTACTGGCTACAAATATTTCCCCATCCTATCTTGCCATAGACCATATCATTTTTGCACATAAACAAGTACATACTTCTGTCTTTCCTTGACAGTTTGCTTTGCAATGGGAACCAAAAAAGATTATCTTCAAGATCGAGTTTGTCATAGAACCGTAACACCAACCGCTTCATTAAGATCTCAAAGCCGACCTTATGCTTATTCTCATCCTAGTCCTAGTAGGCCTACCCTAGTTAATTCTTGTCAGCAAAGACGCAGCATAGTGGGGCTTCAATTTAGTGATCGCCAATCACAATGCCAGTCTCTGAACTACAAATTTTCTGTCAAGAAATGGGTCATCTGTCAAGTCAAGATTTTGAAAAGAGAGGAAACATTGAGCCTCATCGGGGAGAAAATGGATAATCACAACCGTGATCATATGAATCAAAAATTCAATAGCCAAAGGATTTCAAGGCAGTGTAGAGTTAATAAGGTATTCTGCCTGACAGATAAATACTACGCAGGGACAAGTTTTTGGGGGTCTCCGGATCCGAGTTTACTTCCAATCCCACGCTTTTTAGGAAGAACAGCTAGAGCCCCATGACAATTAGCCCGCCAATGGCATGAAGGAGTAAAATTATGGGGTATGAAGCTTCAATTATCCCTTCGATGCATTTCTTTTTAAACATGAACAGATTCTCAATTCAAGCATCACTTCCACAAACGCATCCTTCCTTGCAGTTACAAAAGTAGCAGAGACAAGCCATTGTTTTTATAAGTTCGCTTAATATCAAATGATTAAAATTGTAAACTGTATCGTGTATGTCATTTCAAAATGTTCGTTGCTTTTAATGAAATAAGATGCTATGCATTTTATTTTTCTTAAACAACAATAAAAACATCATTTCGAAACATAAAAATTTTGCAATTAAATTCTAATTTTAATCATATAGGTTAATTGACATTTTGTTTTCAAGAGTGAAATCATTGTAGGAAAAAAAATCAATTATTGGATGTTAATTCCCTTTTGTCAATAATGTTGAAAATATAATTACACATTAAAACGACGAATTTTATTAAAGCTAATTACATGCATTTGTAAGAAAACAAAAGAAAATAAAAGCATGACAATTGGAAGATATAAAATGTTTCTTAATGAATTTAAAATATATCATGAATAATTATTGAATTTGGAATTCAAAAAATGAACTGTGGAGCACTAATATCGTAAAAGAAATTACTCGTGCCAACACTTCATATTTTTAATATTATTCAGGGCAACTTCTCTCCCTCAACAAATTTTGACTTTTAAAAATTTTTTCAAATACACAATAATTTACTGATTATGTTCAAATTGGACCTTAGTTCAAAATGATTGTTAAAAATCTACAAATTCTTTCATTACTAAAATACGTAAAAAAAAGACTCAAATGAATTTTACACTCCATCCCAAGATTATTCTTCAAAAATGAATAATATTTTTTTTGCGTTATGATTTTATGAAATATTTAAATATATGATGGTATATGGTGTCTAACATAAAATAATTTCTATTGCTCTTTAATTTTGATTTTTTTAGTAACTGGTTAAATATATTTTACAAGTTGAAAATTTTCAAATTCAAATTTCATGGAGAAACCAATTGAAATATGAAAATATTTATGTGTTCAAAATTTTAAATGTGTTTTAATTCATTCCAAATTGATATCTGTTTTAGGACTTTTTAAAAGTTCACGACTTGTTTGAAGATAGACAAATGTGTCAACTCAAACATGAAAATGTTTATCATACGCTCATCGAATTATTCGTCCTAATCGATAATAGTGAATATACACGTGACTCTAATTTTATGTAAATTTTAGGCAGTGTTGTTGGGATAAATATGCTAACACAAAATAAAATGCGTTTATATTAGTTCGAATTAGTGAAAGATTATTGCAGAAAAAATATTATAGATTACCATACATGAATTATGATAGAGTAACAAATTTACATTGAAAATCCAAAATATATCACGCTCGCTTAAATAGTAAAAAAAATTGAAAAACTTTTGTTTTCAATTAGTCCAAATGCTCACTAGAAGAGAAAATGAGTATCTTGATTTAAAGAATAACAAACGGAACTTGGAATGAAAAATAAAATATTTAACTTTAAAAAATTTCATATTCAACATATAAAGCTTTCATATTTTAAAGAAAGAATATTTCCATATAATGAATTAAAAAAAATGAAAGGATGTGAATTAATTATGGATTATTGAAATAAAAAAAAGCATTTCTAAATAATCAAAAAAATATTTTGTCATCATAAGAGGTGCAAATAATTATTTAATATTATGAAATATCAAAATAAAAACATTTAAGAAATTTCGAATACAAAGATAATGTAACTAATCCTTATTCCATTAGGAAGAGCATAGCTTGTTATATTAGGAACCTCAATCCCTTCACTTGTCCCACTTATAAACAAACTATAATTTGTTGGCTACAAATATTTCCCCATCCTATCTTGCCATAGACCATATCATTTTTGCACATAAACAAGTACATACTTCTGTCTTTCTTTGACAGTTTGCTTTGCAATGGGAACCGAAAAAGATTATCTTCAAGATCGAGTTTGTCATAGAACCATAACACCAACCGCTTCATTAAGTTCTCAAAGCCGACCTTATGCTTATTCTCATCCTAGTCCTAGTAGGCCTACCCTAGCTAATTCTTGTCAGCAAAGACGAAGCACAGTGGGGCTTCAATCTAGTGATCGCCAATCACAATGCCAGTCTCTAAACTACAAATTTTCTGTCAAGAAATGGGTCATCCGTTAAGTCAAGATTTTGAATGAAGAGGAAACATTGAGCCTCGTCGGGGAGAAAATGGATAATCACAACCGTGATCATAGGAATCAAAAGTTTAACATCCAAAGGATTTCAAGGCAGTGTAGAGCAATAAGGGATTTTTCCTGGTGGATAATTACTATGCAGGGACAAGTTTTTGGGGGTCTCTCCAGATCCGAGATCACTTCTAATCCCATGCTTTTTAGGAAGAACAGTTAGAGCCCCATGAAAATTAGCCCGCCAATGGCATGAAGGAGTAAGATTATGGGGTATGAAGCTTCAATTATCCCTTCGATGCATTTCTTTTTAAACATGAACAGATTCTCAATTCAAGCATCACTTCCACAAACGCATCCTTCCTTGCAGTTACAAAAGCAGGAGAGACTAGCCATTGTTTTTATAAGTTTGCTTAATATTGAATGATTAAAATTGTAAACTGTATCGTGTATGTCATTTCAAAACGTTCGTTGCTTTCAGTGAAATAAGATGTTATGCATTTTATTTTTCTTAAGTTATAATAAAAATATCATTTCAAAACATAAAACTTTTGCAATTAAATTCTAATTTTAATCTTATAGGTTAATTGACATTTTGTTTTCAAGAGGGAAATCATTATTGAAAAAAAAATCAATTATTGGATGTTAATTCCCTTTTGTCAATAATGTTGAAAATCTAATTAAACATTAAAACGATGATTTTTATTAAAAGTAATTGCATGCATTTGTAAGAAAACAAAAGAAAATAAAAGCATGACAATTGGAAGATATAAAATGTTTCTTAATGAATTTAAAATATTTCATGAATAATTATTGAATTTGGAATTCAAAAAATGAACTGTGGAGCACTAATATTGTAAAAGAAATTACTCCTGCCAACACTTCATATTTTTAATATTATTCAGGGCAACTTCTCTCCCTCAACAATATTTTACTTTTAAAAATTTTTTCAATTACACAATAATTTACTGATTATGTTCAAATTGGACCTTAGTTCAAAATGATTGTTAAAAATCTACAAACTTTTTCATTACTAAAATACCCAAAAAAAAGACTCAAATGAATTTTACACGCCATCCCAAGATTATTCTTCAAAAATGAATAATATTTTATTTGCATTATGATTTTATGATATATTTAAATACATGAGGGTATATCGTGTCTAACATAAAATAATTTCTATTGTTCTTTAATTTTGATTTTTTTAATAATTGGTTAAATATATTTTACAAGTTAAAAATTTTCAATTCAAATTTCATAGAGAAACCAATTGAAATATGAAAATATTTAAGTTTTGAAAATTTTCAATGTGTTTTAATTCATTCCAAATTGATATCTGTTTTGGGACTTTTTAAAAGTTCACGATTTGTTTGAAGATAGACAAATGTGTCAACTCAAACATGAAAATGTTTATCATACGCACATCGAATTATTCGTCCTAATCGATAATAGTGAATATACACGTGACTCTAATTTTATGTAGTGTTGTTGGGATAAATATGTTGACACAAAATAAAATGCGTTTATATTAGTTCGAATTCGTGAAAGATTATTGCACAAAAAATATTATAGATTACCATACATGAATTATGATAGAGTAACAAATTTACATTGAAAATCCAAAATATATCACGCTCGCTTAAATAGTAAAAAAAAATTGAAAAACTTTTATTTTCAATTAGTCCATATGCTCACTAGAAGAGAAAATGAGTATCTTGATTTAAAGAATAACAAACGGAACTTGGAATGAAAAATAAAATATTTATATTCAAAAAATTTTATATTCAACATATAAAGCTTTCGTACTTTAAAGAAAGAATATTTCCATATAATGAATTGAAAAAAATGAAAGGATGTGAATTAATTTTGGATTATTGAAAGAAAAATAAGCATTTCAAAATAATCTTAAAAAAAATATTCTGTCATCATAAGAGGTGCAAATAATTATTTAATATTATGAAATATCAAAATAAAAACATTTAAAAAATTTCGAATACAAAGATAATGTAACTAATCCTTATTCCATTAGGAAGAGCACAGCTTGTTATATTAGGAACCTCAATCCCTTCACTTGTCCCACTTATAAAGAAACTATAATTTATTGGCAACAAATATTTCCCCATCCTATCTTGCCATAGACCATATCATTTTTGCACATAAACAAGTACATACTTCTGTCTTTCTTTGACAGTTTGCTTTGCAATGGGAACCGAAAAAGATTATCTTCAAGATCGAGTTTGTCATAGAACCGTAACACCAACCGCTTCATTAAGATCTCAAAGCCGACCTTATGCTTATTCTCATCCTAGTCCTAGTAGGCCTACCCTAGTTAATTCTTGTCAGCAAAGACGAAGCACAGTGGGGCTTCAATCTAGTGATCGCCAATCACAATGCCAGTCTCTGAACTACAAATTTTTTGTCAAGAAATGGGTCATCTGTCAAGTCAAGATTTTGAAAAGAGAGGAAACATTGAGCCTCATCGGGGAGAAAATGGATAATCACAACCGTGATCATAGGAATCAAAAATTCAATAGCCAAAGGATTTCAAGGCAGTGTAGAGTTAATAAGGGATTCTGCCTGGCAGATACATACTACACAGGGACAAGTTTTTGGGGGTCTCCGGATCCGAGTTTACTTCCAATCCCACGCTTTTTAGGAAGAACAGTTAGAGCCCCATGACAATTAGCCCGCCAACGGCATGAAGGAGTAAAATTATGGGGTATTAAGCTTCAATTATCCCTTCGATGCATTTCTTTTTAAACATGAACAGATTCTCAATTCAAGCATCACTTCCACAAACGCATCCTTCCTTGCAGTTACAAAAGTAGTAGAGACTAGCCATTGTTTTTATAAGTTTGCTTAATATCGAATGATTAAAATTGTAAACTGTATCGTGTATGTCATTTCAAAACGTTCGTTGCTTTCAGTGAAATTAGATCTTATGCATTTTATTTTTCTTAAACAACAATAAAAACATTATTTCGAAACATAAAAATTTTGCAATTAAATTCTAATTTTAATCATATAGGTTAATTGACATTTTGTTTTCAAGAGTGAAATCATTGTAGGAAAAAAAATCAATTATTGGATGTTAATTCCCTTTTGTCAATAATGTTGAAAATATAATTACACATTAAAACGACGAATTTTATTAAAACTAATTACATGCATTTGTAAGAAAACAAAAGAAAATAAAAGCATGACAATTGGAAGATATAAAATGTTTCTTAATGAATTTAAAATATATCATGAATAATTATTGAATTTGGAATTCAAAAAATGAACTGTGGAGCACTAATATCGTAAAAGAAATTACTCGTGCCAACACTTCATATTTTTAATATTATTCAGGGCAACTTCTCTCCCTCAACAAATTTTGACTTTTAAAAATTTTTTCAAATACACAATAATTTACTGATTATGTTCAAATTGGACCTTAGTTCAAAATGATTGTTAAAAATCTACAAATTTTTTCATTACTAAAATACGTAAAAAAAATAGACTCAAATGAATTTTACACGCCTTCCCAAGATCATTTTTCAAAAATGAATAATATTTTATTTGCGTTATGATTTTATGAAATATTTAAATATATGAGGGTATATGGTGTCTAACATAAAATAATTTGTATCGCTTTTTAATTTTG
Organism: Moringa oleifera; assembly: GCA_021397835.1. Taxonomy (NCBI): domain Eukaryota; kingdom Viridiplantae; phylum Streptophyta; class Magnoliopsida; order Brassicales; family Moringaceae; genus Moringa; species Moringa oleifera. The sequence continues at coordinate 8,553 of JAJFZO010000785.1, forward strand.
ATTTTTTTAATAACTGGTTAAATATATTTTACAAGTTGAAAATTTTCAATTCAAATTTCATGGAGAAACCAATTGAAAATATGAAAATATTTAAGTTTTCAAAATTTTAAATGTGTTTTAATTCATTCCAAATTGATATCTGTTTTGGGACTTTTAAAAAGTTCACGATTTGTTTGAAGATAGACAAATGTGTCAGCTCAAACATGAAAATAGTTATCATATGCTCATCGAATTATTCGCCCTGATCGATAATAGTGAATATACACGTGACTCTAATTTTATGTAAATTTTAGGCCGTGTTGTTGGGATAAATATGTTAACACAAAATAAAATGCGTTTATATTAGTTCGAATTAGTGAAAGTTTATTGCACAAAAAATATTATAGATTACCATACATGAATTATGATAGAGTAACAAATTTACACTGAAAATCCGAAATATATCACGCTCGCTTAAATAGTAAAAAAAATTGAAAAACTTTTGTTTTCAATTAGTCCAAATGCTCACTAGAAGAGAAAATGAGTATCTTGATTTAAAGAATAACAAACGAAACTTGGAATGAAAAATAAAATATTTATCTCCAAAAAATTTCATATTCAACATATAAAGCTTTCATATTTTAAAGAAAGAATATTTCCATATAATGAATTAAAAAAAAATGAAACGATGTGAATTAATTATGGATTATTGAAAGAAAAATAAGCATTTCTAAATAATCAAAAAAATATTTTGTCATCATAAGAGGTGCAAATAATTATTTAATATTATGAAATATCAAAATAAAAACATTTAAGAAATTTTGAATACAAAGATAATGTAACTAATCCTTATTCCATTAGGAAGAGCATAGTTTGTTATATTAGGAACCTCAATCGCCTCACTTGTCCCACTTATAAACAAACTATAATTTGTTGGCTACAAATATTTCCCCTTCCTATCTTTCCATAGACCATATCTTTTTTGCACATAAACAAGTACATACTTCTGTCTTTCTTTGACAGTTTGCTTTGCAATGGGAACCGAAAAAGATTATCTTCAAGATCAAGTTTGTCATGGAACCGTAACACCAACCCCTTCATTAAGATCTCAAAGCCGACCTTATGCTTATTCTCATCATAGTCCTAGTAGGCCTACCCTAGTTAATTCTTGTCAACAAAGATGAAGCACAGTGGGGCTTCAATCTAGTGATCGCCAATCACAATGCCAGTCTCTGAACTACAAATTTTCTGTCAAGAAATGGGTCATCCGTCAAGTCAAGATTTTGAAAAGAGAGGAAACATTGAGCCTCGTCGGGGAGAAAATGGATAATCACAACCGTGATCATAGGAATCAAAAGTTTAAAGGCCAAAGGATTTCAAGGCAGTGTAGAGTTAATAAAGGATTCTGCCTGGCGGATAAATATTACGCAGGGACAAGTTTTGGGGGGTCTTCGGATCCGAGTTCACTTCCAATCCCATGCTTTTTAGGAAGAACAATTAGAGCCCTATGACAATTAGCCCGCCAGTAGCATGAAGGAGTAAGATTATAGGGTATGAAGCTTTAGTTATCCCTTCCATGCATTTCTTTTTAAAGATGAACAGATTCTCAATTCAAGCATCGCTTACAAAAACGCATCCTTTCTTGCAGTTACAAAAGCAGGAGAGACTAGTCATTGTTTCTATAAGTTCGCTTCATATCGAATGATTAAAATTGTAAACTGTATCGTGTATGTCATTTCAAAACGTTCGTTGCTTTCAGTGAAATAAGATGTTATGCATTTTATTTTTCTTAAACTATAATAAAAATATCATTTCGAAACACAAAAATTTTGCAATTAAATTCTTATTTTAATCTTATAGGTTGATTGAAATTTTGTTTTCAAGAGCGAAATCATTATAGGAAAAAGAAATCAATTATTGGATGTTAATTCCCTTTTGTCAATAATGTTGAAAATCTAATTACACATTAAAACGACGAATTTTATTAAAAGTAATTATATGCATTTGTAAGAAAATAAAAGAAAATAGAAACTTGACAATTGGAACATATAAAATGTTTCTTAAAGAATTTAAAAAATATATCATGAATAATTAATGAATTTGGAATTCAAAAGCTGAACTGTGGAGCACTAATATCTTAAAAGAAATTACCCCTGCCAACACTTCATACTTTTAATATTCTTCGGGGCAACTTCTCTCCCTCAACAAATTTTTTCTTTTAAAATTTTTTTCAAATACATGATGATTTACTGATTGTGTTGAAATTGGACCTCAATTCAAAATGATTGTTAAAAATTTACATAGTTTTTCATTACTGAAATATGAAAAACAATGACTCAAATGAATTTTACACGCCATCCGAGAATCATTCTTAAAAAATGAATAATATTTTATTTGCGTTATCTTTTTATGAAATATTTAGATATACGAGCGTATTTGGTGTCTAATATAAAATAATTTCTATTGCTCTTTAATTTTGATTTTTTTAATAACTGGTTAAATATATTTTGCAAGTTAAAAATTTTCAATTCAAATTTCATGGAGAAACCAATTGAAATATGAAAATATTTAAGTTTTCAAAATTTTAAATGTGTTTTAATTCATTCCAAATTGATATCTGTTTTGGGACTTTTTAAAAGTTCACGATTTGTTTGAAGATAGACAAATGTGTCAACTCAAACATGAAAATATTTATCATACGCTCATCAAATTATTCGTCCTAATCGATAATAGTGAATATACACGTGACTCTAATTTTATGTAAATTTTATGCAGTGTTGTTGGGGTAAATATGTTGACACAAAATAAAATGCGTTTATATTAGTTCGAATTAGTGAAAGATTATTATACAAAAAATATTATAGATTACCATACATGAATTATGATAGAGTAACAAATTTACATTGAAAATCCACAATATATCACGCTCGCTTAAATAGTAAAAAAAAATTGAAAAACATTTGTTTTCAATTAGTCCAAATGCTCACTAGAAGAGAAAATGAGTATCTTGATTTAACGAATAACAAACGGAACTTGAAATGAAAAATAAAATATTTATCTTCAAAAAATTTCATATTCAACATATAAAGCTTTCATATTTTAAAAAATGAATATTTTCATATAATGAATTAAAAAAAATGAAAGGATGTGAATTAATTATGGATTATTGAAAGAAAAATAAGCATTTTTAAATAATCAAAAAAATATTTTGTCATCATAAGAGGTGCAAATAATTATTTAATATTATGAAATATCAAAATAAAAACGCTTAAAAAATTTCAAATACAAAGATAATGTAACTAATCCTTATTCCTTTAGGAAGAGCGTAGCTTGTTATATTAGGAACCTCAATCCCTTCACTTGTCCCACTTATAAACAAACTATAATTTGTTGGCTACAAATATTTCCCATTCCTATCTTGCCATAGACCATACCTTTTTTGCACATAAACAAGTACATACTTCTGTCTTTCTTTGACAGTTTGCTTTGCAATGGGAACCGAAAAAGATTATCTTCAAGATTGAGTTTGTCATAGAACCGTAACACCAACCGCTTCATTAAGATCTCAAAGCTGACCTTATGCTTATTCTCATCCTAGTCCTAGTAGGCCTACCCTAGTTAATTCTTGTCAACAAAGACGAAGCACAGTGGGGCTTCAATCTAGTGATCGCCAATCACAATGCCAGTCTCTAAACTACAAATTTTCTGTCAAGAAATGGGTCATTCAAGTTAGGATTTTGAAAAGAGAGGAAACATTGAGCCTCGTCAGGGAGAAAATGGATAATCACAACCTGGATCATCGGAATCAAAAGTTTAACAGCCAAAGGATTTCAAGGCAGTGTAGAGTTAATAAGGGATTCTGCATGGCGGATAAATACTACGCAAGGACAAGTTTTTAGGGGTCTCCAAATCCAAGTTTACTTCCAATCCCACGCCTTTTAGGAAGAACAGTTAGAGCCCCATGACAATTAGCCCGCCAATGGCATGAAGGAGTAAGATTATGGGGTATGAAGCTTCAATTATCCCTTCGATGCATTTCTTTTTAAACATGAACAGATTCTCAATTCAAGCATCACTTCCACAAACGCATCCTTCTTTGCAGTTACAAAAGTAGGAGAGACTAGCCATTGTTTTTATAAGTTCGCTTAATATCGAATGATTAAAATTGTAAATTGTATGGTGTATGTCATTTCAAAATGTTCGTTACTTTTAGTGAAATAAGATGTTATGCATTTTATTTTTCTTAAACTACAATAAAAATATCATTTTGAAACATAAAAATTTTGCAATTAAATTCTAATTTTAATCTTATAGGTTAATTGACATTTTGTTTTCAAGAGCGAAATCATTATAGGAAAAAAAATCAGTTATTGGATGATAGTTCCCTTTTGTCAATAATGTTGAAAATCTAATTACACATTAAAACGATGAATTTTATTAAAAGTAATTACATGCATTTGTAAGAAAGCAAAAGAAATAAAAGCATGACAATTGGAACATATAAAATGTTTCTTCATGAATTTAAAATATATCATGAATAATTATTGAATTTGGAATTCAAAAAATGAACTGTGGAGCACTAATATCATAAAAGAAATTACTCCTGCCAACACTTCATATTTTTATTATTATTCAAGGCAACTTTTCTCCCTCAACAAATTTTTACTTTTAAAAATTTTTTCAAATACACAATAAATTACTGATTATGTTCAAATTGGACCTTAGTTCGAAATGATTGTTAAAAATCTACAAATTCTTTCATTACTAAAATACGTAAAAAAAAGACTCAAATGAATTTTACACTCCATCCCAAGATTATTCTTCAAAAATGAATAATATTTTTTTTGCGTTATGATTTTATGAAATATTTAAATATATGATGGTATATGGTGTCTAACATAAAATAATTTCTATTGCTCTTTAATTTTGATTTTTTTAGTAACTGGTTAAATATATTTTACAAGTTGAAAATTTTCAAATTCAAATTTCATGGAGAAACCAATTGAAATATGAAAATATTTATGTGTTCAAAATTTTAAATGTGTTTTAATTCATTCCAAATTGATATTTGTTTTGGGACTTTTTAAAAGTTCACGATTTGTTTGAAGATAGACAAATGTGTTAACTCAAACCTGAAAATGTTTATCATACGCTCATCGAATTATTCGTCCTAATCGATAACAATGAATATACACGTGACTCTAATTTTGTGTAAATTTTAGGCAGTGTTGTTGGGATAAATATGTTAACACAAAATAAAATGCGTTTATATTAGTTCGAATTAGTGAAAGATTATTGCACAAAAAGTATTATATATTACCATACATGAATTATGATAGAGTAACAAATTTACATTGAAAATCCACAATATATCATGCTCGCTTAAATAGTAAAAAAAATTGAAAAACTTTTGTTTTCAATTAGTCCAAATGCTCATTAGGAGAGAAAATGAGTATCTTGATTTAAAGAATAACAAACGGAACTTGGAATGAAAAATAAAATATTTATCTTCAAAAAATTTCATATTCAACATATAAAGCTTTCATATTTTAAAGAAAGAATATTTCCATATAATGAATTAAAAAAAATGAAAGGATGTGAATTAATTATGGATTATTGAAAGAAAAATAAGCATTTCTAAATAATCAAAAAAATATTTTGTCATCATAAGAGGTGCAAATAATTATTTAATATTATGAAATATCAAAATAAAAACATTTAAAAATTTTCGAATACAAAGATAATGTAACTAATCCTTATTCCATTAGGAAGAGCATAACTTGTTATATTAGGAACCTCAATCCCTTCACTTGTCCCACTTATAAACAAACTATAATTTGTTGGCTATAAATATTTCCCCTTCCTATCTTGCCATAGACCATATCTTTTTTGCACATAAACAAGTACATACTTCTGTCTTTCTTTGACACTTTGCTTTGCAATGGGAACCGAAAAAGATTATCTTCAAGATCGAGTTCGTCATAGAATCGTAACACCAACCCCTTCATTAAGATCTCAAAGCCGACCTTATGCTTATTCTCATCCTAGTCCTAGTGGGCCTACCCTAGTTAATTCTTGTCAAGAAAGACGAAGCACAGTGGGGCTTCAATCTAGTGATCGCCAATCACAATGCCAGTCTCTAAACTACTAATTTTTTGTCAAGAAATGGGTCATCTGTCAAGTCAAGATTTTGAAAAGAGAGGAAGCATTGAGTCTCGTCAGGGAGAAAATGGATAATCACAACCGTGATCATAGGAATAAAAAGTTTAACAGCCAAAGGATTTCAAGGCAGTGTAGAGTTAATAAGGGATTCTGCCTGGCGGATAAATATTACGCAGGGACAAGTTTTTGGGGGTCTCCGGATCCGAGTTCACTTCCAATCCCATGCTTTTTAGGAAGAACAATTAGAACCCCATGACAATTAGCCCGCCAATGGCATGAAGGAGTAAGATTATAGGGTATGAAGCTTCAATTATCCCTTCCATGCATTTGTTTTTAAACGTGAACAGATTCTCAATTCAAGCATCACTTCCACAAATGCATCCTTCCTTGCAGTTACAAAAGCAGGAAAGACTAGCCATTGTTTCTATAAGTTCGCTTAATATCGAATGATTAAAATTGTAAACTGTATCGTGTATGTCATTTCAAAACGTTCGTTGCTTTCAGTGAAATAAGATGTTATGCATTTTATTTTTCTTAAACTATAATAAAAATATCATTTTGAAACACAAAAATTTTGCAATTAAATTCTAATTTTAATCTTATAGGTTGATTGATATTTTGTTTTCAAGAGCGAAATCATTATAGGAAAAAAAATCAATTATTGGATGTTCATTCCCTTTTGTCAATAATGTTGAAAATCTAATTACACATTAAAACGATGAATTTTATTAAAAGTAATTACATGCATTTGTAAGAAAACAAAAGAAAATAGAAACATGACAATTGGAACATATACAATGTTTCTTAAAGAATTTAAAAAAATATCATGAATAATTAATGAATTTGGAATTCAAAAGCTGAACTATAGAGAACTAATATGTTAAAAGAAATTACACCTGCCAACACTTCATATTTTTAATATTCTTCGGGGCAACTTCTCTCCCTCAACAAATTTTTTCTTTTAAAAATGTTTTCAAATACACGATGATTTACTGATTGTGTTGAAATTGGACCTTAATTCAAAATGATTGTTAAAAATTTACATAGTTTTTCATTACTGAAATACAAAAAACAATGACTCAAATGAATTTTACACGCCATCCGTGGATCATTCTTCAAAAATGAATAATGTTTTATTTGCGTTATCTTTTTATGAAATATTTATATATACGAGCGTATTTGGTGTCTAATATAAAATAATTTCTATTGCTCTTTAATTTCGATTTTTTTAATAACTGGTTAAATATATTTTACAAGTTGAAAATCTTCAATTTAAATTTCATGGTGAAATAGTTTGAAATGTGAAAATATTTAATTTTCAAAAATTTTCAATGTGTTAAATTCAGTCCAAATTGATATTTGTTTTGGAATTTTTTGAAAGTTCACGATTTGTTTGAAGATAGACAAATGTGTCAACTCAAACATGAAAATGTTTATCATACGTTCATCGAATTATTCGTGCTAACCGATAATAGTAATATACACATGACTCTAATTTTATGTAAATTTTATGCAGAGTCGTTGGGATAAATATGTTGACACAAAATAAAATTCGTTTATATTAGTTCGTATTAGTGAAAGATTATTGTACAAAAAATATTATAGATTATCATATATAAATTATGATAGAGTAACAAATTTACGTTGGAAATATATCACGCTTGCTTAAATAGTAAAAAAAATTGAAAAACTTTTGTTTTCAATTAGTTCAAACTACTCACTGGGAGAGAAAATGAGTATCTTGATTTAAAGAATAACAAATGGAACTAGGAATTAAAAATAAAATATTTATCTTCAAAAAATTTCATATTCAACATATAAAGCTTTCATATTTTAAAGAAAGAATATTTCCTTATAATGAATAAAAAAAATGGAGGGAAGTGAATTAATTATGGATTATTGAAAGAAAATTGATACTTGTCTTGTTTACCGTAAAAAAAAAAGTGTTTCTAAATAATCAAATAAATAATTTGCCATCATAATTAGAGGTAAAAATAATTATTTGATATTATGAAATATCAAAATAAAAACATTTAAAAATTTTCAAATACAAAGATAATGTAACTAATCCTTCTTCCATTAGGAAGAGCATAGCATGTGTTATTAGGAACCACAATCTCTGACTTGTCCCAGTTATAAACAAACTGTAACTTGTTGGCTACAAATATTTCTCCTTCCTGTCTTGCTATAGACGATATCATTTTTGCACATGAAAAAATACATACTTCTTTCTTTCTTTGACACTTTGCTTTGAAATAGGAACAAAAAAAGATTATCTTCATGATCGAGTTCGTCATAGAATCGTAACCCCAACCACTTCATTAAGATCTCAAAGCCGACCTTATGCTAATCGTCATCCTAGTTCTAGTGGGCCTACCCTAGTTAATTCTTGTTAGCAAAGAGGAAGCACAGTGGGGCTTCAATCTAGTGATCGCCAATTACAATGCCAGTCTCTAAACGACAAATTTCCTATCAAGAAATGAGTCTGTCAAATTTGACTCTTGTTTAGGCACATGAAACCTAACCAAGTTTGAAAGACCCATATATGCTCTATGGTATTGTTGAATCCATATAAATGTTTCATTTGTTCAAGAAATAAGCCAGCAATTCTTGATTATAAGCTGATAATTAAGGTCAAATTCTTCTAACTTGATCCTTTATTGGAGCAGTGTTGGATATATGACAATGTAACTAGCGCTGATTGAAACTAAAAGCTCACTTAAAAGAATAAGACATGTTCATTCTCATTAATCCAATTCTATCAACCAAAAATACAAAGCTTAATTAAAAAAAAGGGTAAATATAAAAAGAAAAATCATGAATTATATTAATTTTTTATTTCATAGCTCGAAGTATCAATGAAACCAATTGTATACTTCAATTTAAATCTTATCAAAAAATCAAAGTAAGAATATTCAAATTAAAGATATTGTAAAATAAATTTTAATTTGAAATTTGTATAGATGTAAAGAAATATTCAACTTATATTACAAAAAATTTAAAAAAAAATTTAATACTAAAAATATTTATTTTTAAATCAATAATTTTAAAATTCGTAAACATTAACTCAAAAGTTAAAATTTATTTAAATTTAAGAGATGAATTCGAAATGAAATGTAAAATTTATTTAAGATATTTTTAATAATAAAAATGTTTTGAACTTTTCAAGGTTGTTTGAGTGAAAGTTTAATATAAATAAAAAATATTGAATATATAATTGATCAAATCAATATATCATAATTTAAATTAAAAGCAAGATTTGTTAAGAGGTTTTTTGTATTTATAAAAAAAAAACCATTAAAAATATTTAATAGGACAAAAACTAAAAATTCAAGTGAATACCACTTTATCTCTACTAATAAAATATTAACATGTAATTACCAAATGAAACTAGTACATAATGAGAGTAGTAGAAAAATGATAGGATTAAGATATGAAAAAATTTAAGGCCATGAATGAGAGGGCAGTTCAATGCCTTAATACATTGGTTTATTTTTTATTAATTCGAATGTAATCTTCTCTTTAAAAAATAAACATTATTTCGTACTCCTTTTACACCATCTTGTTTTCTCTTTAGAACAAGAAACATTTATGAAGTTTCCAACGTATATTGAACTTATCTTATTGATTGGTATGCGAGGACAAGGATAGAGCAAACGAGTTTTAGGTGATTTAATAATTTAGCTATTATGCACAAATAAATCCAAAGCCAAATTTCTTAAGATATGATGATTGAATATTGGTATTTTGACAAGCTTTATTCTCATGTTAACTTTAGTTCCTGTGGAAGCAACTTTCACAGCATATAGTGAGATAGTCTGGTATAGCAACTTTGCTTTTGCTTCTCTTTTAGCCAATAGGAGTAAAAAAGGCTAAGAAACCATCTATTTAAAGATGTCATCCCTACATTCATTCGGGGTAGAAAAACTGATCACACTGAATTTTTGATTTTTCATTTTGTTTAGTTCAAAATTTTAAATTTTAATTTTTAGTTCTATGGGTTAAATATTTCTAAGCTAAACAATTTTGTCAAGTCAATTTGGATTATATATAATTGTTTTATTTTTATCACAATTGATAAAAAAAATATTTGTTATTGTATGCGAATTAATTATTTAACAAAAGAAGTGAAGCAAAAGTACTAGAAAAACTTTCTTTTTCTATCTGTCTTTTGGACAAAAATTATCACACCACTTAAAATGCACATTATGCTGAAAAAAGAAATTCAAATACTCTAATAGCATGTTTGGTTCACAGAAAAAATAAAGAGAAAATATAATAAATATATATGAAATAAAAAATAAAAAATAAAATAAAATAATTATTATTATGTTTGGTATAATGAAATAGAATAAAGCGAGAATTAATTTTCAATCGTCTAATTCATTAAAGAGAAATAAAAAATAAAAAATAAAATAAAATAATTATGATTATGTTTGGTGCATTGAAATAGAATAAAATTTGAATTAATTTTTAAGCGTATGGTTCATTAAAGAATAAAATAGGAAAACAGTTAAAATAAGTGTAAAATACTAATATACCTTTTAATTAAATTAATAATAATTAATACTAATGTTGTAAAAACAACATCATCTCTAACACCAATCTCAAATGTCGTGCATGATAGCAGTTGGCTTAGCAACATAACTATATACAATTCAATACTTTTAACTCTTTCTCATCAATAAAAAATTTATGTAATTCCATAATATCAAAAGAGACAGCGTTCAGCCTCGTCTTTTGTCTTTAATTTGAAAAGCTTGTCTTTTAACCTAATCTATCAACATAAAACTCTGCAACACTTTCATCTTTGTTGCTTGGCCATCATCTAATCTTTTTTTTTTCCCTACAGAAGGAAAAAGGATATCCTTTCTTTCATTGCATGCTAGATAAAGGAGATACATTACCTAATTGACTTGAAAAAAGGAAGTGCCATCTTCTGGCTATTATAATTTGAAGGTTAATGCTCGACTAAAATGCTATCGTAGAAGGCCAAACCACTATATTTCTAGGCAGAGATTTCCAAGTTAGCTTATTAGGATGAATTAGTAACAGCCTTTATGAAACTAACAATTGACTTTGAAATTATAAAATGAAAGAACATATAAAATTGGCTAGCATAGTAAATGCTACATTTGAATCCAACTACATCTCAATGTTCCAAAAAATCTAGACTCTTTAAGTTAGAATTATTAATCAAAATATAGTTTTCATAAATGATTCCTGACTAAATTTGATGAGTTCATATGAGCAATGAAAGAATTTTATTAACACTCCTCGTGAAGAACACTAGTAAACATACTGGACTATTTTTATCCAAGAATTAAATTGCACTACATAGAACTTTATTTAAAGCCTCCAGCACTAACAAGGTAGAAACTCTACACTGGCACATCGAGAAACACCAAAGAACATACTAAAAATGAACAACCACACCTAAGTTATTCAAGTTTAACATAACAAAATCCATATTCTAAACCACAAAATCTATATCTATGCTTCCAATTTATTAACTAATCCAACTTCAAGTTTTAACTAAAAACATGAAGGTGGCAACTTTGGAGTAATAGATGGGAAGTGGTCAACAAAATCTCATTCAGTTGGCAAGAGCAATGGTTAACAAAATATTGGTAGTTAACAGAATCTATTCCACATTCTTTGCTTATATATCTTAACAAGATTCCTTTCACATTCTATTTCACAGTCTACCTTCCACTGATTGCTTGCCACGGATCCAATTTGAAAGGTAAGGATTTCAACTAAATAAAGAAGATGACTCTACTGGCTTTTTAGTGAGTCCATAGATCTGGCATTTTCATTATGTGTATCCAAGCTCTTGGGAGAAGAAACAGAGAGAGAGTTATAAATGTAGCAAAACATTAAAAATGAGACAGAATGTTGTAGAGAAGACATGATGCACAACAGAATAGAACAAAAGCATAAAGATTGTTGTTAAAATATAAAGATAAAACAAAACAAGTCTGATGATGAACGTTAAACCAAGTGATATTAACCTGAGCATGGTAGACGTACCTCTATTAATGCCATTAAACCATTATTCGGTTTGTTCAACAAGAACTAGTTTTGAAATTTGTTTTGGAAAATGATTTCATGTGAGCTTCAGTGAAGCTAAGAACCGGTTGAACCATTTATGTGTAGATAATTAATTTCATGTGTATAATTGTTGTTCACAGCTTTAGTTGAGGGTCAAATTCAAACAATTCAATAGGTGGCTTTAAAGTTTCAATTTTTTGTCTAACAAAAATGTTATATGTATAATTTCTTCATGGATTCATAAGATCTATAGATGTTTTTATTTAAGCTACTTTGTTTTTCATTTCGTTTTCAGCTTCAACTGCATAATCCTTTTAATCTAGCAGCTTGTTGCAATTCTGGTAGAGAATGCAGGACATGTTCCATGTTGAATACATCCAGTGGGAGTCTAAGTCATCATTTATCAACTAGAATGCCATTAATGCCTTTAAACTATTATTTGGTTTGTTCAACAAAAATTAGTGTTTTTAAATTTGTTTTGGAAAATGATTTCACATGAGTTTTAGAGAAGTTTAGAACCAGCTAAACCGTTTATGTGAAGATAATTAATTTCATATGTCTAATTGTTGTTCATAGCTTTATTTGAGGGTCTGATTTAAAGAATTCAATAGATGGCTTCAAAGTTTCAATTTTTTATCTAATCAAAATGTTGTATGTGTAATTTCTTCATGGATTCATAATGTCTATAGATGTTTTCACTTGAGTTACTCTGTTTTTCTTTTTGTTTTTCAACTTCAACTACATAATCCTCTTAATCTGGATGCTTGTTGTAATTTTGGTAGAGAATGCAGGAATTGTTCCACGTTAAGCACTTCTAGTGGAGTTTAAGCCATCATTTATCAATTAGAATGCCATTAATGCCTTTAGGCTATCACTTGGTTTATTCAACAAGAACTAGTTCTTCAATTTGCTTTGGAAAATGATTTCACATGAGCTTTAAAGAAGCTAGGAACTAGCTAAACCATTTATGTGCAGATAATTAATTTCATGTGTATAACTGTTATTCATAACTCTAGTTGAGGGTAAGATTCAAAGAATTCAATAGGTGGCTTTAAAGTTTCAATTTTTTATCTAATCAAAATGTTGTATGTGTAATTTCTTCCTAGATTCATAAGGTCTATAGATGTTTTTACTCGAGCTACTCTGTTTTTCTTTTTGTTTTCAGCTTCAACAACAACAATCTTCTTAATTTGGATGCTTGTTATAATTTTGGTAGGTAATACAAGACATGTTCCACGTTGAGCACTTTTAGTGGGAGTCTAAGCCATCATTTATCAACTAGAATGTTATTAATGCTTTTAAACCATTATTTCGTTTGTTCAACAAGAACTAGTTTTAAAATTTGCTTTAAAAAATGATTTCACATGAGCTTCAGAGAAGCTAGGAACTAGCTGAACCATTTATGTGTAGATAATCAATTTCATGTGTATGATTATTATTCATAGCTTTAGTTGAGGGTGAGATTCAAAGAATTCAATAGGTGGCGTTAAAGTTTCAATTTTTTATCTAATCAAAATGTTGTATGTGTAATTTCTTCCTAGATTCATAAGGTCTATAGATGTTTTTACTTGAACTACTTTGTTTTCCTTTTTGTTTCTAGCTTTAGCTGCATAATCCTCTTAATCCGAATGCTTGTTGTAATTCTGGTAGAGAATACAGGACATGTTCCATGTTGAGCACATCTAGTGGGAGTCTAAGCCATCAATATTTTCAAGTAACTAATCATATCACAAAAATTAAGTTGTAGCATTGTGTTGATATCCTGTCTAAAGTTTTGGAGTATTTAACATTATTATGAATCCTACTCGTAATAAGTGAAAAGCAAATTACAAATTTTACAAAAAAAAAAAAAAGAACAACTGGCCAGCATATATATATAAATATTTTAACAAGGTAGCTTTAGGCTTAACTCAGAAGATTAGTGATGCCATAGTCACCCAAAAGCTCTAAAGAACTCTACAGACTTCATACTATTTTATTTCTACTCAAAATAAGACATATGTACTAATTTACAAATAATTGATCTTCATATTTTGGAAAAATTTTCTCCAAGTCCAAAATGAGAATTGATGTTGGTACACTTAATTTGTATTGAAAATCTATTCTATTAATCTAATATCTATGTAATTCTTTTGAAATATGTAGGCTCAAAATACCCTTGAAAATAAAGAAAAGAACAAAATTGTTCAATAACTGGACCTATACTTACATGAATTCATATTAGGAACGTATTATAAAAAAATGTCTTGGTCATTCCTTAAAAAGACATTGAAAATCCAACCATAATGCTCAGCTGAAAACTTTTTTCCTTACCTGCTTATCACAGAATTTATAGCATTTTTTCAACAGATGAAACTACAATCTGTCCTAACCACAAGAAATGCTATTATTAAATGGGGTTAGACTTAATGTACATTGGCTTATGAAGAGAGTTTTAGAGAACATACTCACAGCTTATTTCTTCAAAAAATTGTTAGATAAGACCTATTTTCCATACAGGCTAGTCCTAAGTATAAGGACATGAGGTGTTATGGCATCCACCAATACTGCATGTAGAGAACCCTAGTCAACAAGTTGACACAAAAATTTTGGAACAATACTAATTTGAAGAAATTTTCATTAAAATTTCACTTTCTTCTATATAATATGCCACAAGTAAGTATTACTAACTAGTGTTCAAAACAAACTATTCTTTGAAACAATGAGACCAAGACATATTGCTTTCCTTTGCTCCCAAAAAAATACATGACTAATGAAGGATTTGCTCCCAAAGTATGCAATTGACATGTTACAAAGCTAATTCATCAATTGTAACTTTCAGTCCACATTGAAGTGAAACATTTGCATTAGTAACAACCAATAATTGGAAGGGATAAGTCCATGTGTTACAAAGCTGTGAGGCAGTTGAAATCTTCATTCACTTCATAGAAAAGCCTTTTCTACACATAAGAAAAGCGTGCAACCCTGTAATGTTGCCCCTTCATCAATTCTAGTGACCCAAGAATCATTACATTTGTACCACTGGTTTTTTAGGCAATGAAAAGTCACATAATGGCCAAATTCTAGCATTCTTGAATAAGTAACCACAACAAAAATCTCAAACTTGGCAAAAGTATCAAGGTCTTCATCCTCAAAATCAAAAATTTTATTTCCAAACCTGCTTTTTATAATTGATAAGGACAACTAGGGCTCATGTCTAAAAAGAAAAGAAATTGCAAGTGCCAATCAATTTTTCCTGATACACTTTAGGTAATGCTGTGAATAAGTGATCAAATACATCATCCAATTAATTTATATAAAACATTAAGCATATGACATATATGATAGAAAAGAAACTACACATTAACTAGCAAACAATGTTCTCTTTAACATTAGAAGAAAAGCATACCAATTGTCCAAAAGAGATCCTTTTTAACAATAAAGGTCAAGCCACAACAAACTTAAGTTTTTAAACTAAAAGAACTTTCTATCCATCTTAACTAGCCCATAAAATCATATGACGATAATAATGTTCAATGGGTAGAAAGAAACCGTCTCACCCACCCAAGTTTTCAACTAGTTAGAAGACTAAAAAACACAAGCATTTGGCTTGGATATCAGGGATTTTGCTTAAAGTAATATCCTTTTCATTTTCTGTCAATTCATCAATCTCACCTAATGCTCTATCTAATTCTTAAACTTTCTGTTGAAGTATCATTGCACTCCTCATAGTATTGCTTAACTTTTCTTCCATCCCAGATAATAACATTACAGCATTAACAATTAAAGTATCAATCTCATTTGCCTTTTGCTTCTTTTTTGATGATGATGTTTAAGGTTAAATACTTGAGATATCCGTGTCATCTGAACCAAGATCAACTAGAACTTCATCTCCAATACCTTCATTTAACCTAATATTCTCATCTAAGGCAATTTCCTCAAGGACATCTACAGCTATTTGTGTGTCTTGCCCCATTGCTTAGTCTTTAGCATAAATCATAGAGAGCTCATTATAAAAGCAAAATGACCTTGTTTTAAATAGGGCAGCATCCTTTGACTCTAAAGATAAGAAATTAAAAAAAAATACTCGATATTAATTACATTAATAGGATGCAAAATAATTATAGAAGTGATGAAAAGAAATTCATAAAAGATACTTACAGTTAAGTATGAGTCCTATATCAAATCTTCAGCAATGACCATATTTTTTTGACTATCTGATCCAAACCACTAGTACAATTCCCTTGCACCATATCAAATATAATACTTCAATCTTTTTTCAAAGTCTTAACCCTAGATTTTATGTGAGGTTTCCTTTTAGTATTTACATTTGGAAATTTTCTTCCCATCATTCTTTTAAGCTCTAATAAATAATCAGCTTTAAAGTCGGTATTTGCATTATTGTTTCGATATTATGTAAGTCAACATACATGATACTAATGTAACATCCTCTTCAAAAGTCCACTTCCTGTTTGTTCATCTTGAACTTTGAGACTCAACAAATAAGGTTGAAGCAGCCATTTCCATTCTACCATACACCAAACATAATTAAAAAAGAACAAACACAATTAAAGTAGTTTTACATGAGAAAATATCAAGTTTTATTTGTACGATAAAATACACTTAAAATAACAATTAACATGTCTAAAAATAAAACAAAACAAAATGTTTCAGTAAGAAACAAGCTACAATACAATAAATTTAATCTTCATTTTGCCTTGAAGTTTGCCATTCATGAAACATTTGGTTAGCTAATTCTAATCTCCAATTACTCCAAGCATCATTTAGGTAAATAGTAGTTACTGAATCCTCCTTAGCTACTGTGTTGATATGAAGATGATCATTCCCATTAACTTCAATAGGTTTAATACTCATCTCTTACCTTATAAAATTATGAAGCAAACAACAAGCTATGATAATCTAATTATGTATCTTAATTAGATAAAAGATAGACTCCTAAGGATACTCCACCAAATTTTTAATAACCCAAAACATCTTTTGATTACATTTTAAGTAGTTACATGTTTCGTATTGAAAAATTCTTCAGGAGTGGTTGGTTGATGTCTTTGATGCCAATCATTCAAATGATACCTTTGACCCCTAAAATGTGCAAGAAAGCCCTCACAATTTGCATACCCTACGTCCACTAGGTAATAACAACCTATATAATAAATACTATATAAGTTATTTATTTAACTCAGTGTTATAAAAAAATGTTCAAAAAATTCTTTGTATTGTCATTGAAAAGCTTACCATGAGGTACTTTAAGTTCATGTCTCCTAGTAATTGCATCACGAAGAATCCTGCTATTAGCTAAAGATCCTTCCCAACCAAAAAGAACATAAATAGATTGTAAATCAGGTGTACATGCACCTAACATATTTGTTGCAATGTCATCTTTACGAATTCGGTATCTAGTCTTATATGCATTTGGCACCTTAACCTTGATATATGTTCCATCTAGAGCACCTAAATAATTCTACAACTGAAATGGTTTTGTAAGAAATATCGTTTGATATACAATATATATAGCTACGAAAGTAACAAGATATAAAATTTACCTTAAACCACTTTCACAGGTTGCCTGTAGAGTTTGTTGGAATGGGCTCAGGTTTTTTAAATAAATGATACTTGCAAATGTATCACAACATTTAATACATTATGAAAGTGTCAACTAATTGTCTCACCCAACCTTTTAAAATTGCATCTAATAACTCGATTCTTAAGATGATGACAAATAGAAAATATTGAGAAAGGCATGCATTTTAATATGAAAGATGTTAAGTAATCCTTTCTCAAAATTGTACCTTACACATGCAAAACTTACATCAAATTCAAATCTAAAAAAATCAATACAACACTTTTACCAATACAATCCCAACCAATCAAGCAATATATTGAGAAAAAATTTCAAAGCTACTAAACAAATAGATATAATCAACATAAATATTAGAAATAATAAAAAATTGTTTTAACACTTACTACAAACAAGTAAGCAGAATTATGGAAGGCACCAAAATGAACATTAATCAAATGTTTTATGTCTCTTTCTATTTCTTTTCACTTTTTAGAATTTCATGAATAATATCTTTTTCCCATATTGTATCCTTCCTTAGAAGATACAAGGAAAAAAAATAAATTAACAAAATTTAAAAATACTTTTAAGAAATGATTAGGTGCTATAGAGAATAAAGTCTTTACAATGGGAAGATAATAGAAAATTGAGGTGAAAGTTTAAAGGTGACCTTACAGTGAGTGGGTAGGAGATGATATCAAAAAAAGTTGAGAGATACTTTAGGCATGAATCTAGCCATTTCACCTATGCTTTCAGTATATGAATACATATATAATATTTAAAACTAAAAGAAAGAGAAAAATAATCTACATTGATACCTAAACAAAACAAACATTTTAAATATGAATCTCAAGTTAACTTCCAATTCTAATGCCTTTAAAATGTCAATATGACATCACAAACATAAAATAATGTAAAAATGCTTCAAGTGAAAAAAACAAAAAAACCTAAAAGCCAACAAAGGACCCTAAAAAAAATATATCAATCTTTTCTTATTTGACCACTCCATTAAGTACAACAAAGAACTTTCAAGGATTATTTATCTCGAATCTTTAGTTTGGCTTAAAACTTCATTCACCCCTTTAAAGGTTTTATTGCTAGTGGTTTTGTATAGATAACATCTTTTTGCCTTGAAATGATCATCCACTGGCTAACTAACAAGTCATGTGGATTTTTCATTAAACAACTTGGAGAGCCATGATTTATCCATGTAAAAGCCATTGCCCAACTCAGCTAACGATCATTAATAACATGAAAACTGAAAATGGCAGAAAAAATATATATTGGGGGTTTTAGTTTCTAAACGGTAGCACTTGCTGCTCGAAGGATCAATTTTAAAAATAAGAATGAATTTAGCACGTCAATCAAGGTTTTAATGGAAGTCCACTTACAAGCCACGGATTGAAGTGATGTTAATGGTTCAAGCTTCATCACAAGTCTGGCTGTTCCACTTGTTATTAACCATCAACTTAAGAACTTGCCTTCTTTAACCCAAAAGTTGTTTCAATTAAGCTTTACATAACCAAATACATAAGCTAAAAGAGAAAGTCAAAAAGCCCATGGGCAGATGTTTAAATCAAGCCATGACAAAAGAAATAGCCCATTGCCACGAGGTTGAAGTGAGTCTTGCTTAGCCCAAATGCTCACATCATCTTCAGCCTCCAATAAGGCTAGCTAGCTAGATGAAGCTTGTGGAAGCTTACAAGTGTAACTGACTAAACAACTCACCAAAATCATCTAGATAACTTATTCGAAATCTTCACCTTAATTTACACTATTGGCCACTTTTAAAAGCTTTGAAAAGTTAGACCCATATCCAAGTCCCATAAATACCCAAGTATTTTCCCCATTGAGCTAGTGCTCTTTTTTTTTTGTCATTTTATTAAAGTTTTGCTGCCAATTTATCCATTAGCTTAAGTAATTGAGTGATCCTTTCGGACATCCCCATGCTTACCTTTTTCCTAGTTTTGCAAAACCCAAGCTTTATTGAGAACCCATTAATGTCTTGACACTCTCTCTACACTTATTGTTTTGGTAGTCTTTCTCTTTACCACTTTGTGGGATCATCAATTTGGTATTGTGTATGAGAAATGCTAATAATCCATGGCTCTCCATAAATCTCGATCAAAACACTTGGAAGACGTTCCTAACCAAGCAACCTAAGAACCTATCATTATTCTTACTCCAAAGGTTTCTACTAATCCCATCCAGCTTAGATATGTTTTTATAAGCTAAAATGTACATTGTCTTTATACCCATAATTACCTCAATTATCCTAATGTTAACACCACCTTCTTGGGCACCACTAATCATACAATCTGTCTCAGACACCCACACAACCAATCAAATACCATTTCATCAGCCTCATCCAACCCCAGTACCACTATCGACTAATATTCCTTCATAGCCACCTTTAAACTTAGACAAAACAAATCCCCATGAGCCAATAGTCTCTTTGGAACAGAAAATGGATCAATGAACTAGCTTGCTCCACAACATTAATAACTAACATTTTGGAGGGAAGCCACCTCGTGCTCCTTCTTAGTTTGTAAATTAGAATCTTTAGGAGGGAACTAAAGAAATTGAACTAGAGAATTTTTAACTAAACTTAGGTGGACAGCTTAAAAAAGAACTTCTGTTTAAGCAAACATCATCCATAAAAAAGACGAATAAGGTCATCAAGATGACTATAAACTCTTAAGCAAAAGAAGTAGAGTATAAGGATTTAAAAAGAAAATTGAATTTTTGAATTAGAAAATGGAAATGGTGGTAGCCAAAAAAACTAATCAAATGCTAACTAAATATAAGTAAGTTGTGGAGTGCTTTTTACAGAGGATATTTAGCAAGCTTCAATGCCTAATAAATTCAATATTTAATATCATTTAACGCAGATTGATGCAAAAAAAATGATGTTTTGAATAGTTAACTTTCATACCTTAGCATCTTATCTTTAAAATAGCTAAATTTTAAGCATCTTTTTATGATTTTAACAAGTGAAAAAGTGGGTTGAAACCCATAACTATTCAATAAATTTATTTTTTCTTTTACAGTTTTTTTTTCTTTTACAGTTTATGTGTACACTCATTTTTTCACTCATTCGATGATTTGGTGAGTTACCAGTACGAGATCTATTTGAACCCATGCTAGAGGATGGTTTCTTATATGACTATGGCGGGTACATGTTTTATCAACCAAAAGTTAGGCTATAGAGACAGCCAAAGCATAATCTGAGGTTTGTTTGTCATATTTTTGTATGAGATTTGGGTTTTATATTTGAACTTAAGTTGGATGAGTGGGTTAGTGATATTTAGTAGTGCATTGTTGCTTATAATAGTGACTTTTTACGATAAGTGTAAAATAAATTTTTGGTATTAATATTTGCATATTCTTAGTTATATTATTAAATTTTTTAATTACAATGACTTACTATAACATGAAACCATCACAATGCGAGAAATCTTGATAGTAACTTAATACGAATTATAGTTACTTAATATAGTGTCATAATATGCTATCTTTTTTCTTAATGAGTTGTTACTGAGAAATAGCATATATTTTATATAGGTTATCACTATGTTAATAAGGAGTGTTTTGGTCATGATACAAGATAGTTAACAAAATTTGAGTAATAGTATTGTATAAAATATATGAGTAGTGGTTCAAAGGAGCTGTATATACAATCAATTGATTGAGCACGTTAAATTAGTTTTGGATAACAAATGTTTTAACTATGACACTGAGTTCGACACTTGATTAAAATTAATAACTACAAGCTATTGATATATCAAATATATTGCCGAGTTCATTGATAAGTGGATAAAGCACCACTTGCTTGTAAAATTCATATTAATACACAATCTAATAATGAACTATGATACTATTAGAATAACTTATTATAATATTGTATTTCATATTCTTGACAAATCATAAATACGCTATCAAAAGTGTATATTAAAATATATATTTAAATTAAAAAATAACATCATTAAGTTAAATATTTCATCAATTATATAATGACTACAAATCAAAGATACATTAAATTAGTTTTCAAAATATGCATAAAATTTTAACATCATTAATTGTCAGATCCACTCCATAAGACACTAATTAAAAGTTAAAGAAAAACCCTCTATGATCATTTCCAAGAACTTAACACAAAACACTTTATACTATCTTTTACAATTTTGGAAAAAAAACAAATAATGAGTTATACATGAATAATCACTCGTGAAAAACTAAATTAAGAAAAAATACATACTTAATCATTATATATTTAATAAATCATTTATGTTTGCTTAACAAGGCACTATGTTTGATTATTATATTATTATACATGTCCAATAAGTCATCATATCTACTTAATAAGCTACTAAATCTGTTTAATAAGTGACTATATATTACTAATATATCATATGATCAACTACTTAGTAACTGTGTCAAAATAAATACATAACATATAAAGTTACTGTTCAAATAAATTATGCAGAATATAATTACACTAATAAAAAAATTATGAAAATATTTAAATTTAATAAAAAATTAATAATTTTTTATTTTAGATCTAAGTTTTTATTTGAGCAAGAGTTAAAATTAAAGAATTTGAAAAATAACATTAAAGACCAAATAGTTTAACAACTAACTTTTTGGATTCTTGATTTTGTAATTTAATACATTTTTCTCTTTTATTCTTCTTACGGTAGACGTTAAATAAGTTTACAAGTCAAAGAATTTGAAATGATTATGACTTCTTCCTCCTATTGACTAAGAAAATAAATTAATATAAAATAAAAAATAAAATAATTACAAACCAAAATAATTATAAAATAATTAATTTAATTTTTAATTAATTTAATTAAATTTTTTAATATTATTTTTATCTTTATGAAAATGTTATAATTTATTTTTATTTTATTATTTTTTATTTATTGATTAATTAAAGTGTTACATCTTAAATTCTTTTTTCACATCTTAAATTCTCTCAATAAAAAAAATGTTAAAAAATATGTAAATTTTAATAGAATCCCAAAAATTATCCAATAATCACGTACCAAACAAAACAATAGATTAAATATCCAATTTTAATTTTTTAAAATTTTTAAATAAAAATGAGAAAGGGTAAAATGTACATGAGTTTTATTATTAACAGTAAATCCACACTCATACCCATTCCAAGTCATTCGAGGTAAATCAAATAAATCAAACTTAGTGTTCAAAAAATGTTGATAATATATCCTTTTATCCATTTTATGTCTCATACCTAAATCATGTAATAAATGAGTAGAATATAATCTTTTTATGATATCTTTTTATATTAATATTTCTCCCAATAGACAAGAACAAGAGGAAAATAAAGAAGCATGAGACCCCTTTCATGATCGAAAAAGAAGCTTCCAACCACAAAGGACTAGTGGATTGAAAAACTGCAATGTGTGAGCTTTTGGTTTCCTCGAGAAGAAACTGATGCTTGAGGGAAACTGATGTCAAGAAGGAGGAAACAAAGGTTTGATTTTGGTTGAAGCTTCGCTAGCAGTATGGCTGGTGAGAAAGAGATAAAGAACAAAAGGTTGACAAAGACGATCAAAAAGAAAAGGAGGAAAAAAAAAAAAAAAGAAGAAGAGGGTTTAAGATGATAGTAGAAGGGAAAGAAATGATGCTACAGAGAAACCAAAGCAAAGGAGGAGAGAACGAAACTGTGCCACACAATCGAAGACGATCGAAGAAAAGAGAAACGCACTCAAGAAGGGCTTTCAAAGAAAAGAAAATAAAATATCTTACCTTTTGGTTAAATTCCATTGACTGGTTAATAACCACTTGTTTATATTTAAAACATTTAACACTTCTCATGAATAAAAGAGTTTGAAAAAAAAAATTGAGTAAGATACAAAACATTAAAAAATTTGTTTCCAAATATTTAAAAATTATTTTGATAAAAATATTAAAATTAATTAAATTAATAATTTTATAAATGATTTTATAATTAAATAATTAATAAATAGATTTTTTTCCCCTAATGTCAATGTTTGTTAACTTTGTTTTTAGTTGTGAATAAGTCATAGAAAGTGTAGTTTTATTGATTTTAGTGGAATAGAACAAATTTATGTTATCTTAAATGACAGTACACTTATAATGGTTAGTACCAGTTGTTTGATTTAATTTTGTTTAAATGCAATAAAACTTTTTATTTTTTTTAAAGAAGTAATTTTTATATTTTCTTTTCTTTTTTTCTTTTTATTTTTTAAATTCATTTTTACTTTTTATTTTATTGCAAATTTGTCTAATTTATTTATTTTAAAAATTAATTTCAAATAAATTATACAGAAAATAAGATGATTTCATCACAATAATTTTTTTATAAAATAAATGACTTTACTTTTTGTAAAAAGAGAAAAAAAAAACTTATCATACAAAATGATGCTTAATTTTTTCTAAGTCTAGCGACTCCTTGGTAATTTCGTTATTGGCCTCAACAAGAGATTATTATTATTATTATTCTAAAATGTTGGAGCAGGAGAATGGACATATTTCAATTCGGCAATGCAATCAAATTTATTTTACATTCTTAATGTTTGGCAGAAAATTCTTACACGAAAGAAACTTTTAAGTTCAGGTGAAAATGCTAATTTCATCTTCTATTTTCAAAACTAAAACTTAACCTTCTCATATATAACAAAATTTAATCTACATTTGCGAAAATATAGAACAAATATGTAACAATTTGAAACCAATGGTCGGACCCAAATTATAGGGTTTATTTGATACATTGGCTTTAAAATTAAAGATTAGGAACACAAGAGACAGTAAAAGCTTGGACTGATTCTATGCACTCTTAATCGCAATCCTCCGAAATCAAATTGTTTGGAGAGCAAGATTACCCATCATCCTAATTAGAGGTAGAGGACACTTCGTAGCAATATCAAACCTGGAAGAATTTGAGGCCCTTCCAAAAAGAGAGATACTTAAGAGAGCAAGCTCTGTTAGAGACAACCTTGAGGAGAGAAATCCATGCCAATAATAAGGATCCAAACCAAAGAAAGCATCAAAGAATCTCCTACTCCCAATCAAATCAAGCTTAAGTAGAGTTTCCATACCAAAACAGTAGAACTCCCTTGTGTATCTCCTCTCCATTGGCCATAAGCCATTCCACACTTTGTGAGAGAGTGGCCTCCCTCTGATCATCCTTGTTGAGCCAAGACACTCTGCAATGGCATCAGCCACTGGCGAGGCTAAGGCTAGTGACCGAGCCACCATGTACCCAGTTGAAGGGTGGACTACCCCTGAACTCCCACCTATAGCCATCACACTTTGAGGGATTGTTGGGAGAGGTCCTCCCATGGGAATCAAACACTTCTCATCCTCCAGTACCCTCTTTACTCGTATTCCTAAATGCCTTAGCCTAGCAACCATCCTTCTCTTGATTTCCATGTATGACAATACAGGCCTACTGACCAGAGAGGTCTCCTCTAAGAACACTAAGTTTGAATCAAATGGCATTGCATATAGAAAAGTTGGGAATTTTGAGTTGCTCACACGTAAATAAGGCTCATTTCCCAGATGGGTATCTCTCCAATCCATAAGAACCATCTTATCCAAGTCGAATGGGTGACTCTCTACCTCAGCCAAAATACCATGAGCAATTTGATATCCATGGTTTCTTGACTTATCATATTCTATGAAAGTACTTGCAAAACCACTAGCATCAACAACCAAGCTTGCCTTAAGCTGATTACCATCATCGCATACAACAGAAGACTCAAACTCCTCATGCTCCACTTTCCAAACTTTGGCTTTGTGGAATCTAACTCCATTGGAAATACAATTCTCCATTAATTTTCCCTTCAAGTTGTTCCTACCTACACGACCATAAGGTCGGCCTAAGTGCTTCGTCTTGTGATCATCAATATAGACAGTAGTCACAGGCCATGTTTTATCCAAACAATCCTTCAGTCCCAACTTCTCAAACTCATCAACCCAGACTCCATAATTGTTAGGCCACATAGAAAGTGGAGAAGGATCAACACAACATACCTGGATCCCATATCTCGACACTTGCTCGGCAAGACGGAGACCAGCAGGGCCAGTACCAATGATGACCACATCGAACCGGGCTCGATCAGCCGGATCAATCCAGGGGAGATCAAAATTCAAGAACTCGGGTTTCCATTCTGGATTCAAGTCAAGAAAGTTACCAAACTTACTACTCTGGATTGCATGCCGAGTCATTATTGAAGATACACGACGCATATCCGGAGAAGAGAATATAGGAATTGGCAATCGAATCTTTGGAGAAGTCCTGGTAGCAGGCAGAGGCTGCCAAAACGGCTTGAGAAGAGTTCCCATGAGAGACAGATATGAGAAAGTAGTAGAGAAGAGGTAAATGATTAAGTGCCCGGTGAATTGCGAAGAGAGGAATTAGAATAAAGGACAGAAGGGAATCCCACGCAAATAAGGCACGAAGGATGCCTTTTTTCTGTATCTTGTCACGGCGACTTTAAATGGACCAAATAATTAAACGCAAAGCAGCAACAGCCAGCAGTTACATTGGTTTTGGCGAAAAAAAAAAAAAAAGAAAGAAGAAGGTAATATTCATGTAACCAAATTTCACAAAATAAGGTAGGGATCCAACCCTCGTTTTAATACTCTGCCAGAAATTAAATAAAAAGACAAAATATCTAAAAAAAATTATGTTGTTAAAACTTTCATTTCAAATTTTTTAAATATATAAATTTTTAATTTGAATCAAATTGTACTGGCTTTAAAATTTTAGAGATTTTTTACAATTCATATGAGAAATACCCAAAAAATATTATTTATTGAAAATATTAAAATTATAAAAAAATAAAAGAAAAATATTTCTTTTTTTCTCTTTTTTAATTTTTTCATTTTTTTCTCTTTTTTATTTTTTAGTTTTTAAATTATTTTAAAAAATCTCTACATTTTTAAAAGAAAATTTGATTGAAATTAAAAGCTTAAATATAAATAAATCAATTAATAAAATTTAATTCAATTTTAAAAATTAAGCATAGATTTTTTATATTTATTTTGAAAAATTAAATTAATATTATACTATAAATTTATTTTTATAAACATAATTTACAAATATAACTATAAAGGGGGTGTTACTGGGGTTTAATTTTTGTAGCATTGTGAGAAAAAGTGGCGTCCAAAAGGGAAAATTTGTACTAGGAATGGGCACCGCCCCACTGTCCAAAACATGATATAGAATTTGCAGCGTCAAGGTTTTTAAAAGGATATGGTCCCAGCACGGTCTCATTGGAGTCTAGCATGTGGGAGCCACCACGTAACCCTTCATTTATGTTCACGTCTGGAAACACGATACGCCGTTGTCGCATCTCCTAAATTCAGGTCACTAGTTAGGCAGCCGTACCAAAAATACTGAACTGAACACTACAAAGACGATACTCGAAAGCTTTTGCTTATGTAAACAAAAATAGTTGTCTCTGTTTTTTTCTCGGTAGGCAAGACTTTGCTTCTTCAGCTTGGAATATAAGTTTCCTGTCTTTCTTTCTTTTGTTTTTTCAAGTCAGCTCAGTGGACCATATTATTTTCAATTTACCAATGAGTATTTCTATGAGTCAAGAGGTTCTAGTATTAGTTTTGATAGACCAGATTTTCCTTCGCAGACTGGGAGAGTTTTCCTTTCGGACTCGGGGGGGTTATTTCTTATGTTCAGGTTATTTAAATTTTCAGCTGTGTTTTTCCTCTTTTATATTGTAGGATCTTCATTGTTAGCTATCAATCACGTCATTTCGTTGCTTTACCATTTCACTAAGTTATACTTGATTTTGTTAATTCTCCACTTATGGTTGTTTTATCATCAGGTTTTTCTTTTCATCATGGGGTGGCGACTCATACTATTCCAGGTGTGGTGTCTGCTAAGTTGTCATGGTCTCACGGGCTTGGGTCTTATTTTCTGGGTTTAGATGCTTTGTGTCGCTTGGTGATTGGGCTGGTATCATTACGTAGGTTGGGCTCCTGTCATTGTTCGACCTAGGTCTAACAAGTGCCAAGGTAAGGGAAGCATTAGAGGGGGTAGACCAATGGGGAGAGTTAAATGGTGCAACCATGTTGTTCAGGCTGAGGTGTTAGTGCAGTATGGGAGGGTATTTACTAACGCATATTTCTGGAGCAGTGGGATGATAAATAGAGGTCTTTTCAATTAGATGACGGTTTGTTTTAAAATGGGTGTTTTATGGACTTTCCACACGTCCTTGGTGTGAAGTAACCTTCACTGTTGAAAGAGAAGTGAGTCATTTTCGTGTGATGGGGTTGGCTGCCGTGTACTCGTTACTTTGCCAGGTGTTGGTGACACTTCCTTTTTTTTTTTTTTTTCCCCGAAGATTTCATTGAAGTGTCAAATTTCTTGCAGAATTTATGAACAATATCGGTTAAGTTCTCACCTTCGATATATCTATAAGGTTATCTTGTTTGTGTTATATTCACATATCCTGAGTCGATCTGTGATGGCCAAGGATCTTAATGTTTTTTTCTAAAGACTATTGAATCGATGATTTCTCTCCAAAGAGTAGATTTGTTGGAAAAGAAATATGGGATTTTTGACGAGACTGAGTTGTTTCCTACTAAGAGAGATAACAGGGTCTGTTTTCCAAAAATAAGTAGGCTAAGGTTTTATGAGTCATTGATCACGGATTTCTATTTCCTCGTTCACCCATTTGTGTGGAAGGTGTGTACCCTTTAAGATTTCTCCTACTCAGTTAGTATCCAAAGCTTTGAGGATTGTAATTGGGTACATGCTGCTAGGTACTGATTCATGTTCTTTGCCACCTCTTTAAAAGATTACACGGAGTTCAGAAGCTCTCTAGTGAGGTAGGCTGGTTTCATCTTTGTTCCAGGTGCGAGATGGTGATTTTTTCAGGATCTTCATCTGTGAAAAATTAGAAAGAAAAGTTTTTATTAAGTAACTTGTTGATTCATCTAACTTTTCTTATGTTAAATTATTTTATAATTAATGTTCAATCAACTTATAAATTCATTTATTTTTATCTTCAAATTTAAAGGTACTCATTATAATATTTCGTTTTTAATTACATTAATCCAATATGAACCATAATTTTTTAAGTTTCTAAATTACCCTATAGTTTATAATATTTAAATTAAATTACACATTAATATTATTAAAAAATACAATTTACTATAATTTATTATGCATAGTAATTACATTTTTTATTTTTTAAAATTCAATATGAACCATATTAATTTTAAGGATAAAACTCATATAAAATCCCGAATGTATACCATATTTCTCCAAATAAATCTTAACTTCTAAAAAGTTTTTAAACAAATTTTAATCTATTAATTTAAATTAAGTTATATTTTATTAAAAATTTTAAAAATAAAAAAATTTTAAAATATAGATTTTTTTAACAAAGAATTTTGAAATAATTTTTTTTAAAATGTAAATAAATATTTATGCTACTACCACAAAAAAAAAATCAGAACTTTCTAAGCACTCAAAATATTTAAAAATTTAAAAATATTTCATGAGTAAAAAATTATTCAAATTTTTAGGAATGAACTTCATATAAAGTGTAAAAATTTATTTGACCTATTTTTTAAGCATTTCAACAATGACAGTATCCTTATTTTTTATAATCATGTTATACTGGAATCCAACTTAGATGCAACCAAGAGATCTAAGTTTGTTTTGGGATTTTTTTAAGTCAAAATTTATTTGAAGAGAAAGTATAAATCTAAGGGTTTTATGGGACATCAACCCATTTTTTATATTGATTTCATAATGTTAACTTTTAATATAAAAGCTAATTTAATTTCTAAATTTTCTAATATAACATAAAACTAAGTTAAATTTTAAAAAATATATACAAAAAAAGACCTAATTGATTAGGCCAAAAAAAATTTCTCATCATAAAAGTAACCTAACTTTATGAAAATTCGTGTTTTTTACATTTCTTTTTTATTGCGAGGGCTTTACCATCCATCATTTTCAGTTGTGAAAACTAAAATGCCTAACTAGACAAATGGGTTAAGAAAGTATTTTTTTTTATAATAGCACCGTACACCCCAATGTACTGTGCTGTGATTCAATTTGGTCATTAAAGCCATTGTCTCTCTCTGATTTTGCATGTGAAAGTCATGCTTCCTCTTCAAGACTCTGAGAGTTTGACAAGTTAGAACAGTGAAAGAGAAAGTGGGCAACACAGGATAAAAGCCAAAAATTATAGCTATTGAAGCAACACATTATAGCCACTTAAGACGAGTCTTGCTTTCACATCGTATATGGTGGCTTCCATTATTTGAGTGAAGGCATTGGATGGGGAACATGGTCAACATAATGAAGAACAAGTAATGAGGTTACATAGATCCTTTAGAAATTTTTGTCCGAACTTACTGTAGATCATTCATCACTATCTTTCCACCTTTTTTCTTCCATTGATGGGTTCGTGCATTTCGTTTTAGTTTCTTTTGAGGTTGGAGAGGCAGACAAGAATGTAGTAGTTACTAATATCTGGTTTATATATACTTTATTTTCCTAAAATATTCTACATTTTGGGGTTTTTTTTCGTGGTTAGGTTCATTTTTTGTAAGTCTCCATGTGGATCTCTTCATGCCATTTTCGAGTTCTATGCTGGTAATTTGTTTTTCTTTCTTTTCTAAGGATTTATTGTTATATAAATATGCAGTAACTCTTAGAATAAAAATATGCAGATGCATGTTGCTTTTGTGTTTATCTAATTATTCTTTTCTGAGTTATAGTTCTTTTGTCTGAATTGATAGTGATTACCATGTGATGATAATGATGTAATTGATGATAGTGAAGTTTTCTAAAGAGGCAAACAAGATGGAGTATGTTTAAAGTTTAAAGTAGCCTTATGATTTCCATATTTGTTCAACTTGATTTTTTAATAATGTTTTTATTCATTTGTATAAAAGGTAAACCCAAGATACATTTTTTTAGGGTTTTTTGTGAGGTTGGGTTTACTTTTTATCATTTTTGGGTTCTCAGTTGAACCCATGTTGAAAACTTGTTTTTTTAAAAAAAAAAAATCTAATGTTATATGAATATGCAGTAATTCTTAGAATTTGAATATGCAGATGCATGTTAGTTTTGTGTTTCTTGGTTATTCTTTCTGATGATAGGTCTATTTTTTTTTATTTGTTTGATACTTAATAATGTATGTTGATAGTGCTTTGTGTTTCATGATAGTGAATTTTTTATGGCTAAACTTGCAAGTTATGTAGTATGAATGACAATATTCAAGTGTTGGTGTAAGCCAATAAAAAAAAGGGATGAGGATGGTTAAAATTGCAAATATTCTGGCATTATTGTCCAAAATAAAGGTTTATTAGTCCCAAAGAGCTACACATATAAGAAGTTACTAAAGAAGGTGAAATTTATTCTGAATACTGACTATGAAAATTATGAAATTGAGTTAGATACCCTTATTAAAATTAATGAAGTAAAGCTACAGACGAAGGTGACAAAAATAATGACAAATTCTTTTGCATGACTATATGATGAATTTTCCAATGGTCATTTATTCACTTATATCGAAAGTCACAGTAGAAGATGCACACCACAAGTATATGCACATGGTGGTGAAGGATGCATTATTCTAGATGAAGATGCAGCACCAGAGAATGATGGTCAACTTATTTGCCTTCATGTTGGCAATGAGGAAGAGGATGGCAATAAGGAAAAGGATGATGTATTACCAAAGATGATTTTTGAAGTCATATCAATTAACACTAGCATTGATGAAGAGCTTATACTATTTAAGGCGATTGATTGGTTCAACTCTCAAGGTTGCAGCAACAGCATGTGCTCAAATTTTATCGATGATTACAACAATGCTAATATGAATGTTCATGATGTAAATTTGAAAGATTTTATGATGAGGTGGAGGCAATTAGAAAAGTCAAAAAGTATATGTGACATAATATTAGTGGTGAGATTGGGAATGACTCGGATCATGTGAGGACCTCTAATTTGTACCATGGTAGGCCATTGGATCCTTTAGATGAGGATGTTGTGAACCTTGAGTTTAAGGAAGACATGAATGATGTTGAGATATCTTATCCTACATTAGGTGTAAAAAGTTTGGCATTAGAGAATATGCATCTTAGAAGCTGTTTATCCTGTAAACATTATCAGTCGTGGTAAATTCTTCCCTAATAAAAAGGATGTGAAATGTGCACTTGGATTATATGCATTGTCTGAAAATTTTGAGTTCTAGGTAATGAAGTCCAACAAGTTTGCATTTGTGGTTGCATACAAGGAATGCAAGTGTAAATGGAAAGTTCAGACAATGAAAACATAATAGGGATCATTCTTTCAGATAAAAGGTTATGACTTGAGGCATACCTAAACGTTAAAGGATATTCATAGGAGACACTGTCAATCCAGTGCTACACTTATTGAGGAAGTTATTGCTCAGAGGTTATATACAAATGGTCACATCATGAAACTTAAAGATGTAGTAGGTGACATGAAGGAGATGTTTAGAATTTAAATACTATACAGTAAAGCATGGAAGGCCAAAAAGCATGTGTTGACATTGACATATGGAGGCCCGGTTGAGTTGTATTAGTAACTCCTTTCGTATTGCTACGCGCTTAAGCAGACTAATCCAGGTACTAAAACTAAGATCAAGATTGATGATAATGGCCATTTAAGTACTTCTTTATGGCATGGAATCAATCACTTAAGGGATTCCATGCAGTCATTCTTCTAGTCATTAAGATTAATAGTACTCATTTGAAGGGAAGATTTAATGGCATCATATTTGTGGTTGTTTGTAAAGATAGTAATGAGCGGATTTACCCACTGGCTTTTAGATATGGAGATTCTGAGAATGTAAACTCTTGGGAGTGGTTTTTGAACCACTTGAGGAATGCTATTGGTTTTGTTGATGAACTTATTTTTATATATGATTGGAACGCTAGCATAGCCAATGCATTTGCAACTATTTTTCTTGATGCTATCCACGACTTGTACGCATGGCACATGACACAATATAAAATGTAGGTATAAAAGGGATGATGTGTTGAAGTTATTCTATAAAGCAACCGCAGTATATTGACTGAGCTTCAACAATTGATGTTTGAGTTGTCAATTCTACACCCCTTCACCTATCTTTATGTCATGGAGGAAGATCCTATGAAGTGGTCTCGTGTGCATTGTCCTAAAAGAATATACATATAATGACCACAAATATATCAAAGAGTCTCAATTCGTGCCTTAGATTCACCTGTAAATTGTCGATGACCACTCTAGCTGATTTCATAAGGGAATTAATGCAACACTAGTTCCATGATCGTTGGGAAAAGGTGAAGTCTAGCAAACTGCAACTTACTAAATGGACACATTCAGTTTTGCAAGAAAGGTAACTAGCATTGGTTCACATGACTGTTATACCGATTGATTGCAATATATTTTTTGGTGACGCATTGTGATAGGGAGGCTACAGTTAATTTTGAGTGCCATACAGGCACTTGCCTTGAGTTTAAGTTTAACTTGCTTCCATGTGCACACGCTTTAGTTATTGCCTACGAGTAAACAAAAAGGCATGATTTTGTGTAGTAGTGATTTTATAGGCTTACGTAATTACATGAAAGTGAACATAGTTAAATGTTTCTTTTCATAGTGAAATTGACATGCATGATTAAACATTAGATTTGTTTTATTGCACTGTGCAGGGAGAGGAACATAAACTTTGTGTCTTTGGCACAAACTATTACAAGTAGTTTTATATCTTCACAGTATACAATGAGATAATCATGTTAATTGGTGAAAGATGTAACTAGATTGTTCTTGATGATATTAAAAATAGGATTATACTACTACCTATTAATGGGAGACTTCCTGGCCGTAGAAGGAAACGATGGATTCCATCACGTGGAGAGAGAATTCCACAAAGAAAATATCTCAATGCGACCAATACGGTCACAGCCGATTGACATGTCTTAATCTCCAATTGATTAACATTAGAGCAATGGAGGCAAATGCACCAACCTCAACTTGTGTAGAAATGATTGCACTTACTCATTTACCAATGATCATTCATGAAAGATAATATCAGTTATATGTAATAAATAAGAGTGCCACAAATTGAAATGAAAGCACTTGCCTCACCTACTTAGTAACAATTATAATTATCTTCGAGGTGGCAGGTCTATGACTAAATATCCAGTAGCAAATATGGGCATTCTTTCCCTCTTATATCCTTTAGTGTCAAGGGTAGGAGTAACCTCAAGGGTGAATATCTTAAAAACCAAAAAAAATCAGCATTAAACGTTCGTTGAAAAGGAATAACTTTTAAACTAAAATGTTTTAAAAATTAAGCCTAACGTCATGCAAATAGGACATTCCATTATTAATGCAAATAAATCACTATGACATAAAGTAAATAATTAAAAAGCAATCACATTTAATTATCATTGGATATTTATTTTCACTTTATGAAGCATTTCATCAATTATGGCATTGAGCCTATTGAGATAACTAGTATAGCATGATATTTTATTCAATCTCTAATTGCAAATAATTCACAATGATAACTCATGTGAACACACTATAAATACTATTACAAACATATAACTAACTTTCACTATCTGAAAAAATTACTATGCATCAGAATTTAACACAATAATTTGGGCACGCTATAACTTACTAATGGTGCCTAGTTGAATCCTTGCAAATGGTACTTGGCCGATATGTCCTTTAATTTGACCTTTTCTAGCACCTTCTTATGTGCATTTATCGAACGGCTAAAGATAACTGACCTTGAAAAAAATAAATCAAAAAAATTTAAATTTTTTACTAAGTGAAAATGCCATGAAAGCAGCTTCATCATGTCTTATTCTCCTAATAGAAAACTGAATCAAATACAGCAAACATAATTTAAGAGCATCATCAACAGAGTCAAAGCCACTTGCTATAACAATGTCACTTAATAATTTTCCAGTAATAGCCTTAACACCAGCAAAATATCTATTGTGAATATCACTTGATACCTCAATATCATCAATAGTAAGCTTTAGACTAAAACACAAACCAGTAATTAATGTAAGCTCAACCTTAGAGAACCTGTAGATGGACTAGCCGAGCTTGAATCTAAGCTTGTTAATTGACCCATCATGCTCTACCATCTTCAATAGTAAATTATGAATCACCTGGCCTGGCATATGAAGATTTGGTCCACCTTCAAAAAGTGGTTGAAGCATGTGTTCTCAAACCTTCTTTTCAATTCGTCTCCATTGTACTAGTTTGCAAACACTTGGTCTAATGAGGTAAAGGCAGCAAGGTCACATTGGTCCATGATAGAACCTTCAAATCACTGTGTTGTAGGAATCTTATATGAAATATTAGCTATCATCTGTGAAAAAAAAAATAAAGTTTTCCAATACTGGCATGCCTACAAAAATTACTATTACTTTTTACATTTCACTGACAGAATTCTACAAATTGCAATCATACATACACAAATAACTATTCTACATAAGTCAACTTTCAATGTAAAAATCCACCGATAACATACGTATGGCACACAACTTTATTCCTCTATCATCCTAATAATATTTTTTTCCATTTTTTAAACCATCGTAAACAATTTTTCATGCATAAATAACTAAGCATGGTTACAAATCATTGTTAAACTACTTTCACTTACTATTAAACTTCTAAAACAACAGACTACACAAAACTCCATTATCATCATAGAAACAAATTTCTCTTATAGTTCATAGATAACCTTAAATTTTTAAAACATTTTTCATATAGTCCATACAACCCAAAATCTTAATCAAACTGTCACTACAAGTTATTAAAAATAACAAAATCTAACAAATTATTTTATAGCTTATTCTCATTCGATGCAGATGATGTTAAAAAAAAACTAATTTTTGTACAAAAGTACTAATATCTTCGGTGATGGATGCTCAGTATATGTCTTTGATGGACTTTGCATAGTTACTCTTTTTTGTACAAGGTGATCGATCGGCAATGTGATGTAAAGAGATGGAACTTCAGGTTGGTTTTATCAACGAAAAGATGGAAACATTGGTTGGTTTCACTAGCGAGAAGATAAAACTTTAGGTTGATTTCTTTGGCAAGAAGATGGAACTTCGATCTAATTTCACCAGCGAGAAAATTGAATTTTGGGTTGATTTCATTGAAGAAAAGATGGAACTCCGGTCGA